>JACEII010000002.1:5407151-5661892 GCA_014332785.1 Antheraea mylitta
TTTATAATATTAGTATAATAGTATAACCTAGCTGGGCCCACGATTTTGTCCGCGTGAAACTTTATGTAAAAAAACAGCCATTAATAAAGTAATTCAAATGTCCCTTTGTTTATCTACTTCACTCTCGTACTTAAGTCGCGTCGTTATTGAATATACAATAACTTTTCATAGAACGAACTGATTTTAATGAAACAAAGACTAATGTTACTCAATGATATGCTTTATGATTTTCACCATGAACGCAGTATTTTATTTAGCAGTGATGCGTGTTCATACAAACTGACATGTTCTAAAATTGATTGAAATGCATTTTATTACTTATTCGGAGACAATTTTCTTTGCAAATATTTAAAAATACAGACATGTCAGATTTACATTCTTACAAGTATAGATATCCGTTTAATTGATCAACACAAATCATTCAATTCTCAATTACATTAATGAGCTAGTCGGCGTGACGGCTCTCGTGCTTTCATGAAAATTATTTTACTATTCCATAGGAACAGCGTACGTTTTCGGGATTAATTTTGGGGCTGTCTTTACTTTATTTTTCAATTCTAACGTTGATGTCTTTTAAAGATATTGAGATGGTGTTCTGACACTTTGCATTTTTAATTTTAATTTAATCGATTTTTATCAAGGGTATAATAGAAGCGAACACAATTTATTCCGCAAAATGGTAATATACCTCACAATTTAACGTCTTGAATAGATATTCTCATTTAATAAAAAATATAACCGTGGCGAATTACGATGGCGGTGTGTTTAAAACGTGGTCGGTTACTTACGTGACCTTTTAAAAACGGGCGTGACTTAGCTTACGTTTTTCTTAACTACATGTAATGACGTCCTATCAAAGGCGGAGCGATTAAACGGACTAGCCTGCTATCCTATTTTTATGACACTAGACTAACCATCAGTACACTACAATTCTTAACCTCAGTAATAACTTTACCAAAAATTTAAAATATTCATTTAATAATACTCACTGTCGGCCAAATCCATGTCTGTAGATATGTTTGAAACTTCGATCACATAGGCGGAGAGTTGCGCAGTATTATGTGCCACGTATATTGCTGAACGAGCTACTGTTTCTTCGTGGCCTTTCACCTGTTTGTAGTTATAATGTAATATAAATATGTATTCCTCTTTCTTAATTAACTAAGCATATAATTAAGCTAAGCGAATATTAACAACTATGACCACAACCGCACTTGCTGGCCTTGTAGTCAAATGCTAAATTGAAGTATGAAAAATTGTAAAGAAATATTTTTTCGTGTTTTTTTACTTCAGAACATTAAAATGAAATAAACTTCAAATCGACGACTCCTAAATTAGTCTGAACAAATCTATAACTTGATGTTGTTATGTTCATTATTCTTATATACGAAATTCTGATAGTAATATAATTGACATAGAAAGCCACATCCAGGAAGAAAATAGAATTAAGGTTTCATAAACCAAATACGTGTATTTAATTGTACTGTTCTTTTTTTATTTACCTCGCTATGCCTCGTGAGTTCTTCGAATGCCTTGGCAGCCAATTCAGTAACTTCTTTATTAGTGTCTTGCGCGTTAGATCGTTCGAGAGCTGCTAGTGCTCCATTAGTGACCTCCAATGCCACGTCGCCAGCACAAGATACTAACTTTGATGTTTCTGAATCGAGAAACAACACTTCTATCATTTCTAGATCCATGATATTAGCAACAGATATTACACAGACAGCATTATATATCCAAGTCAAGAACATTCAGCAAATCTGTTTTGTATAGATTATGTGAATGAGTGGTACGTTTGAATGATATCTTTACTAAGTCTAGGTGTTATAGTCCTTGCCAATCATTTTGAATGAATGAATGAATTCTTTATTTCATTTTTTAGTTTGTACACAGGAGATTCTAATGTCACAAGCCATTTTCTTCCAGCTAACCAACAGTAATTTTATCAAAAACTAACCTCTGCCCGCGACTTCGTTCGCGTGGAACACTAATACTAATACGCAGCAGTTCTCAAAAGGATAAAACATCCCGATTTTAAAACATATTTCATCTGTGCTCCGCTCCTATTGATCTTAGCGTGATGATATATAGCCTATAACCATTCTCGACGAATGAGCTATATAACACTGAAAGAATTATTCAAATCGGTCCAGTAGTTCTTGAGATTACCCCCTACAACGTCACAACGTCACAAACTTTCCCTCTTTATAATATTAGTATAGATAAAATGTATGGATAATAATAAACAATATGCATATATATTCTATCTTTCTTCTCTAAACACAAATTTAAGTATAAAAGCGTATTATAAAATATCCGAATTAGTAATGACAATAAAATGTAGCCGAGCGGAACTAATGGTCAGTTATAGTAAAATGGGATAACATTAACCTCCATAAAAAATCTTAGGGATATCAACTTATATGATAATCGGCCAAACAGTGGTGGAGCTTATTTAACTCGATATAACAAAAAATCTATTTATTTGTATAGAAGATAAAATAATTATTTAGGTTCTAATACAAATGTTTTACGTCGAAAAAATACCTCCGAAAGACGTTATGTATATGTACAATGAAAAATGTTTTGATCAAAGCGCACTTCATTACTCTATTGCTAATATACACATATACCTTTAAATGTTTATTACCTTAACAATAATAATCATATTATTTGGTAGAAAGGTCTTCCAGGATAAGGTTTTGAACTCCGAAACTAAAGAAATTTAATTATTTGTAAACTCACGTTTCTCGAGTTCTCTCTGCGTTTCTTCTAACTGCTTCTTTAGAGTCGCCAAATTATCTTCTAGTTCCGAATTATGTTGTAATAAATCCTGTAATTCACACTCGGCGTTCAGTCTTTTCTCCTCAGCGTGTTCTAATCTCGCTTCAAGGAACTACGTTTTACAATGGCAAGCAGAAAATAGTATGTACTTTACACAAAGATCCGACGACGAAGGAAACCGTCCATAGATTTCAGCCAGTAAAGTCCCATGCAGATGTACGTAGTATTCGTAGACGCAGAAAGAAAATTGGAAAAAATAAAAACATGCGATTAGAATAGTTATCATGCGACCAAACTGCGATAACCAAAAATATAAACAACATACGAAAATTCGATTAGTTTATTAAAATTTTTGGTCATCCCAGGTATTTAAAATCCCATAAGCCATAGAAAAATAACTATTAGAAAACCATGCTTAATTTAAACGTAACAAAAGACCTAAAAACAGTATTACAATATATGCTCTAGTAAACTCAATCCACCACCTTTATAACATTTCCCGTGAGCACAAATAAAGGTAACATCACAAGTGTAGACACACGCTCACTCCAAACATTGTGCCTAACCTGTTTCTCTTTTTCTGTTTTCAATAAAACTGTTTCCATGCTTTCCTGTTCCATTGACATTGATTTCTGTATATCATCCAACTGTATTTTTAACGCCACAATATTATTCTCATCTTCCAGAATTTTGGCATCTTTTATTGCCATTTGTTCTTTGAAATCTGCTTCAAGTGTTGTAATTTTATTCGTTACTTGTTTTATTTCATCATCTTTCTCGACTTTAACGTCATCAAATTCGGATACTAATCTGTTAATGTCATCAGTAAATTTGGATTTTAAAATTTCTTGTTCACTTTTGACAAATTCATAATCAATTTGTAGTTTCTTATGGGCATCGTTAAGTTCCTTAATATTAGCTTCATAGACCTATTAAAAACAAATTATGTATATAACTGGCTGCATATTTCAGAACGACACAAAAAAAAAGTAATCCTAACCAACCTGTTTCTCGGCGATAAATTCACTGGTAATTTTTTCCTTTTCTGTTTCAAGTTCATTCCTTTGTTGATTTAAATTGTTTATTTCGTCATGAAGACTCCTTAATTCTTTATTCTTGAGTAACAAGTTACTTTCGTTTCTAGCAATTATGGAATCATGTTCTTCTCTTAATGTCACGAGTTCATTGTTTCCTATTTCTAATTCTGCTTGGGCCTCAATCAATTCTTCTCTTAATCGAATACTATCTTCCGATATCTTTGTTACTTCTATATTAAGAGCTATAACCTGTTCATCTTTTTCAGCAATCATACTTTTCAAATTATTGATAATTTCATCTTTACAAATGGTTATGTTTTGTAGTTTATCGTTTAGTATATCGATTTCGTATTTTTTTCCCTTTAATTGTTCCTCGTAACTATTTTTTTGCTGATCTACGTCGTTTAAAGTTTCATTCAACTTTAAATTAAGATTGTTAATTTCTTGGTTTTTATCTGAGATGAACGTTTCAAACTCTGCAATTTTCGTCATTAAGACTCTGCTATCACATATTTGCCGATTATTTAATTCAGACTTTTCTGCTAAAATGTTATGTAATTCTAAACACTCTCTATTTTTATCTGCAATTTTTATTTCTAACTCTTCCTTAAGTTCTGAAATTTCTTCATTTTTATCATTTTCTAATTTCACAATAGCATTTTCTATATCATTTAACTGTAATAACTTTTCTTCTAATTTCATTTGTATATCTGTTCTCTCAGCTGTCAACACTGCCGTTGTGTTTTTGTATTCTTCAATTGTTGCCTGCAAGCTTTCTATTATTTTTGTTTTTTCTACCTCTCTTTCATTATAAGAATTTTTTGTATTCACTAATTCAATTTGCAATAATGCCATTTTATCTACTATTTCTTGTATTTCTACATCTTTATTGTTAAGAATCTGTTCAAATTCCTTTAGTTTCATGCTAAAGTCTTCATTTAGATTATCACACTTATTTACATAATCAATTTCTGCATCATTTATTTTGTGTTGTAAATTACTTAGTTCATTTAATAATTTGTCAATGTACTCACGAGTGGTTTGTGTTAATTCCTTATGTAATAAAAAATAACAAATTCATGCATAAAATTTTTAATTAGAATAATTAATGCGCTACTTATTATATTGTATTTGTAAAAATAAAATTTATATATGTCCCTAAATTTTAAATGCAAAAAATATTATATCAAAAATGGTAAGCAAAAGCTTTATTATTACATGCAAGTTTCAACATATTTATTAAAATTATAAATATATATTACATCGACATATAATGCGCACGAATACTAACCTCTTTCTCTTGCATATGTTGCTCTTTTAATTCAGCAATACTCTTTAATGCTACTTCTTTCTCTTCCACTACTTTTTTGTATTCATCCCCACTTTTCTCCCGAAGTCCTATTAACTCTTCTTTAATTCTACCTAATTCTAAATCTTTTTCATCTCTTTCATGTTTAACTTTTGCTAAGGCCTCCTTTGTTTCTTTTAGGTCGTTAGTAACTATTATAAACTTTTCTTCTTGTTCCTTTGTTGCTGTTTTATGTTCAATTTCTAGGGCTTCTACAGTTGCTTTTACGGTTTCTAATTCAAGCTCTTTTTGTCTTGATTGCTCTAGATCAGTACGGAGACTTAATATTTCCGCTTTGTATGCTTCTATCTCTTCACTGGAAGACGCGCTTTGTTGAAGTAACTCTACATCTCTAAAAAGACAATATATTATAATATTCGAATATTTTACTTTATGAGAACTCTTTAGAATCAATTGACATCATTGACATGTAATATTTCCTTGTGTTTAGAGATATTGTTATCAAAAGCTAGGAAGAAGTAAGGTAATTTCTACAAAATATAAATAGATAATATAATGATAAATCATATATATCTTAATCATAAACATATAGAGGTACAATAAAATAATCCCAAGGAGCGTTGATGAGAGACAGACGGCCGATCGTAAAAATTAAGCCAAATCATACATCACGACATGACAAACATGTTGTACCGATCCTACATAGGTGGGAAAAGGGTAAGAAAAAGAAGATAATGATAAATCCTGTAACGGCTTTGTTTATTTAAAAAATGTTACGTACACGGAATTACTATTAGAGAACGGTTGGTGTATTTGAAGAGATCAACTTACTTCATTCGATCATTGAGTTGTTGCTGCAATGCAACTTTGGCACTCTCGTGTTGAGCCGCCGCCGCTCTGAGACTTGCAGATAACTTGTCGACTTCAGCTTTCTAAACAAAATTATTGTATCTTATAGAATATATTCTGATATCAAGTACGTTTATTATTAAAACACACAGGAATTAGTAATATAACCCTACTTATACTTATTATTTGAAATAAATTATGGAAATTAATGAACAAAACGAACCTGTCTTATTAACGTGATGTGTTCTTCTCGTAACTGAGTGTACGCTCCTTTTAATTTCTGAAATTTCTCATCAACAACTTTTGCCTTCTCTTCGGTTTCAGTAAGTTTTTCTGTAACACCGAAACACAATTAAAATGGGATAAACAGTATAAAAATGTTGTATAGGGAATATAATAGTATTATAGTTAAATATTATTGCAAGTTAACTGTTGACCATGTTTAGTTTAAATAAATTAGGTGATAGAATAGTGATGCTTTGATCAATCTTCTAGATTATTACAGCCCCTGTCAAGTAGATAATAATATCACTTCAATATTCTAACAAAATGGTGGCCTCCTTGCTAAAACTTTCTAGGAAGTTCCCAGAATTCATGCTTTTTTTTTAACGTGGGGAAATGCATTATGGATACCCACCCTCCCAGGTGAGAGGATGGGCTATGTCCGACTCTCACGGACTAAAACCCCACGGTGTACCGACAGACCGTATTGTTGGGGCGGCAAGGGATCGTTCTAGCTAATCAACCTTGTATAGCCGCCCCAACGGTCCATCCGGCGGAAGGTGGCCGCCGGACTCCTACCTATAGAGAGGCAGCTGGGTACACACCAATTGCCTCTCCTCGTCCGCCAGACCTGTGCAATGAAGGGAAGAGCCCCCCGACTGCATCCCCTCAGGTCCGGCTACGGTGGCAGGAGGAGTTGGGCAAAGCGCCGCCTCCTCCTGCCGGTCCTCTGTTGGCGGAGACGGCCACTTAGAGGATCTACCTCGCGGGCCCTCTCCGCCGCCTCCTTTTGCGAGATGACCTCTTCGCAAAAGGAAGCCATTGCTCGCCACGCCTGTTCGCTGCCGAGCATGGCGGAGACCACACTCGGCAGCGACAAATTCCCCTCTACCGCCGCCGCCAGAGTGCGGCGCTGTCCCTCCCACGCAACACACTCAGAAAGCGTGTGCTGCGCGGTGTCTTCCTCAGCGCCGCACTCGTGTCAGACGGCGGTCGGCTCCCTGCGAGCGATCCGGTGCAGGTACCGAAACAACCGTGCCCGGTCAGTACCTGCACCAGCCTGAACGTCAGGGAGCCCCAACTCCTCCCTATCCATTCTCGCAGGACCGGGCGGACGGCGTCGACGGTGTACGTCCCGAAGCGCGCGTCTGCCAGGTCCTGCATCCACCTTATTAATGCCCCATCCCTACACTCTTGCCTCTTGGCCTCTATCTCCCTGGGAGCCAGAGGCTCCCCACTACGCTTTCTCGTCGCCGTGAATTCGTACACGGCGGCGAGAACCCCAGCTTCCAGCTCCCAGGGAAGGGAGCCGGCGAGCGTGAAGGCCGCCGCTGAGGACACCGTCCGGTACGCCCGGATTGCCCTCAGTGCCACCGTACGCTGCGCATTGCGCAGCGCACGTACGTTGGCGGCACCGAGGGCGTCTGCCCAGACCGGTGCCCCGTAGCCCAGAATTCATGCTGTATTATATTATTTTTCATTCACTTCACTTAAACAAAATAACCGAACTATATTACATAAAATGTCACCAATATTATAAACTATAGAGTCAAATAACACAAAAATTATGAATATAATATAAAAGCCCGTACAGGATAGACTGAGATCCCGCCAAAAATTCCATGTTGCTGATGATATGTGCTTCCTCAAACGAGAGTATGATTTGGATTCTGCTACTTCTAATATACTATTATGTACTATTTTCATATAACACAAGTATAGGAATACTATCTAAGCTACTTACGTTTAATTTCTGGAGTTTGAACGGATAAAATTTCTGCTTTTTGTCGTTCCTCTTCTAATTCGCTCTGCAAAAAATAATAAAATAGTACTAAACCTATTTCAAAACATTCCTTAATTTTAGATCTATAAGATTTTGAATGACATGACATTTTAGATCAAAAATTAAAATCAAGGGTAACAACATATATGGACTGTAGCCAAATTTTATAAACAAGTACCTTAGTTGATTGTAACTGTGTCTCAAGCCTTGTACAGTGTTCTCGCATTGAACCCAACATTGTGTTTCTCTCTTGGACAAGCTGTGATACTTCCGTCCTAAAAAATTACAAAACATTAAATATCTGCAGTATCAAAATCTTCACGTTGGAAAACTGTTATTTATTTAGTACGGTTTTAAGTTTTATCTCGTTCTCTCGTAAAAATACCGTTCTCTATTTATCATATTGCCTTTGTTAATTTAAAAGAGATCTATGAAGTATTCAAATACCTGTTGTCTATTCACAAATCCACTGTGCTAAATATCCACAATATTTATTTTAAATTAATTAACATTTATTGTCGTAATTTTATACCATATCAATTCTCAAATGTAAGATAAAAATTGCAATTCGATTGTCAGACATTTATTAAATAATCTCAAAACTAAGTAGAATTTCCATAAATCCACGACATTATTTTCAGGTTATATTAAATTGCATTACAAACCTCATTCTCTTAAGTTCGTTTTGCAAATGGTCTATAAGTCTATCTCTCTCTATGATGGGATCTGGTTGTGGTGATGGTGTTGGCCGCGTATCCAGCTCTTCCATCGGATCTGAAGTCGCCTGAAATGTAATACTTTTATGAGAAAAAGTAACATAGATATTATAAAATTGACCTAATATTAAATGTTTCTGTAAGAGGAAATGTTATTTGACTTAACAGTAAATTTAGTGATTTTACACAAAATAATGGTGGCTGAAAGTAACATGGAACTGCTCCTGGTCTATATGTAACATGTGACGCAAATAGAAAAAAAAATGAAAGCAGATTTGCAGAAAAAAAGAACTTGAAAGAAATACTGTAAATAAAGTATTGGATAATGTCCGAGGAGAAAAACAAAAAAATAACTCCATACTCTAAGATGAACTGGATGACATATTGGTAAAGGAAAACTAAATATATTCTCATAGCACCACTTATTTTTGTAAACTTAACGTTTATCTTCGGCCCCTGCATCACTTCACATCAAATAAGGTAAATCCGAGCCAGCGCTCAAAGGTAAGTTTTATTTGACAACCAATTTTTTTTTTTAAATTACACACACATATCAAAAAGTTAAAATGTATCATATTATTGTTTCAATTTACATATTTATCTAGTGTTAAGAAACAATGTGTTACTGAATTTCAAAAATAAAAACCTTGGAATTATAATATTTCGTTACATTATAAAAATGTTAAAGAATCAGTATATAATACAGGATACATACCAGACTGAAGGTATCCGAGGTATCGATGAGAGATCCGATTGCATCCACTTCATCAGGCGGCGGCTCCGGTATGGAGACGACAGGTGTCACGTAAGTACCAAAATCGCTCTGCCACAATACAAACAACAATTACCCGTATTCTCTCCATATAACAAGCTTCATATACGTTGTCGACGATACTTCGATGACGGCTCAATGATTAGCGTACATTCGAAGAAGATAAACCATATACGCCCAGTAACTAAGAAGTGTGGTATGGTGTTTAAACCAGACTAGATCACTAACACCCTACGTATGGTGATAAAAAAGTGATTGACTAAATTTACGCTTGCTGCTTCGCCGAATCAACCGACTATTGGGACGCGAACAAAATCAAAATCACTTAATTCAATTTAGGCCCTAAGAAGGCACTTATGAACGTCAAAACTACCACTGGTTCGGAAAACAACCCAGTCATCGAGAAGAACCGACAAGAAACTCGATCTCGTTTATCTTTTTAACAAATATATACAATATCTGCCCGCGACTTCGTTCGCGTTCTCAAAAGGAAAACACCCCAATTTTGAAACATTTTTCATCTGTGTTCCGTTTCTATTGGTCTTAGCGTGATGATATATAGCCTATAACCTATTCTCGGCGAATGCGCTATATAACACTGAAAGAATTATTCAAATCGGACCAGTAGTTCCTGAGATTACCCTCTACAATGAATGCACAGAGATGAGTCAATTCCAGACATCACTATCGTTCACATACTGATCCACTCTATAATAATAGCCTTTTGGGACCAAAACCCGCTTGACGTGGAGTTTAACAAGCCTGCATGACTTCTAAAATTATAAATTTCTCTATGGTCACCAGTATTTTTGGATTGCTCAGTATTTCCTAAAAAGTATAGTAAAGTCACTTTATGTATCCTGATAAAAAAATGGAATTTCAATGTCCAATTTTAATGCAATTTTTTCGCCTATAATGTTTCCAAAACAAAAAAATAGACGGAATATAAGAACTTGACCAGAAAGAATATCTATGGATATTTGTAAGATCTAAGATTAAAATTTTCTTTTCATTTAAAAAAAACAATTATATAAAAAAAACAAAGTAATAACCTTGGTTTACACAGCATAGATTCCTTACTACATTACTTAGTATTTTTTTTATAACAAATTACCTGTTGGAGAAAATTGGGCGGATTGGATGGAAGCACGGGCAAGTTTAACAAGTTCCTATAATACTGAAGGCTGCTCGCGTGCTTGTAGAATGAACCCAATTTTTTGAATTGCTGCCGAAATCTGTTATCAAAATTAATTTTATGACAAAATGAAGCATTGTGGAAGTGTTCATTTTAATATATTTTAGTGGAACTCCCTCTCAATAACAAAAAGTAAACGTTAGCAAAATCGCATGGTTTTGACCTTCAAATTGAAAACATAAATATAATTAAATTGGAAAAATCTCTAGTTTCTTTTTACCTTTCGATTTTGTTACAACTTCATACTTCTTTATACCAATCTCACTTGAATTAAATTACATATAGCATTTGGAATAAATAACCGATACGGTAAGTAATTAAAGAATAATGATTGCTGTTAATGATATCGTAATTTGTATAATAACGAGTTAAATGCTATAAGATATTTTGTTGCAGCTAACTAGCGATATTGTTGAAAAAAAGTTATTGTAGGTATTGCAAATTAAAAAAAAAAGAAAGAAAAATAAATACGTTCTCAAGTACCACAAATGCAACTAAACTGGACAGTATAATATTAAAAAAAAACACCTTAAATTTTTATAACGCTATTCTAGTCTATATTGTTTGATTTTATTAGTGTGAAAAAATTAAAAAAAATAATATTGAATGCTAAATTTATTTACTTGCTTGCAGTATCGCTATATAACCTTCATTACTAGCGACAATACACTAACACCTGACCTCTGTCACAGATATATTTTTTGTAACACTTTTTTAAGCTTTGTACGCGACAGTACATTTTTCAACCCATACTTCTTATGACATGGTAGAGAAAAAATTTCGCTACGCATTAGTATGTATTAAAGTATCTGTCTGGGTCTAGTGGTATACGAAAATTAGTAAATGTATAGTTAAATATTTATACTAAAGGATTTTGTTTAGTATGTAGTTTATGAGCATTCTCGTATATAGGTTTCATTTCCTCTGCGTGTACACACCGATACAGTCCACGAGGCGTAAACTGAGCTTTGCATTTGTGTGAGTTATTACCAAAAGTAGAGCCAGAACAAAAACTTTTTAAAATAAATTATTATGTTTTAGGTAGGTATAGGTACACATAATATAAGTGGGAGCGGTATTCTAGTTTAAAAATAAAATATAACTAAATAACAAAAATCATTAAAATAAAGGCCCTAATAAGCAAGTGTATATGTAAATGTGACTGAGAAATCAGAGATCAATTAATAAAATGTAATAATGTAATTACACTTTTCATGTCTTTAAAATAACTATTTAAATTACACAAAATTTCTTTTACTTGGCTATTTAAATGTTTTCATATTCCTCGTTTATTTGTGTTGGCAACTATTTCACTCAGCTGAGTGCCCTAAGCGCTCGCCTTAGTAGTCCGGTGAAGCTGTTAAGACCTTGCTAGGTCAATAGCGAGGTCATATCGAAAAAAAAATGTTTTTTTATGTTTTATGTATTGTGTATGCATAAAAATGATTGATTACCGTTCCCTATGGCCGGTCAGTGTGTCAGGTGGTAATGAGGCGTGCAGTCTGAACAGCAGGCGTACGTTACAGTCGTATATATGCGAGGCGTCCTGGGCACACGGTATGAGAGCCGCGAGCCGGCACTGTCCACTAGCGGTCATCGAATTGGCACGCGCGTTACCCAGACTGTCGAACACTGTCCACACACAAACAAAAACTTAAAACTATCCTTAAAATAAAATAAAAAACCATAAGAAGAAATGACGAGTCCTCCTTTCACATTTCTTATTAAATTTTATTTTTGCCAATCGACTAGATCAGAGGGGTGTTCAAGCGATCGATCGCGATCAACAAACAGGTAGCTCGCGAGTGCTTTTTGAGTCGAACACGAGAAAAAAATGCCGATATACAATTAAAATATTCACAGATATTGTTTTAGTAGGTAGTTAACTAAGACAATAAAAACTTTTTAACAAAAAATGAAACCGCCGAAAAAACTGAAAAGCAAAAAATAACAAACCTTTTACTTTATTCATCTTAATAACTAAGTTCTTAAACGAATGTAAGTATACCTAAGTAATTTTAAGTCGGCGCCAATCAAGCAAATTAATTAATTACGTAAAGCGTGATGGACGGCGGCGCAGCGTGACACACCCCTTGCATGCCGAACGCTTACGAAGCAACCCGAACGGGCACACACGTTACCGCTGGAGATCTTACATTGTGTTTTTAATTTGATTTGGTTATTTTTGTGAATTTATGTAATCTAATGATCTTTGTTCATTGGTTGTTTGGCGCCGACTCAAAATTTCTTAGGTATACTTACATTCGTTTAAGAACTTAGTTATTAAGATGAATAAAGTAAAAGGTTTGTTATTTTTTGCTTTTCAGTTTTTTCGGCGGTTTCATTTTTTGTTAAAAAGTTTTTATTTTATAATTTTTTGTGGCTATGATCTTACTAATTACTACAAGCTTAATTTATTTGTAATACACAACTCAGAAGCTGAATTATAAATCATGCCCGGTTTTCTTACCCTTGGGGTTGCTTTTTTCATGTTTACATGTATATGGGATCAACTTCTGGGTATACTCTTTCAAATCAAAAGATAATAATTTAATTCGGACTATTCTGTCTAAAAGTATGCGCGATCATAGACATAATCAGTGCGTGAATAATCAATCATTGTCGATTTTCATACTCTTAGGGTTGAAATTTTTTTCCCAAATTTAAATGGGACCAACTTCGGAGTATACCCTTTCCAATAAAAAAATAATGATTAAAATCGGACTATACTGTAAGTGTAATACACAACTCAGAAGCTGAATTATAAATCATACCCCGTTTTCCTACCCTTGGGGTTGATTTTTTCATGTTTACATGTATATGGGACCAACTTCTGGGTATACTCTTTCAAATCAAAGGATAATAATTCAACTCGGACTATTCTGTCTAGAGATATGCGCGGTCATAGACATAATCAGTGCGTGAATAATCAATCTTTCTTGATTTTCATACCCTTGGGGTTGAAATTTTTTTCCCAAATTTAAATGGGACCAACTTCGGAGTATACCCTTTCCAATAAAAAAAGAATTATTAAAATCGGACTATACTGTAAAAAGTTATGCGTGATCATACATAAAAAAAAAAAAAAAAATATACGCGACGAATTGAGAACCTCCTCCGTTTTTTTCGTCGGTTAAAAACAATCTTATTACAAAGATAAAAATGAACACGGACTTAACACGAGTTTTACTAAAAGCTGTGCCTTAAAATTTTAGATCTAGTTGAACACATTTTTTAAGGGCAAACGAACAGGTAAGTCACCTGAAGTTAAGTGATCACCACCGTCCATAGACACTTGCAACACCGGCGGTGTCGCAAGTGCGTTGCCAGCCTGTGTTTGGAGGAGGGGGGATTATGGACGGAGGAAAGGAGAGGAAGGAGGGGGAGGGGAAGTGGTCTTCCGGTGCTCTCACTGACCGAACGAAACGCAACAACACAAGCACTGTTACATCACGTCAGTGTTTCTTTGGGTCGGTTGGTAGTATCGTGGGCGAGCCGAACCATTCATGCTGAAACCAGTAATATCTTCAACTGGCTGATAACGCACTAGCGACTCCCTTGGTGTTGCAAGAGTTTATGGACGGTGGTAATCACTTAACATCAGTTGACCTGTCTGTTCGATTGCTTCCTAGGATATAAAAAAGAAATTCTCGTAAATGATTAAAACCTATATAATTACTTCACAGTTATGGGTACATTTTCCGGTTGCCATAAATCGTATAAGGCCATTGTCATTTATTATCAGATAAGATTGTATTCAAAGTTATCATTTATTAAAAAAAAAAAAAAAAAAACAAAAAAATGCCGACAATTATAGGTGCTCGATTTAACGGATAACAACTAAAGAGACTGTTGGATAGACATCGTATATCGTCTCCCTTACTAAACGGCTTTATTTTTGACCTGTATATATCATTAAATTAAGTCCAGTAATATTGTCAACCTCTTGGGTGAATAAGTTCTTCTATATTATACAGTAGTTTGGTATTTAGTTAGTCGTTTTTCATTGTTCCGACAACTGCACTTGATAGCCACATTATTTAACGTCGGACAAGCGAGATTACGGTTAATTAGCAAAACTATAAAATAAAAAAGTTTTGCTCGCGGTTTTGATATGATACAGTCGTTACATTTCAAAATGAGCCAATCTCAATTTTAATTACGCATATGATCTTTAATTTTTTCAAGCTCTTCTGTTTTTATACTCTGTAAACGAAGTCAAAATTTTACCGTTCATGAGTTTTTTAATTTCATTGTATGGTATTAAACTTTAGACATGTTTTTAAATACGAAGATTAATAAAAACTTTAAAGGGCTGAAATTGGTACATTTTGAAATGTAACGACTGATTTCATCTAACTCTGGAAGCAGTATATTTTTCATGGATGCGTGATACTATATCTTCTTCTATACCCATGAGAACATGTACATGTAAAAATGTACGAAGATCGACTCAATAATTAAGGAGAAGTAACAAACAAACTAACACATTTATAACATTAGTAAGTGTAATGTAATATAAGTAATGCGAAAATAATCAGACATCAGATCACACATACGTGCACACATTACACATATGGTGGAAGGGTTTTCTTTTTTTTTTCTTTTTCGAACTGAATCGATTAGTTTAATTCGTTTTAACATCCGAAATACATGAAAACGTTTGTGAATCATACAATTTTAATTGTAGCTTAGCTAGACGGATCCGCGGTATAAACAACCCAAGCCGAAGTGCGCCGTGCATCCTCCCTTAAGCTTGTTATAAAAATAAAATCGTCTGAGTGCCTTAAACGCTCGTCTTAGTACTCCGGTGAAGTTGTCAAGGCCTTGCTAGGCCAATAGCAGTCAGTAGGAGGGAAAAAAAGGATAATTAGATCGTAAAAAGTAAATACCTGCAGCTTGGAGTGTCAGGATATCATCCATATAATCGAATAGCTCAACGCATAGCTGGAAACTGGAACAGAAAAAAACCATAAATATTCCATAATAATATTGTAAACTTTGAATGACCAATTACAATACATGGGAAGTGTTTTACGTTCTAAATTCTAATATAAATCACAAAGGAGAAGTCGATTAATTATGAGAATTTATATATAATATTTATATATAAGCTATGTATATATGTGTATTCTGTTCTTACGGGTTTCGCGCAAATAGGCTTACAATTAAAAAGAAAACACTTAAACTACATATAATCAAAGATATAATAACGAAACTTTTAGAGTGAATTTTTGTTAAATTTCAAATTTTATGAGATATGACCTTTATCCACTCAGGTCTTCGATTATAATAATTATATTAATTAGCTCACTAGTTGTTGACATCGTTCTCCGCAATGGCGTCCAACTCGTCAGCAGTCAATTGCATGTTTCCGGGGAATCGCGGGTTACGAGCGTGAAACTTCAGCTTACAGACCAACAGGTCGCAGTATAGATGAACAAGTTTACCATAACCTTCGCGTAAATGCACCTGAAATATAATCGCTATAACAATTTCCAAAATATATAATCTTTAATGACAAAACAGGTTTCGCTTTCGGCTAATTTCGGTCAAAAATACAGGTTTAAGCCAAAATATCTTTAGAGTGGAAGACTCTCTAGGTTAATGGCCGTAAAAACACACTCAACTGTAACATTGTCAGTTTGAGTAGTATTCTCCAAACTACGTGGATTCTCAACTGGATTAGTGAATTTACAAAGATATATAGATATAGAAAATATTAATTAAAATAAAGAACTGAATGACCAGTAGAAAGCTCATAATGTATAGCTAGATTTTACTCTTCATAACCTAGATTCAGTTATTGCTGAGTGTTATTAAACTTCGTAAACAAATATGTTTAATATATTCTCCAATCTATACAATGAGACTGTTTATCTAACATGCCTGTACGTTTTACACTTAAGTGAAAAAGAATTTTACAGGTGTCTTGGTATATAATAAAAATACATTTCAATCATGAAAAGTATCAATCAGTAAAGTAATTAAGCAACCGAAATAGCTTATATGTCGAAACTGTATTATCTTTATTTAAGCAATAATTTAAATAAAATTTTATAAATATAAGCAAATAATTAAAGCTGCAAAAAATAAGATTTTTTACATAAGTACTTTTAGAACAAGCAGCAAAAACAAATCAATTTATCGAAACAATTTTTGAAACAACACTTCTAGATCTGGAAATTTATTTTTAAATTATAATCGAAAATTGTATAAATGAAATTGATTATTAGACATTAATTTCAGCCGATTTCATTTAAATCTTGTAAACATGATAACTTGATAAGTATATAAATCACTTCAAATTATTACACAAAAATATTTAATCTCAACCAAATCTAATTTCTCTTCTGTGCCTGAGAAGCATATGAAGCATTTAGAAGTCATAAAATATAAGTAAAACCAAAATAAGATAAGAAATACAGCACAAAAACGCGTGTAGAGCGGACTGCTACTGCTGATTAGCTGTCAAGACGTTATAACTTTAACACAAAATTAACATTTTCTAATGAGAAATCGATCGAGTGTAGATGTATGCACTCATGCACCGAATATTGCATTCACTCACGCACCGTATTTTTGACGTATTTGCGTATTCAATTAAATAAATGTTTTTTTTTTCTTATTCACTTAAGAACCCCAAGTGCTATCTACACTCACGCTTGTCTGGTTCTATTACTTGTTGTTTTAGTTTAAATTTGACATTATAATCACACCAAGTTTGACACTTGGTTACGTATGCGTTTTAACGACAGAACAAAATAAAGATTAAAAAAAAACAAATTTATTATATGTCGCCTGTTCTTAGGTTTTATGTTTGTTTTTTACTTTTATTTCCTGCAATAATATACATTCTGTGAAAACATTAACGTTACGGTTCAATAAACACAAATCTCTAGAAGCAGTAATAGTTTAGTAAAAAGTAGGACGAACAGCGTACGAAGACTTAGCAACGCGTCTCACTTTTTTGGAAAAACAAAATTAAAAAATGAAAATGCAATATCATGTAGTTATCGTATTTATTAAAAAAAAAACTCACCCATAACTTCCCTAAATTCTCGATCATTCCGATGTGTCGCTGCGAGTCATCGAGACAAGCCGGGTGACCCTCGCGGAGAAGCTTGTGGGTCACATGACAGAATTTCCAAGCCACGATGCGATTTTCCTGCAGCGGTTGTCGGATGGCCACCATCTGTTTGTAAAATCATGGTAATTTCCTGTTATGTTTTCTAATAATTATTCAATATTGCTATCGGATGATAAAATTCCAAGAATTTTGATGTTTTGATTTTTTCTCGATTATTTTTATGTAAAATATCAGAATTCTAAATTCTGGAATTTATCATCATTACAATTGACTACGTGACTATCAGTCATGACATTCCCGGATTTTATTTTGAATTTTCCTCAATCTATTCTTGTATAACACACAAAGTGTAAGATTCAGAATCTACATTATTACAATTAATGATGTAATAAACATCGAATGCTAGAATTGCCGGAATTTTAAAATCTTTTGAATCATCCCTGGTTATTTTATTTAATTAAACGGGAATACTAATAATTAGAGTTAATAATTTTTACACCAAATAATTACGTAACTGTCGAACAATAAGTTACCAAGAACCAAGAATCTTTAAAAAGAATCTTCCTCTTCATGGTTTCTGTACAACATCCCAATTAAGGATCAAGATTAGTCGTTATTACAATAACTGATAGTGTAATGAATTATACCTCGGCAATTTATAACAAATAATTCAAGGCATAATTATTCTGCTGTTGATTGTGCGCTGTCCGTTATTATTATTATATCTAATGAGAATGGGCGGCTGACGTTATAGCAAAGTTCGAACAAGAGTCTATTATGCAACGGCCAAAAGGGAGATCATTATTGTGTCCATTGTTAAAAAATTGCTATACGATGCGGAACAGAAAATTTCCAGCCAGCAGAATAATTGATAACAGAGATAGCGCCATGGTTTAAGGCTTTAAGCAGTCTCATCACCGTTGACGCTGTACTACAAGTGTTTTGCACTAACTGAATTCTCACAGAGGACATTTATTTATGTAATCCATATAATACTGTATATTTGGAAACCAATAATACATGAACAAAGTTGTATTACTTTATAAAAAAAATATATACGCATTATTTTAAATTGGTTATTATATAAGAGTTTCACACAGTAATACTGAAAATCTATTACCTATAGTTTCATAAGAACTTTGTTGATGCAAAATCTTTGTACTACAAAAATTATAAAAAGTAGGTTACTTTTAGAAAACAAGAGTCTAGAGATCTTTGTGCCTTTTTCAGACTCGAGATTTCATATTATTTCACATTATATGTACTCTTGTATAACATGTGTTTCTAGTATTGCATAAACAATATTGTATAGAACCGGGAGGTTAAATAAATACATTTTTATTATTTATTATTATATAGAAAACTTTACATCATACGGTAAATAATTTTACTTATTTACTTTATTTTATTGCAGTTTTTAAACTAGCAATCTTAACACAACTAAAAATTTTCATCTAATTAACCAACAACATTGTTGAAAAAAATTGTAGATTGTGCAAATAAATTGAAAAAAAATAATAACAATAAATATGAAAGATGAATATAACGCCAAACGTAACCAAATCCAACAGTATAATAATATTTTTTTTAAATACATTTAATTTTTATGAAATTCTTGTGGCATTAGATATATATTTATTTGTACCAAATCAAGGCCAAACATTCATACTGCATATTATGTGAGGTCGAAACAATAAGACCTTTAGTTCTCACAGAGATGTGATATCACATTCATAAAATAATTGAATAAAGGATATTAAGCCATGTTGATACTAGCATCTATAAAATTAAAATAAACAGTAGAAACTGCTATGATTACTCCGTAAAACAAACGAATATATCAAACCTACAAAGTGTTAACAATTTTAACATAATCTAATTACCCACCCAGTACGTGCAAGCGCTCTGTTCCTGGAAAGTGCCGATGATTGTACTGCGTACATGTTTCTCTTTCACTGGTGTCTCGTTCGCATTTATCGCCTTCTGGATGGCCAATGTCTGCAAGACGGTATTTCACTGTATTTTTACATTACATTAAAAGAGTCTACAAATATAATAATGAACATACTATGCAGATTTTATTACTTCTAAAACGTTAGTAAACACTGGGTTATTTTTTCTAGCATCTACGCCTAACAAGCAGTATTCTAGTTACACCGCGCCGTATCGTCTTTTACAATTTTAATAGAATATCTCACAAACGTATGTGCATGGCGAGCTACTAAGGCAGCGGTTCTCAACCTTTTTTACTCATCAACGCACTAACATACTCTTTACGAACTCGTGAGACCCTTACACAATTCCATGCAAATTTTTAATACAACAAAATGAAGTGTCGGTCTTAACATCAAAAACACCGGTCCTCGTCCGATCGTCGAAGACAAGAAACATCGGTCGAGATCACTACTTGGATGGGTGACCGCCTGGGGAAAATCGCGTGACGTTGGCTTTGTATTATATTTTCTTAATTAAAATATGCCCCTATAATATAAAACTTTCACTTCAACCGTGCGTCTTTACGATAAACCCTGTTTTTTTAGTAGTCCGATAAAGCTTTTAAGGCCTTGTTAGACCAATAGCGTAGTCAGTTCGAGGAAAAAACACGTGTTTTTTTTTTTTACTACGACAAAGTAAAAAAGTTTCTTACCAAGTTCATCAACACAGTCGAGTAGAAAACCCCGCTTGGTTACTGACTATCAACCACTAAATACGTAACAGAACAAAAATGACCTAGGATATAGTTTCAACCTCTTTTATTGAAATACTCCAATAGGTAAAAATGACAACTCATATAGTAAATATACTAGCAAATACAAGGTATTTGTTGATAGTAACACAGCACGACGTAAAAACAAACGCAATGTCGTGAACATAAATTTCATATGAAATGAATACGCGATGACGCAAACACAACACGTAAACAACGAGACCGTGGCGTATCCTCAGAGCGATCATTTGCATCACATATATATGCTAGTATATATCTTTACATGTATAATTTATTAGATAACTAGCGACCCGGCCCGGCTTCGTATGGGTGCAACGTAAAAGTACTAATATCAGATGACATGAGTAATATTTATATTAACGATTTAATTATTTTTTTTTGCATCTTGATATTAATTGACCACTAGCAATGCCGCCGAACTCTGTTCCGCCGTAAGTATATTAAAATATGCGCTTTTTTTTACATAAAAACCTCCTGACAATAACAAACACAAGGAAAGAATTAGCGAAATCGGTTCAGCCGTTCTCCAGATTTACGCTTAGCAACACATTCAGCGATTCATTTTTATATTGTAAATAAGCCATAGACGATACTTAAAAACCAACATACTATTATTTTTTCCTGCGCGATATTTGAAATATTTGATAGTTTCTAAGATATTCATTGAACTGATTTGCCGTAAAGGTAGTCCAGTGAAAGAAATCCGACAATTTAGTTGTTTAGTTACAGTAGGAGGTTGCAAGGAGTATGTACTTAACTGAATTGTTTTTGCCTATTTACATATACTAGTGGGTGCTCAATGGACGACATTCGACCACAGTTAATTTATTTTTTAAACTTTGATCTTTATTAGTGTTCTTTTGTCAAAGGGTATATATACTTCAATAATCAAAGGTTTTCATCATGGCTACTCAGTTATTTGCCATGATCTTTAATTATATAAACATGTATATGTGTAAATGAAAATTGAAAATAATTATAAATTTGAAACAAAAACCACGTGGTAACGCTCTCAAATTACTATTTAAATCTTTACTAAAATAAAGAAATTTATCGCAACTCGTAACACAATTTTCAATTAATTTTACACGACTCTGGGTGATATTGAATTAAATGTAGTCTGTTCATTGTGAGAAATAGTGATATGCCCAGCATCATCGTTCGGAAAAGTAATGGATGTACAATGCAATCAAATGATGAATCCAAGACAAACATGATTTTAAAACTACCATTAGCTTTTGAAAATAAATTCTTTTTTGTTGTTGCTACATGAGGTTGATTTGCAACATTGTAACCGCGGAGGTCTAAGTCATGCATTACTTTTATGCACAAAATTCTTATTATATGTAATTGGAATGTAAGAGTTAAAAATACATATAGTCGAGTATAGCAACCTCCTTCGCAACCTTTTTTGAAGTCGTTATAGACGGGTGTCAAAATGTTTTTTTTATTTACATGTGTGTATATGTTGTGTAAAATTCAAGCACTAGTGTGAGTAGTGCATATTTTAATCAATTCAATGTACTTCTAATGCATTTTAAAATAAACAGCTTTCTGCACTTCTCCGCCATATAAACTTTAACTATACCGAATTTCAAGTTCACCCGTTCACGGGAAATCGGTTAAAAGGGTACAAAGATTTTGCTTCACGTATTAATATAAAGATATTTAAATAGAAGATTGATCAAAATAGCGTACCAAAATAACCAATACTTTTTTTACTATTATATTACATACTATACAATAAAGTCCCCTAGCGCGTCCGTCTGTCTGAGCGCGGTAAACTCAAAAACTAATGAACGAATTTTCATGCGGTTTACACCAGTAGATAAAGTGATTCATGAGTAAGATTTAGGTTTAGATTTTCTCAAGGTATTTTTTATTGTCATGGCGGGACAACGTCTGTCGGGCCTATGGATTAGATGTATAGTTCGAAATTCGTTTTAAATAAATAACCTTATCAATAGGAACCAGAAAAGAATTACACTTTTGTGTCACTGTATCGCGCGAGCAGCGCACTCAAGGGCTCCACACCGAGGGAACGGACCTAGGCTTGAGTCGCTACCGAGGGGGGGCTAATCTGGTGTGCGGGAGCGAAATTTACACCCAGACCACGGCGGCGTGATCTGTGGTTACGCGGGCGTGGGCGTGAACACGCTCTGTTTGGAGAGACAGGCTGGTACTGATCGTTCGCTGCCGTTATTTCATCGGGAGGATCGGTAAAAATATGTCGCGGGCGTCTTTTGTAGCGAGGTACGGTTTCGTATTTTGCAGCGGATACCACTAACGGACTGGGATGATTCGCGGCTTTTTCGAAGTAACTACTAGTAAGGGATTTAATATACGCCCAGATAGAAGGCATCTCCAGATCCTTGTGAAGATCCTTATTCCGGGCGTACCATGGGGCACCAGTAACTATACGTAGAACGCGGTTCTGGAGAACCTGTAACTTTTGAAAATTATCTTTCGACATATGTGCAAAAACGGGACTGCTATATGTCATCACGGGACGGATACATACCTTATACAAGGTGAGCTCGTGTCTGAGGGACATCTTACTCTTATAACAAAGCAAAGGATGGAGGTAACCCAAGACCATAGCGGCTTTGTTTCGCACTCTATCTATATGTGACTCGAACTTTAAATGCTTATCTAATGTAACACCGAGATATTTGACCTCGCCGGCACACGGTATATCGGCTTCATATAGCCTGATAGGCTCAAGGTTATTACTACGTCGCAAAGGGTCGAAAAGTATCGCGGCACTCTTATCAAGATTAACTTCTATCCGCCATCGTCGAAACCATTCACCGAGTGTGCAAACGGCCTTTTCGATGCGCTTCCTAAGAAGTCCGACCGCCAGTTGGAAGTGTAAATAACTGTATCGTCAGCATAACAACATACCTCGATCCCCGGATAGCGAGGTAGATCGCTGATGTACAGGTTGAATAGTGAGGGCGCGAGTATGGAGCCCTGTGGCACACTTGAGCGTATAGGGTGGGGCGGGGATAGTTCCCCATCCACTTTAAAACGGAAAGTCCTATCAGTGAGATAATCGCGGATAATATGAATTAACTTATCAGGCACGTGAGAATTACATAATTTATGGATGAGCCCTCCATGCCAAACCTTATCGAAGGCTTTGGAGACATCGAAGAAGACTGCAATTGTACGTTTCGGTTTACGTTTCGGATCAGCATTAAATTTAGAGAAAATGTACTCCGTGAGGCGGTGTACTTGATTCGTGCAAGAGTGTTCGGCACGAAATCCGAACTGCTCAGGTGGTATTAATTTTAATTCTGTAATCGAAACCTGGAGCAGATTCAGAAGGAGCCGCTCGTATAATTTACCTAATGTATCAAACAAGCTAATCGGGCGATAGCTATCGGGAAGCGTAGTTTTTTTTTGGCGGGATTGTGTATGCCTATCACTACGGCCTTCTTCCAAGCGGTTGGAAAGTGGCCCTGGGACATGGCCGCATTGAAAATGCAGACCAATAAAGCTATGATGCGATCAGGAAGGAGTCTCAGTACTTCGTTCCTGATCCCATCGGGACCTGGGGACTTCCTAAGCTTTAAACGCTTGATGGCATCCGATACTTCATCAAAAGTGATAGGAGTTAGCGTATCAGCCGGCGGGGACGTGAGCGCGCGCTCTACCGAGGTCTCGATCGATCCAATATGTATAGGGTCAGTGTTTGCTGTGTTCCGTGAACATTGTTTCTCTAAACTCGCGGCGAGACACTCCGCCTTGTCTATACTATCGAACGCGGTTTTTACATCTCAGAATTCATTTAGGTAGGTACTATGTTTTATTCGCAGTCCATTTAATTCGTGATTAATATAACCAAGCTATTTTACACAATATGCCACATATATTACGTAATATAGGGCCAAACAACGAACAATTATGAATAAAACATAAAAACCATCAAGTCAAAGACTATGAACTCGCCAAAAAATATTCTCGATCTATAATTGGAAACCTATATTAAGCAATGTCCGATGTTGCTTTTCTCTTGTAAAATACAGTATAGTAAAGTAGTATAAATAAAATACAAATATAGTATTACAAGGACCGGTTATCACGAAAATAATTCATTATTCACCCATCACCCACTCAAGTACTAACTGCGCACAACGTTGCTAAACCGTGATCGAACGAGGGCCGTAGTTTGCAACACTATACCCTACACAGAGTTTATCCCCATCATATTAAGTCACAAAAAGGTTGCCGATCAGAATTTCAAAACGCTCACACTCGGAAGTATACATACATATGGTGGAAGGGCTTTTTTTTTCCCTTGTTCCATCTTTGTTAATATAATTTAGCTTAGTTGTAGATACAAAATACATGTATAAATGTCTTCGTAAGGTGATGCGCTTGGTACAAAAACAAAGCGCTCCAATAAGCAGTTTCACTTCAAAAAGTGACAATGACCGTATCTTATTCATTTCGAAATGTTATTTTGTACGAAAACTATATACCGAAAATTTCTTTTAAGAACTTGATATGTGTAGTAAAAACAGTGTTTAGATATTCGAACCTTGAAAGTTTGATCAATAAAACCTCTTTAGTACATTTACCTTTTTGTGCCATAAGCTATTTTAAACGATATAACGTGACGATTAGTCGGTATCACCGGTATAGAAAGCACAAAAAAAATAAAAACCTTTATACGAGCACATTTTCAAATGTAGCAGATTTCCGTTCAGATAACTTAGTAACTTCAGTTTTTATCAGTAGGAAAACCCCTGTAACAGTTGTTCACCAATAATGTATTTCAATTTAAAAATATATTTGATAACAATATATTAATTAGGCGATTATTTACCTAATCAATGACAAAAAAGGATTTCCCTACGTATAAAACATAGTAACCAACAATAGCAAGTATGAAGTCATCACTGAATAGTAAATTAGTATATGATATACAAATACAAATGAATGTATGTTAATTTAAAATTCAGATTTTCATCAAGATAACTTTTACACACGTACAAATAGAAAAATACGAATTGAAGCAGTACATACTACTTTATAATTCGCACAAAAACACTTTGTTTTTTTAGGCTAATCGTTATAGCTATATATCTATCTATCTAACCTTTAAACAAGCAATTCTTATATATTTTTATATTGTTATATATTCAGGATCTCTGAAACGGCGACAGCCGTGAGACTTAGTATGAAGGTGGTTTCAGGGACGATAAATAAATCTAGCTAGATTTCATTTATAGAAAACCTTTTTATCTGAGTTTTCAAGTAATGAAAAAATATAGCTACAATATAAAGGTAAATTTCGCCGCTGCTGTCAAAACAGAAATAGCTCAGATGGAAATCGGCTGCTTCGAAAATCCAACCAATCCCAGTTCGAATACGAGTGACAGCAAATGCGATGGATGTCTTTTTTGTTTATTTTTTTGGTAAAAATATGCTAATTTTGTAATTTAATTACAATTTTTTTTTAAAGTACCGAGCTAGGCTTGGTCGTCCAGGTACCTATATTATAACAAGCTTATAACAAGAGTTAATTGTATAATTAAGGGTTCATTATTGGGGGGCGGGAGATACACTGATCGGCCGGCCAGGGAGACCCGTAGAAATGGTTTTTCCGCTGGCCGCCTGCGATATAGTGCAGGGGCCCAATAGTGACTAACCAACATGAGAGGCTGCCCCACCATGCCGCGCATAATCTCGGGTAGGATTATCGTGCCTGTTGGTGACCGGATTTTGGGGTCCCGGCGGCCTATCCCGGGTGGTATGAGAGCCCTTTCGTCCGACTGATCAGTTCGGTCCCTCTTTAATTTTTGTCGATGATTCAACATGCCTCCTACAGCAGCGAAAGCTTGTCCATCTTCACGTCTTTCTCTTCTTCCTAGTATTTGGGGTCCTTCAAACGAGGCGTGAAGAGCAATTGCACAGGTCAGCATGATAGCGATGACTGCCGTTGCTATTTAACAATGACAGTCGACGTTATTTATAGACTGCACTGTACTGTCCATCAGGTATCGTGCAGTCATTTCGCCGGACCAGTTTAAAACATAATAATAAAAAAAAATACGTGTGGCACTCGGGGACTGCCGCGGTAAAGCTATTGCATAGCATTTTTTATTAACTTATGCAATTATAACTATTTATTTATTTATGCAGTATTTATTTTTCCTTTGTTTTTTTTTTTTCTTTGATATTAATTCAAGTTACACTTTTTGAATGTGGTGACCGATAAGAAAACAAATTGTTTTCTTTTATTAAATAAATGAGAAATTAATATTGTTCAAAATATTTTTATTATCTTACAATACATGTAAGTTATTCAGGGTTCAGTTATTCAGGCCCTTGAGTGCGTTGCTTGCGCGATACGGTGACACACAAATATACATCACTGCTACAACACTACACGATCACCCCCACACACGTGCACGCCTACACGCTTACACATGAAAGTGGAAGGGTTTACTTTTTTTTCCTTTATCGAACTGAAAAACTCTCAATTTTCCGATAATAAATATATGGAGGAGTTGTTGCGGCGTGTATTCTTGGTACACATATACGTATCAACAACTCATACATATATGAATAGTTTGCTAGGTTAGCTAAGATAGGTCGCGATTTTGCATGCAACAGGCAACAGCCAAGCCGAGGTGTGCCTTGCACCCTTGAACTGGTTGCCAAAATAAAATCGGCTGAGTGCCTTAAGCGCTCGCCTTAGTAGTCCGGTGAAGCTGTTAAGGCCTTGATGGGTTAATATGGTAGTCATTTCGAAAAAAAAAAAAGTCTCGATCCGTGCGAGCTTTGTACAGTCGTACCACATATACGTTAAGCGAACGCTCGGCCGAGCTACATGGTAGGCAGAGTGGGGGGTGTTAGGTTTTTTCGTTACGGAATTTTTGGATTCGGTTTCCACGCTCAAGGCCCGCGATAGAAGCTATGCAATAGCTTAATAATTTACAGCTATTCAAAACAAAAAAAAAATACAATGCCTGTTAACTTTGTTTACACACCAAAGATTTAAATTCTCTAGAAATTTCTTACATAGACTCCAAAATTGTTTTTTTTTTCTTTTACTAGACTAGATAAGATATGGATAAGAATAATGGGATACTTAAAAATTTATAAAGCGTCTATATTTGACTTCTTAACATTTATTGAGAAAAAAAATTGAAGTAATAAATATATTCATAATTGAGATTTTATTTCAATATTTAATATCCACGACACATCCAATAATCAAAAACCTAAAGCATAAAAAAATATATGTATGTACTAAACTGTTTTTAGGGAAATTGTTTATAATGTAGCTGCATTTAGCCAATTAATTCATTAGCAACGAAACGATTTATATCGCGAGCAGTATTCATTGCAATATTTTAGTTTTTGTAGGTTTGTCAATAAAGTAACCATGACTCAATCCTGGACTAACTAGTCTTTAATCTTAGTCAGAGAGACAAGGTATAAATATATTTAACTCAGTCGGCAAACACTTGTCCATAATATATTTTATAATAACTATTATGTAACTGATGAATTTAAATTTATCAACTTTATGTTCTTGCACTTAAATTGAAATTTAATTTCAATTAACATTTGCTTTTCCTAAGGGTATTAAACAGTAATGATGTAATTCCCACTTTCAATCCAAATAAGATAAAGTAATCTATGTTACGTAAACTTTTACGAATTCATACAATAAATGATTATACAGTATTTTCATTGTAATTGTTTCAACATCAGTTGGCATTTTGCAAGTACGTAGACAGATAATCCGGCTCTTAGTCGTTTTGAAACGACAATAAGCTGAAAACTGGAATCGACATACATCAATTTATAGTATTAAATGCTATACATAAACTATCCCTCACTGAGCATCATAGTTTAAATCGGTCAGTGGTACCGAAAGAAATGATTAAATCCTTTATGAGTTTAATACGAAAGAAAGTAAAAAAAAATATCATAGAAATCTAAAATTGGCATTTATTTATCTTTATACTATGCTAAGCGTGCTAAATGGATACACATTTATTTATTTCAATATAACATAATACCTATTTATACCAAAGCTAGTGGACCCGGCAGACATTGTCCTGCTCTAATAAGAAAAATAAAACAAAATAGCCGTCACGGGACGCCTAGCAGATGTGAAACATCGAATTTGTTCGAATCAAACGAACCTCCAACTTCCAAATTACAATAGTGTATCAATAGAAGTATGCGAGCTCAGTGCAGCAAGAGTGATTACGCACAGTCGCTTGAGGATGCTATTGTCGCGTCGTCGCCATGCCAACAATCAAGTTTACCCGCACCTATAGATGTTTTACATCAAAAATCCTATAATCCGACCGCAACGCCATCTAGTGAGTCTAATTGTAAATCAAAGTCACTCTTTAATCCACCTGAACATACAAAAAAATTCATCAAAGTCTGCACACCCGTTTAGTAGGCGTTCAATCACATCCACGCGTACAGAAGAATCATTACATATTTGTTAATAATATAAAAATGAATCGCTGAATGTGTTGCTAGGCGTAAATATCGAGAACAGCTGAACCGATCTCGCTAATTCTTTTTTTGTTGTGTTTGACATTGTCAGGAGAAGGTTCTTATGCAAAAAGGGGCGTATAGTTTAATATACTTAAGGCGGAACGGAGTTCGCGGCCTCTGCTAGTATAGTATAAAGCAAAGTCCTCTACGTCATTCTGTTCATAATAAACTCAAAAATTACTGAACGGATTTTCATGCGGTTTTGACCAGAAGATAAAGTGATTCATGAGGAAGGTTTTGGTACATAATTTATAAAAGTTTTTTTTTTATTAACAGGGCGGAACACCACACAACGTCTGCCAGGCTTGCTCATATTATATTATAAAGATTTGCTTTCTGTGCATCACAATATTCAGATCTGAAAAAAAAGGTTCGCAAGTACTGTTAGTATTAAATTGGACTTACCAGCTGAAAGAAGCGTTTATCGTTGGGGTTCGTCATAGCAACGTGTTAGTGCGGAGCGGTTGTACATTCAGCAACATGCATGCATTAGTTATGTGCGGTGATATGACGCTGAAAAGAGAATTCGCGTCACACCTGTTTAGTAATATTAGTGAAACACCAAACCACATTTGTCAGTTATGCAAGTGATTCGCTCATTATATATTTCAAATATGCGCTATTTCATAACAGTGACGTACACTTTACTTATTCAAATTATAAATGAATCCTTTTATTATATTATGTGTATTATTTAACGTTTTAAACTCTAAAATAAATATCAATTATATATTGTTACAAATAAAGTGGAGAATAGCTTAAAACATGTATGTCCAGTAATAGTTTTTTTAAAGAAAAGGAGTGCAACATTTTGTTATATGAAAAAAAAAACAAATATATAAATGACTAGCCTCTGCCCGCGACTTCGTTCGCGTGGAATAAAGATATCCTTTATTTCTAACACGCAGCGGAAGCTTTCAAGAGGGGAAAAAAAACATTTTGAAATATTCCTCATTCGTGCTCCGCTCCTATTGGTCTTAGTGTGATGATATATAGCCTATAACCATTCTCGATAAATGAGCTATATAACATTGAAAAAAATTTTCAAATCTGACCCTACTGCGATTACCCCCTACAACGTCACAAACTTTACCTCTTTATAATATTATAGTATATAGTATAGATTGCAAAACGAACCATAAACTATTTATCTGAATTCCACTTTATTATTCCTTTTCTGTATATATGCATTATATAATTATCAAACCCGACCAACCACATCCAACCTTTTTATTAAGATAACAATAAAAAATTTCTTAAAATATTTTTAAAAACCATAAATAAAATTACAAATATCATTTAATACACACAATTAGTATAATGAAAACATACAAATTAAATAGTTTCATGCAAAAACGATATATATACATTAAAGACGTATTTGCAGAATGTCATGATCGTTATTGAAGATTTATCCAGTGTATTGGAAATATGCAACAATGTATTGCCGTCCAAAGAAAGAGGCGCGCACCTGTCGTTTTTTACAATATCAAGTTTTATATATAGTATATTCGAAATCAGGAAAAAGGACGTGAATATATATTGTTTTTTAGTCGTCAATAATTCTGTTCTCAAAACAGATTTCATGATAAAATGTAGGTAGTACGCCACAAACGCACGCTAGAAACTTTTTAATTATTCTCCGGACTGTGTTTTAGTTCTATGCTTGTCTTTTTCTTACAGAGGCAATACATTAAATTCTTAAATATTATGTAGATACAAGGGATTTAGACAAGTTGAAAACAGTGAATAACTGTACGTTGTGTTAAACGGTTCATTGTAATAACATCTCCGATCAGGGTTTTGTACCTGACGTTATTTTCAATGAATGTAACCATGCAGGTGTCTCACGAGGAGGCAAAAAAACCATCGACTCAGCGCGTCACGGAACACCGGCTTACCTGTAACAAATTCAATAACAAGAATTAATAATTTTTTTTTAAATCATATTTAAAATCATCGTTCAATTTAATTTTGTATTACATAGGATGTTAATCTTTATGCAATTTATTTTACCATATATATATACATATAATTAAACTGTACTCTAGAACATTCACATATAGAAGATTAATGATATGAGACGATCACAGCAACCAGAACATATGATAATCTACATACATACAAAAATGAATGTTGACACATATTTGAGATCGGTAAACTCTAAGGGCCTGTGCTTAATACGGTTTACATGTAGTCCGGGGAAGCTGTAAAGGCCTTGCAAGGCCAATAGCGTAGTCAGTTCGAGAAAAAAAAAAAAACAGATTTTGTAACATATGGAATTGTATGGAAGTGCGCGCACAGCTGGCAGAATTCCGCATGTAAGGGGCTATTCAAGTATTACGTAAGCAGATTTTTGGTATTTTCTGACCACCCCCTCCCCCTGGTAGCAATAGTAAGCAATGTTCTTAACCCTCCCCTAATAATTACGTAACCATTTATGTAAGTATATTCAAATCTGTACTAATTCAGTAAATAAATATTACTGACGTAATCACCGTCCAGACGCCCTATCCCCTACGTCATCAAAAATAAGCAAATCAAGGCCCCCCTCCTCCTATCAGTGCTTACGTAATACTTGAATAACTCCTAAGCCTGATGTAATATTTATCCAAGTACATAGATATGAGATATAAGAGTATAGTGAATTAGGTCTTTTGCAGCCTTTTATTGCGTTCTTCAGTTACTTACTAATTATATCATACCACAAATACACGTTTTACTATTATTACTTGTGCAGTTTATAAAATAGAAAGAAAGAAAGCATCATCATGAGAGACATATTTATTTGTGTTATTTGCAAAATAAAAACAGCAAAATAATATTGTTATCTCAAGAGACAATAAAAAAAAATATTAATATAAAATAACGAAGGTTTGGCATTTACTGGCTCTAAGACTATCCGGAAATTCTACCGCAGTGTGCGGAACATCTGTTACGGATATTTTCCGATCCGGTTTTTATTTCGCACCGCAACTAGTGCGCGCTGGACCTAACACCTAACCGTTTGACCTGTCACCATCAAAGATGACAAATCTGCGTGATTTTCCATATTAAATACACTTATGCTATCCATCTATATAATACGTATACAAATAAAATCATAGAGATCTGGATAAGAATACTTGCCATAATTCTAGCAGTCCACTTTCATCCTCTCATCATCATAGGTACCCACGATATAAAGACAAGATGGAAAGTTACCTTCATATACAGCACAATGAAGGTCAACATAAAATCGCATAAGATAACCTCTACTATTAAAATTATAAATGCGAATGTGAGTTTGTTTTTTTTATTCGTTACGCTTTTACGCCTGAATTACTGAATTGAGCATCGTGAAACTTTCGTCACTGTCAAGGGTATACAACAATACATAGGGTTTTTTTTGTGTCATACAAAAAACACTGCTCCCGAGGTTAAATCTATGTCAATGTTAGCGAAGCCGCAAGTAAAAAAACCAGTAAAAATAATTTTACGATAATTGTTACTTATTTCATCCCCATGTCTCACAATAGAAACTTCTTATCCATATTTATATTTCGAGTTTAGGAGACCGCTATTTTAAATAACAGCGTCACAACTCAAGTAACCATAGTAAAATGTCAGATATATTGCTATAATTTACTGTTACACGAGCATGAGCAAATTAAATTATACGGACAACTGTTTCAACATAGATAAGAACTATAAAATTACGGTTACAAATAATATATGTTTCTAACCTTCAATTCCAGTAAAAATTAGATACGCGCAAGAATTTTACAAAGAAAAAAACCGTAACGTAAAGACACACGATACAAGTGAAATTTGTGTATCACAGGGAAACATTTTAATTAAAGAAATACAACAACCAACGTCACGCGGTGTTACCATGCGGTAACCCATCCAAGTACTGACCGCGCTCGACGTTGATCAACTTTAGTGATCGGACGAGACTCAGTTTTTTTTTTATATATCGAAGCACGACATAGTGACTGCACTATGCCTGATGTTAAGCATAGTACAATCCAAAAACATCGGCAACCACCGAGAGACAGATTATCCATCGCCAGTCGCCGCTGTCATGCCGGCCATAATGACGAAAGTCACCCGGTACTGGATATGCACAGGCTGATCATCACACAAAAAGTTTCACTTCAGAAACTTTTTTTGTTACATTAACATAATATTATGTACGTAGTTTGTAACTTTGTGAACAAAAGTATTACGGATACCTATATGATAATATGACAGACAAATTTAGCAGCTTGTCCGCCAACGCAATTGGTACACATTAGTAAAAATACGTACAACCTAATATAGAACCAAGAAAGAGGCTAGAAGTCGATTAAAAATTATATCATTCGACAAATCATCGAAGAGTAAAATAGTATAGACATGCGTATAATATTTTACAGTTAAAACCTTTTTTTACAACCATTTCTAAAAGCGAATTAAAGCACATCATTTCGCGTCAAATAAAAGCAACTACGGGTCCACATAGATATCTACAGATATTGGGAAAGAGAGCCTACACGATCGCCCCCACACACGTGCACGCCCTACACGCTTACACATGAAAGTGGAAGGGTTTACTTTTTTCCCTTATCGAACTGAAAAACTCTCAATTTTCCGATAATAAATATATTGTTGAGGCGTGTATGCGTGGTACACATATACGTTTCAACAACTCATACATATATGAATAGTTAGCTAGGTTAGCTAAGTCACGATTTTGCATGCAACAGGCAACAGCCAAGGCGAGGTGTGCCGTGCACCCTTGAGCTGGTTGCCAAAATAAAATCGACTGAGTTCCTTAAGCGCTCGCCTTAATAGTTGGGTGAAGCTGTTAAGACCTTGCTGGGTCAATAGCGTAGTCATTTCGAAAAAAAAAAGACAATTTCGCTGTCAACGCTGGCTAAACCTTAGGATACTTTTTTTTCCAACTGACTACGCTAAAATTAAAAAATACAACAGATACCCAACGTCAAGCAGTGTCCCCAGACGGTCACCCATCCAAGTATTGACCACACCCTACGTTGCCTGACTTACACACTCACACAATTAACACTAGCCAACACTTTCGTCACACAAAAAATTTGCCGATTACATTTTCAAAACCCTCCAATAAGGAAAATGGATGTAAATTGTTCCAATACTAGTGACTCTAAATTAGTACATTACACGTAAGCGAAGATAGGGCCTACGGATTAGTCTATACTAATATTATAAAGAGGTCCAATTTGTGACGTTGTAAGGAGTAATCTCAGGAACTACTCGTCAAATATGAACAAATCTTTTACTGTTAGAAATATCATTTATCGAGGAAGACTAGCAATTATATATCATAACGCTAAGACCATTAGGAGCCGAGCATCAATGAAGAATGTTTCGAAATCGGAATTATTTATCATTTTGAGAGCTTCCGCTGTGTGTTAGTTCTTTAAGCCACAGCAACGCGGAGCCGGATTAGCTAGTTACACATAAAATAATCATCCAGAGTTCCAAATAGGTCGCTATATCGACAATTAAAAAGAGCAAAGAGGAAGTAAAAATAACGATGGAAAATCTGAAATGTGTAATTTCGATATCACGATTCATTCGAGAACAATAAAATTATGGTATTAATAAATCATTGTCCCACACGAGGCGAACGGACACGACGACAGCGCTGTTACTAAATCAGGAAATTGCGCCTAACAGAATATCGTCTGTAAACGTCCTGGCGTTTTCAAAATAAACAAGCACGCTTGAGCGATTTATCCAATCATATGCGGATGCAGTTCTTGCCTTTTTTTTATAAACATGCCTCAGCTATGTATACGATGAATCACAGACGCTCACAAGAATACCATTTACTTTGCGTGTATTATCTATGAGTGGATTTATTTATTCATTTCGCGCTCCAACAGCGTATATACACATGTTCACATTCCAATAATATATATACATATCTAGAATAGATAAATTATTATGTTCTTATCGTGAAATTAACAAAAGTTATTAGATCTCTCAAGAGTAAAACAATGAAAAATAATCGCATTCAATAATCAGTTGGCCTACTTTGATAGTTCTCCTCTTAAGTTTTTTTTTTTTGTTGTGAATTCGATGTACAGTTCGTCTATGTTTTTATTATGTTTACTTGCGTGTCGCGTGTGTCGTCTTTGTATTTACATGTGTAATAAAGATTATATTCGCTTATCAGTTATCACTTTATTTGCATTAAATATCATTTCAGTTTCTCCGCAAATTATTCGGCGTTCGTCTCACATTTATAGTACAGAAACAAAGGCCGCAGAATACGATTTTTAAATTGATTTTTAAATTGATTTGAATTAACGTACACTTTAATTTTAAATAGATAGAAAGGCTAATACGAACAGTTGTTTAATAATATTACTGAAATTGCTTAAAGACTATACATTACAAATATTACAGGTTTCAGTAATCTTAAATTGCATGCACATATTTAATACAACACAAAATAATAAACATTGGGCACAATAGCCATAGCTTCACAATTACAGGTCATTGCCAGAGACTTAAAACATTATAAATTGTTGTACTCAATTACTATTGTTCGTTTTTACCTTATCTTTTAAAGATTACATTCACGTATAATATTATGGTTACATGTTTTACATTTTACACCTATACTTATACTAGTTGATTTAAGGCTTGCTTCGTCGGGCATTAAAAAAATTGCAAAAGGTTAATTGAATCGAAAAATTTAAAAAAATCCGCATATAATGGTCATAGTCCTATGCCCAAACATACAGTAGTTTTGACATGAGCCTCAAAACAAATGTATTTTCAACAAAGATAAAGTAAAAAAAGTATATGACTTTGTTGGGGATAATCCCCAGAGGCACTGATCCAATTTCGATATTTCTTTCACAAATAGGAAGCCATATTATTAATATTTACAGTGTAATTAACGCGTACTAAGCCGTGAGCGATCGATAGGGCTGAAATAGTTACATAATCTATACTAATATTATAAAGAGTTAAAATTTGTGACGTGATGTTGTAGAGGATAATCTCAGGAACTACTGGTCCTATTTGAAAGATTCTTTCAATGTTATATAGCTCATTTATCGAGGATGGTTAAAGGCTATATTTCATCACTCTAAGACCAATAGGAGCGGAACACCAATGATGAATGTTTAAAAATCGGGGGATTTTTTCCTCTTGAGAGCTTCCGCTGCGTGTTAGCGTTAGCCCAAAGCAACTATATTCCACGCGAAGTCGCGGGCAGAGGCTAGTCTACGTATAAAATTAGAACAAATTTGAACAAACAATCTTCTTTATTATAATCGTTATTAACCTCATCGCCTTATATCGCTAGTTCTATTGTCGTGAATATATGTAAACGTGTCTCGTACAGATAGATTAGTAGATACATAATATAGCACCAACGTCATCAACATGTTAAGAAGTAAGGCCATGACATGCTTGCTAAAACTCTCATCGCGACATTGACAATATCTTGTTAGCAACAACACACTAAACAACTATAGTAGGACACATAAATGTATATACACATACATCTATTTATATATATATATATATATAACTTATAAAAATACGTATATAAATTTACATACATAATAAATATACGTATAATAAAAATACGTGTAATGAAAAGTCGTCCTTTTTTTACGTGGGGAAATCCCTTATGGATACCCACCCTCCCGGGGGAGAGGGTGGGTTATGTCCGACTTGCACGAACTAAAACCCCACGGCGTACGTCTTCCGCTATGGTTGGGGCGGCACGAGATCTCTATAGACTTCATCGTGCCGCCCCAGCGGTGTGGCCCAGCAGCAGAAGTGCCGCCGCCGGGCCTTCGTCTTGAAAGGAGACAACCGGGTACACACCGGCCGTCTCCTTCTCGTCCACCGGACCTGTGCAATGGGAAGATGGGGCCCCCGACCCACCTCCCCTAGGTCCAGCAATAAAGGTCGTCCTAGCCTAGCTCGGTTCTTTAAAACATTTTTAGATTAAAATAAACTGTTGGGGTTGCCTCATAAAATTAGCATTTTTTATGAAAAAAATAAAATAAAATATATATATTTTGTTGTCACTCGGATTCGTACTAGGGTTAGACGAATTTTTTAAACAGCCGATTTCCATCTGAGCTATTCTTGTTTTGACGGCGGCGGCGAAATTTAGCTTTATATTCCAGTTATATTTTTTCATTGCCTGAAAACTCTGAAAAAAAAGTTTTCTATAAATGAAATCTAGCTAGATCGATTTATCGTCCCCGAAACCACCTACATACTAAGTTTCACGGAAATCGCTGACGCCGTTTCGGAGATCCTTATTATATAACAATATAATAATATACAAGAATTGCTCGTTTGAAGGTATTAGATTAGATAAAGTTGCTTTAAGGCTGAATCACGGCACAACTAGTGATCATATAGGCATACGATTATGACCATTCGATGCAAAAAATTCCGTAGATGGTTTTATTTATATTTATATTACCTGTTTATATCTATTAACATTTTTTTAATGTCGAATAAAGCAGGACGCAATCATTTAATATAATAATAAATTCTGTATATCCACACAAACATGAATACATGTCTGTCTGCTTGTCTCATAATGTAAGTTCTTATACCATTCATACGATCGCAGGCAATGATACTATACAAGCTGTATAGTCTGTCACGATTTCTGAGACAAACATTGTATACAGTTCATAGACAGCAAACTAGTTCAATGAGTTTTTTCACCTTGAAAATCGTCTTTACATTAATGATAAATTATTTTGTAGCATTTAAAATAACAGTGAAGTTACTACTGACGTTATTAAAATTGTAAGTAGGTGAATTAAAATCATGTAATAAAGAAATCAAGGAATATTTCATCTATACTAATATTATAAAGTGTTAAAGTTTGTGATTTTATGACGTTGTAGGGGGTAATCTCAGTAACTACTAGTCCGATTTGAAAAATTCTTGTTATATAGCTCATTTATCGAGGACGGTTATAGGCTATATATCATCACGCTTAAAACAATAGGAGCGGAGCACCAATGAAGAATGTTTCAAAATCGGCGTTCTTGTCCTCTTTAGGGTTTCCGCTGTGACTTAGCATTAGCCCCAAGTAACTATTCCACGCGAACGAAGTCGCGGACGCAGGCTAGTCGTTAATATAACGCGAAGTGACATTTTCAAAAACTAAAATATATTCTAGATTACCAAATGAATTGACTGACCACGTTCCAAACGCATAGAAAAGTGATCAAAAGTGTGTGAGATATTAACTGACAATCCAAATCCTTATAATGTCTTTTACAAAGAATCCTTTCACATCGATTACATACTCTTTACTCACAACAAATAATAGATTGAAGTATGTATAATTGCACCTGCAGACTTATATCCTAGTTATTCACGCCCCAATTACCGTATATACGTAACGAACACGCAACTGTCGGTTACGTGGGTGTGCATGCCATATACCGGCACTTATGCTATCGGAGTTTTAAAGAAACGAAGTAAATTGTATTGCATTCTGCACAGTCTACGATACCAGTACCCAGGAAATGCGTTTCGAATTGTAACAATTATAACAACGGCTTTAACCGTTTTGAAATGTTAAGCTATTGCATAGCTTCTATCGCGGCCCTTGAGCGTGGAGACTGAATTCAAAAATTCCGTAACGAAAAAACCTAACACCCCCCACTCTGCCTTCCATGTAGCTCGGCCGAGCGTTCGCTTAACATATATATGGTACGACTGTACAAAGCTCGTACGGATCGAGATTTTTTTTTTTTTTTTTCGAAATGACTACGCTATTGACCCAGCAAGGTCTTAACAGCTTCACCGGACTACTAAGGTGAGCGCTTAAGGTACTCAGCCGATTTTATTTTGGCACCCAGCTAAAGGGTACACGGCACACCTCGGCTTGGCTGTTGCCTGTTGCATGCAAAATCGCGACCTACCTTAGCTAACCTAGCTAACTATTCATATATGTATGAGTTGTTGAAACGTATATGTGTACCAAGCATACACACCTCAACAACTCCTCCATATATTTATTATCGGAAAATTGAGAGTTTTTCAATTCGATAAGGGAAAAAAAAGTAAACCGTTCCACTTTCATGTGTAAGCGTGTAGGCGTGCACGTGTGTGGGGGTGATCGTGTAGTGTTGTAGCAGTGATGTATATTTGTGTATCACCGTATCGCGCAAGCAACGCACTCAAGGGCTCCCTACCGAGGGTCGAACCTAGGCTTGAGCCGCTACCGTGGGACGCCTAATCGGGTGCGGATCGAGACGAGCTGCTCCGAAATCGGACGAATACGTAATCAGCTGTTTGTGAGAAAGTATACTGATGTATAGGTATTTATCATCTATGTACAACAGTGAATATCTGTACTCGTATAATTTGTGTACAAAGTGTTTTCCTGAATAACCTACATGTATTGTAAGATAATAAACATATGTTGAACAATATTAACTTCTCATTTATTTAATAAAAGAAGAAAAATTGTTTTCTTATCGGTCACCACGCTCAAAAAGTATAACTTGAATTAATATCAAAGAAAAAAAAAACAAAGGAAAAAAATACTGCATAAATAAAATAAATAAATAGATATAATTGCATAAGTTAATAAAAAATGCTATGCAATAGATTTACCGCGGCAGTCCCCGAGTGCCACACGTATTTTTTTTTAATTACCGATTTGTCTTAAAGGTATTTTATTTAAAGATGAGCTAAACCGAATTATAGACGTTCCTAATATTCCTCGTTATTTTTCAAGATCTTCAAATTTTGTACCTATAAAATAACCTATAAAACAAAACTAAAATCCTTGTGGACGGCAAATTTTGAATTTAGTTCTCAGTGTAGAAAAACAGGAGGTCCTAAAAAAATTAGGCATGCTATACGAACAGTTAAAATTTTATTTAACTCATTGTGAAATGTAAGGACACAGATGTGTTAACTGTAACTACAAACTATCAATCAGTTGATTCAAAGAGTACATAAAGAGATCCAAAAAAATTTATGAGCCGTCACGGGACGCCTGGCAAATATGAAACATCGAAATTTATAACGTAGTAAACAACGTATGCACTATACGTATGCGAGCTCAGTGCGGCAAGAGAGATTACGCACAGTCGCTTGCGCATGGCATTGCGTCGTCATGTTTCACACACTCGCCACGCAAACAACCAAGTTTACCCTGGGCTTCACATCAAACATAAAAATGTTTCACATCAAAATTTGATACACGGAATTTCATGAAAGAATTGCCAGGATATTTTACTGTTTAAAAACAGGACGTAATATACGAGCAGTAATTAACTATAACACACAATAATAATTAAGAGTAGATAAAAGACACTCAATTATATTAAAAGAAGCTACGAACCCTAACGTAAATACATATATTGCCCAATGGAATAATTTAGTACTGTAACATTTGACGACAATTCTGTGAATGTATGCGAAACGTACACATACAAATTTAAATTTTAAATTAGGTACGGTGTGAACTATAGTATTAATTCATGTTAGTTCGGGATGCTGAGCGGAAGAGGATACGCGGTGATTGCCCAACTGCGGCGCGGCGGGGGCCGGGTGTTTCACTTCCCATCTGCCACAGCTTGCTAAGCCCACGGCCCGCACAATAGAAACATTTAAATAATTACTTTAATGTAGCTTGTTTCCAGACACTTCCAAACCACTCGAGTACTTTAGTAAAATGTTTTAGAGCATTATAACTATATTTTAAACTTCAAAACATAGAAATATTATGGTAAATTGTTATTAAATAAATTACCTAGTCGAATTTTTATCAACTAGCACTGAATTCATGATGTATTTAATAGTTCTAATCTTTTTTTTCAATCAACAAATCTTATTTCTTAAAAATGTATTTTCAGCGTCAAAACTGTTTACATCGAATTCCTATATAATATTTGACAATATTTATCTGCTCACAATAAAACGTATCTGTTAACATGAAAACGATTAATATATGGAACAACAAAGATTGCAACATTATTTTAAACATAAATTTATTCAATGTTTTAGAAGCAAGAACTTTTTAGGTCTATTGGATGTTTTAGAAGAATGAAGTTTTTAGGTCTATAAGATACTCGGCAGCACAATAAAGACTCTATAAGGCCTAAATATATGGGTCGAAAAAGAACAGATTACTCTCAAAATAAAAATAAGAAGACGGCATAAAATTTTTTCGATTGTATAATTTTACTGTTTCTAATGCCTACAAATTAATACACATTGTGTAATGTTCCTTGATACGTGCGACCTCGCCTGCGTTCTTTATTATCTTGCCAATTTATTTTATATACACAGGAAAAAAGCATAAAAAAATTGAAAGCAAATATATATTTTGCATAGAGTACATTTTTTAAATCTTTTGGTTTTTCTTTGGTCTTGCTAATAGAAATCGTAATTTCTTAAAGCCTAAACAATTTATATTAAATACATATATTGTAACATTTTTTAATTAAACAACAAAGTGTCTTAGAACTAGAACTAAAAAATGTACATTTATAGATTGATCTTTTTTTTTTTATTGTAGCACGGCAAAGTGACTGCACTATGCCTGATGGTAAGCACAGTACAATCCAAAAATAATAGCGACCACCGATTGACACACTGTCCACCGCCGGTCGCCACTATCATGCCGGCCTGTAATAAGCTGGATATGCACAGGCTGATCCCGAAACGCGACCCGTAAAAGCGAATCACTATTACGGGCTTTTTCGCCATATACATGGTGGTTGCGACCCAGTCGGGCTGTAAAACCCTACCACCCCGCAATTCTTCCGATCTCTATTAGTTTTCGTGTGATGTGCGCACAACAGCAGTAGTCTTTTATCATTACATAGTATAAAGTATCATTAAATAGTATAGAGTCCTCTGCCACGTCTGTATGTCTGTTTGCGATAAACTCAAAAAACTATTAAACAGATTTTCATGCAACTTTCACCAGTAGAGAAAGTGATTCACGGGGAAGGTTTTGATGTATAATTTGTCAAAGTTTTTTTTTTATTATCAGGGTGGGACAACGTCCGCCGTGCCTCCTAGTCCATACATATAAGAAGATGTGGTAAATACTTCAATGAATATTAAACGCAATTTACTAGTTACACACAAAAAATGTGCACATATTTTCCTATAATCAATTATTTACTCATAATATTGTCCTTCTGTTTGGAACACATGGTTAGTTTTAATTAAATGAAAACCCAACTGATGTGTAAATATTCCGTCCAACTCATTTGACAATGCCTATGAGTCATAAGATCAAGGGTAACATTACCTACTTACATAGTAAATTTATCGCTAAGCATTAGTCAGATATTAACCGTAACATATCTATTTACTTAAAACAGATAACATCGTTTAAGCTATCTAAGATATATGCAACTAGAATCTGCTCGCGACTTCAACCGCGTGGTATAGTTACTTTGGGCTAACGATAATACGCAGCGGAAGCGCTCAAGAGGAAAACCCCGATTTTGAAACATTCTTCATTGGTGTTCCGCTCATATTGGTCTTATATATAGCCTGTCACCTTCCTCGATAAATGAGCTATATAACACTGAAAGAAGATTTTTCATATCGGATCAGTAGCTCCTGAGATTATACCCTGCAACGCCACAAACTCACGTAACAAAGTCACAATTTTTTTATAAAAATTTTTTTTTTTTCGAAATGACTACGCTATTAACCCAGTAAGGTTTTAACAGCTTCACCGGACCACTAAGGCGAGCGCTTCAGGCACTCAGCCGATTTATTTTGGCAACCAGCTCAAGGGTGCACGGCACACCTCGGCTTGGATGTTGCCTGTTGCATGCAAAATCGCGACCTATCTTGCATGCAACAAACTCTTTATAATATTAGTGTAGAAGTATAGATAAATGATAAAATATATACATAACGTGTTACAATTTTTGGTAATTATGCGACGTGGTTTATTAGTACAAGGTACAGAAATCAACAGTCGTTTAAACCATAAATATTAATAAGATAGTAACGTCTATTTGTTATTATTTCACTTGTTCAAGTGAAATTTTGTGTGACGAAAAGTGGTGGAGGTAAACACGGTGTCGGGTAGAGTGTTGAAAACACCGGTTCTCATTCGATCACCGAAGTTAAGCAACGTCGGGCGTGCTGAGTACTTGGATGGGTGACTGCCTGGGATCACCACGTGACGTTAGCTATTTTATTGTATTTTTCTAATTAAAATGTTTGACAGTAATAAAAAACGTTTCACTTTTATCGTGTGTCTTTACGACACACCCTGTTTTATTTTTCGTTTTTATTTCCCATGCTGGTAGTATTTTTTCTAGCTACCTATCAGCGTCAAGTTTACAACCAGTCTCCAAGGACCTATTTGGCCCCTGAACTCGACAGCCAGTCCCCTTTAGATTTAGCATATTTACTATTTTCGATCACATCGTCATTTTTACACTGACTTTTACCTACTTTATATTTACAATAGAATATACTATATACGAATTATACATGAAAACTGTATCAAAACCCGTTACGTATTTTAGAAGAAAAAAAGGAAAACACATAGAGACTTGTAACGCGACCTTGTTTCATAATATAAATAAAGTAACAAGTATGCGTGTATGGCTTTAAGTTTTCCGTATAGCTTGTCGACATACAATCAACCTCAACAGTGCCTTCTGACGATAATTATAATAGTTTGCTAATCTTAAGGTTAAATAGAAAAAAACAGTCCTTTGTTCGAGTAAACACCCGTTATAACTCTCGTATATTTCTTCTTTTTCACGACATAACTCTAAACCGATTAAAATGAATTTGAATATAGAAGCTACAGAGGACAAGGGCTCCTTTTCAACTACTTTATACCGAAAAACAAGAAGACGATGTCGTGGAAAAGATCACTACTTTTCTATGTTAATTACTTATCAACAAAATAATGACTGCAGAATTAAATGACATTTTAGAAAACAGAGTATTATAATTCTTATATATTACGTCTTTTATACTGAGAATCAGTTAATCCCCATACATTTAATCAAATACTGTTTTAAACGTTAATATCTACTTTTTTTTGCTAATTCTATGCTATTTTCATAGCAAAATGTACTTATATATTTTCGAAAAAAAAAAAAAAACATTTTTTTAATATCCACATTTTCCACATCAACAGGTACCAGAAACCACTTTAGTGTGTGTCAAGTTATCGAAAATCCATTTACAGTGAAATTAGTAGTTAACCTCTTTAAAACAATTTCCAAATCTCTCGAGCAATAACATTGGCCAAAATTTAACATACCTAATTCAATTGTTTCTGAACAATGAGCATTGAATTGCAACATGATTCTCACGTCCTTTCGCTGCTATGTGAATAAACTCACGTATCAAGGAATTTCTCGTTCGGGTCTGCAAATCGTGATACGTACATACAGAATATATCCGTATTAATAAATCTGTAGATATGTCTTTACATTATGTCATGGTAGGCAAGTTGTTTGACCGGTGAAATGAAAATTAGATATCAGCAGATTCGAACCCCAGCATGTATCAACGAATTTTTAGATATTCGCGTACATCTACTATTTTAAATTGGAAACACTATCGACTGAGGATGAAGGAAAACATCGTGACGAAACCCGGACCTGAGAATTGTTTTTGTAGTGCCGTCGCATGTGGGAAAATATTGTACTATGGATTTCGCCGAATTTCAAATCGCCAGTACGTTCTTCTCAATCAGAATTCGATGATTCATAGCGTTCATTAAATACCGTTTTATGCAATTTACTAAAGTTTTGCAAAGACTTTTTATTTTAGTCTTACTTTTTTATTCGCCAATTTAACTTAATCCGTTTATTGGCTTTAGTTATACTGTTCACAGGTATCTAATCGATTATTATAGTAAAAGAGATTGTCAATCAACCCATTAGCTCATATTGTTTATATCATTATCATTACATAGTATTAAACAAAGTCTTCTGCCACGTCTCTATTTGTCCGCGATAAACTCAATAACTAAACAGAACAGATTTTTATGCAGTTTTTGCCAGTAGATATAATGATTGTTGAGGAATTTTAGGTATAAAATTTGTCAAATCTTTTTTTATTATCAGGGCGGGACAAGGTCCGCCGGGCCAGCTAGTACCTATTTATTAAATAACTGACTGGACTGACATTTCAGGCACAGCACAAACTACTGAGACTAGGCTCGTGAATATGCGCATGCGGTTTTTTTTAAGAGTGTACCTACAGCTTTAACTTGGTACCAGCAAGCTTAGACATATAACGCCTAAGATGGTGAAAAGTGGAAGTTTCTATGAAAATCCGGCAATCAGTTTTTCGGTATTAATAATAGATATAAAATAAATAGTCGGAATTAATTACCGCGTACGATCGCGAAACCACAGGAAAACGCTAGTTATGTATATACATGTATATTAAATCGACATAATATTCAACACAACTCCAACATAAATATATTAGTCACCAGAGGATCAAAGATAACAGGCGACGACACCTACGTAAATAAGCAGTCGACGTATCTAGACAGCAGTATTTATTTAATTTACATAATCTTTACATTTGAGGATTAGATATTACTTATGACGAACGATCTCTATGAGATTACCGATTACTAGTAGATACTTGCTACTTCCTCTGCGTTGCTAATTATCTTAACATATTAATGGAATAATATATAAACAAATAAAATAAATATATAAAGTAAAGATAATGATTGCATAGCAAAATTTCTTTAATGTTTTGCTTGTTATTTAGTTTCTCAAAACTTTAATAACTATATGTTACATCTGTTTATCATTTTATTTATATAGATCAGGGCTGTCCAAATTATGTCCTGAATTGTTGCGGCCGGAGGATCTTTTTATCTTCTTTTCCCGAAACTGACGAATTTCGAGCTAAAAATGGGCTCGATGATGGACAGTACCTACGTTTGTAAAAGTGCATATTCAACAATGAAGCTTATAAAATCGAAATACAGGTGTTCATTGACAGATACTTCACTTAAACATGCACTGCGTCTAGCTCCTACCAATATTGAGGTTGATGTTGACAGAATTGTCACAGACAAATGAATGAAAAAGTAGACAATAAAATAATGATACCTATATTTTATTTTTTAAAAGTATTTTGCGGCCCCTAATGTACTTAGTCATTTTTGTTGGCCCTGAGTCCCATCTAGTTTTGACAGCCCTGATATAGATTATAAATATTATTAGAGCGACTTAATTATTTATTAAAACTAGTGGGCGCCCAGTGGTCGACATTCGACCATAGTTTATTGATATTTTAAAGTTTAACTTAATTTGCCAGTAAGTTTGCCATGATCTTTATCTATATAAAAATAAAGAAAATGTATGTGTGAATGAAAATTGAAATTAAGTATAAATTTAAAACAAAAAACAGGTGGTAAACTCTTATGACAACATGAGGTCAAATGACATGAAATAAAAGCACTCCTGTCACCTAAAAATTTTGACATCCAATAAAACCAAAGAGAATAATTTCAGTGATTCCATAAATGTACTAAATATATGTGTATATATATTATGAATGTACATAGTATATTATTATAAAATTCGATTTCTAAGGACATATAAGGCATGCAACGTCATTCATGTTAAAATTATTATATTATTGTAAAATTAACCTGCAATTGCCTAGTTAAATTAAAAAGAGTATGTAAGGTATGGAACATAAGTCGTGTTATAAATATTATAATAATAGTTATATGTTATAATATCATTGTTGAATGTAGGATGAAAAATGGTAATTGGAACGTAAGAGTTAAAAAATATAGTCGAGCATATGTATATGTTGTGTAAAATTCAAGCAGTAGTGTGAGTAGTGCATATTTTAATTAATTTAATGTACGTCTAATGCATTTTGTATAAAATAAACAGCTGTCTGCACTTCTCCGCAATATAAACTTTAGCTATGTCAAATTTCAAGTTCATACGTTCACAGAATTATCTTAAAAAGGTGTACAAAGATTTTGCTTCACGTATTAATATATAGATGTGTTTATTTTTGGTAGATAAAACAAATTATAGGTTAGCGTCACTGATAACCTCGACATGCTCATAAAGTATTGCGCTTACCCAGTCATCAAGAATCAGCAAGAAACTCGATCGGGTTTATCTTTTTAAGATACAAATGTACATTTAAAATGCATTAAACTTGCATTTGTTTTTAGTGGATGCACAGACAGGTCTTAATTCACCACACATCACCATCCTTAAAGTTAGCTGTTTTATTAATTATGATTAATATTACTATAATTTAATTGTTAGTTCAAATTTTTGTGATATCTCTCCAAAAACGCATGATATGAATGTTTTTTTTTTTTTATGTATATCAATGTGAATTGTATCTGCATTTAAAATTCTTTAATTTAAAGTGGGCTTTATGCTGTAATTTAAAGTAAGCTATATATTTAATATTGAATTTTCATATTGAATCCAGTTCAACCGATGGTTATTCAGTGATATAAGTTTAGTAACATGATGATGGTTAGTTTCCAACCACATGAGGATCAATCCATCAAAAAAAAAAAAGCATTGCAGTCGGGTTATGTGGGATTTATTTAATTTACTCAACATGCTCATATGTTTTCTGATGTGCACGAAATTTAAAATAATTGAAGTAAAGTATAATAATAAAGACTCGGCGGGTGAGTATGGTTGATCTAGGTCTAGAAGCATAGGTTAAAGCTGTTAACCAGTCCTATGCTGTTTAGTGTTATTGAATTCATACTGTTTGAATGAGGTGACTTTATACGTTATTGAGCCTTTCCCATTAATTAATCTATGCATTTAACATTGCGAACCATACTACTTAATATACGTAGAGAATTTTAAAGAATTTCTTGTAAGATAAAAATTTTGTATCACAAGTCGCAATATTTAAAATAGATGAACACAGTCAACCAAAAACCTTTTCCTAAAGGTATAACGGTTGAGGTATTTACCGCCCAGTCAAAATATCTACTATTAAAAAACAAATCACTGTTTGTTTGTGGTAGGTTATCTTTGGACCAGTCTTCCAATTCTAAAAATTCATTACCTTTAAAGTTCTTTCCAGAGTGACTGTATTTTTTTTTCTCATACTCAGTTACTACGCTATTGGCCTTACTAGGCCTTCACAGCTTCACCGGACTACTTATGTTTTATTCTTATTACGTTTCATATGGTAATTAAAGCATTTGAAGTCGCGGGTAATTGCTAGTAATCATTGTAAAATAACTATAAATTCAACGGTTGTTATAAATTCGTGTACCTCTATCAAAATGCTAATTATCTTATTCCTCATATCACAAGAGTAGCTGTTTTTTATACAGCTAATTAGAAAAAAATACAAACTCCAATAAAAACAGTAACCAATAAAGATATATTAAACAACTGCATTTAAAACATTGTGACACGCCTACAGACAACAAAGCAGTAAAAAACTTATTACCAACCTTGTCGAAAACCTAAAACAAAGAGATTTCACAACATTGACAAGTTCATTCACCCGTTTCCCAAGTTTCCCAAAGATAAAACACAATCTTGTTCAAACTTACCAAAATAATTCCACAAGGGTTGCTTAGATAATCTTAAAAACAATAGAGAAATTACATAGAACAGAATTCACTTTGATATTAGAAAATATCTCGAACACACGAGTTCGATATATCGAATCACATTGAAACTGATGTGGTGGTAACGTTTACTTAGCAAAGATGATAAGTTATCGAACATTTCGAATATTCACAACAACAGTTTATCTACTGTTTGATAATAAAGTAAAACACAATATCGTAGGAGGGAGTTATCGAACGTCTATTATCAGTTATCGAAAAGTGAACCATGGAGAGCAACAAACCTTCCGAACTACAACAAACATTATTATATACAAAATAAAGCACAGATAATTCATAAAAATATTAATATATATTACTTAGAGACCCCATATTGCGAAACGTATCTTTTAATATTATCATTACATACTTAGTACTAAACAAAGTCTTTGCCACGTCTGTTTGTCTGTCTGTTCGTGATACAAAACTACAGAACAGATTTTCATGTAGTTTTTAGCAGTAGATAATGTAGATTTATGCGAAAGATTTAGGTACATATTTTTTTTATTATCAGTGCGGGACAACGTCCTCCGGGCCTGCTAGTTAGTATATATATTGAACTGAAAAAGAAAACTGTATCGCATACAAATAGATAAAAAATTAACTGAGAATGAATTGTATATAATTCATTACTTTTAGCAATAATTATTTTAAATTGCTAAACTTACCTGACCCGATAGTTCATAGTTTGCAGATTCTTAATTACATATTTCACAACGTAACATTATAAAAGTGAACTTATTACACATATTTCTATTGTTATACATTAAATAACAAATATTTTGAACTAGTAGTGTAAATTTTTGATGATAATAAATATCTCAAGATCTAAAGTTGTATTAAAAAATTTAAAACCTTTAAAAAGTGACTGGCTTTGGAACAAATTACATTTTGTAAAGGTCTACTATATATAATGTCATACTAAAATCTGTCTAGGATTAGATGTATAAAGGTTGAACACATTATTTCATATTTTGGGTAATATGTACATATTGAAGGCAATATTTAACTAATCCTACTTTAGTAGTCCGGTAAAGCTGTTAAGACCATGCTGGGTCAAAAGCGTAGTCATTTCGAAAAAAAAAAAACTAATCCTACTACTGCTTTGCTTTTGCATGTATAAAAATATTGATGGGTTTGCATTACTTAGTTAATTTAAAAATATTGTTATAGATTAACTATTACAGATATATTTTAGACAATTTTCAATTGATGGTATAATAATCATTAACATTATAAAGAAATATTTGACTAAAATGGACTTACTCCAATTAAAAAAAAGAAATTTCCAACATTTTACAGCTTAAATTCCGTTTTTACTGTATGAAAAGATCATACTGTGAATATAATAATAAACATAAAGAGAAGGTGAACATATAGTTTAATTGGTTAAGTAGTTTTGGCATGAAAGTGCAACAGATGGAGAAACGTCATTATGTGTATAGCATAGAAAATACTCTGAAGTCTTCTACCTGCCTGAAACAGCTGTATGATATTTGGTTTATCAGCAAATTTGAAGACTATCTCAGACAATTAACACTTATATGAATAGATTTACTTGTTTTCACGGTTTAATGGATAAACATAACACCATAACAAAGATATTTAGACATTTTATCTACTTCTATTATAAACATAAGAAACACACTTCATATTATGCATACAGATACTGCATGTAATGAGTTTAATGACCTTTATATACATAATCAATCTTCTCACAAAATATATGTAGTTAATGAAAAAGGACTATTTTAAACTAGCAACCAACTGTAACTTTGCCGTGTTAAAAATAGTAAAAAAGAAAGCTTTTCGCCACCTACTAGCTAGTTATAATAAAATAAATTACATAAACCCTTAAATGATTTAGATTAAGAATAAATTGACTTTATAAATAACAGATTTTTTAAATTTATATAAGTCTACACACCAATTATATTCAATAAAAAAATGTTTAGCTATTTTATATAGAATTTGGAGTAAAATATTTTTTATGAACTACCCAATTATATCACATAAATTTTATTTTTATAAGATAAATTTATTTAGGTACTTAGTATGCCACAATTATCCTACAATATATTAAAGACAAGAAAAGACTATTAACTAATAAAGAAACATGATAAATAAATACATAGATATAATAATACCAATAACCCTCTGAATGGCACAATAAATAGAATTAGTGATTTTTTTAAATTATAAATAGAATGAGGGTAAATATATTATTCTTCACGATACAAACAAGGTTAAGCATGACAATAAATTATCTAAATATAAATCATGTAGTGAAATCAACTGAACAAAAAAAAATTAAGTAAGTCTTACAGTGATACGCATATAATTTTTATATTTTTACTTTAGATCAACAAATATGATAGGAATATAGAGTTTACCTGATACTTTTCAAATTGCTCTCTTTCAGCATCAACACTGTTCTTCTTTAATTGGAGTACGCGGGGCAGTGATAAGGACGCCATAGATGTAACACATAAGGCACACACCTACGAAAATTAATTCTGACTAATGTATAACTACTTGTAAGCCGACTCCACTATTATATTATATTCAATCAGGACGATCTTGAAATTTTGTATCACTTCAAATATGAAACAATAAAGTATTGATGAATAATACAAATATTTTGAATTTTATCTCAATAGAGCAAACAAACAATTTATAAAAAATATATGAAACTTGTAAATATATTACAAACAAATTTCACGTAAAATAAAATTACAAACACGACACACACAACGCACTACCAACGATCACTCAAGACAACAAAACCACAAACAATAAAAATTGACATATAAAGCAGTGCTGCCGCTTAAGAATTAAAAAAGTCTCCAGACGTCATTTAAAAGGCACTAGATTTTGAAAAATACATAATTAAAAATCCGCCAGAAGTCGCTAAATGTTTTATAATATTTCAAAGTAAAAATATGGTGAAAATACTATATTGCGAATATTTCACTGTGATAAAACGAATAAAAGGCTTTAGTTGGATTAGTTATATCAATAGTCACGTTATAATTCTTCATGTTGATTTCATTCTGGTCGACCCCAAGATCGAACGTCATTCTGGTTCCAAATTTCAAAAACAATATCAGCAATTCATGTTGTTACCAGTAATTACAACTAAATGAGTACCAAAATACTTAAATATTTTCATTATTCAATTAGTCGCCAGAAGTCGTTAATTTTTTTCAAGTCGCTAGATTGAAAAAAAAAGTCGTTATACATGTCCAAAATCCACTAGATCTAGCGACGAAGTCGCTAAAACGGCAACAGTGATAGAAAGCGAATAGTATAAGTATAAGCGAATAGAAAAAATAGAGTAGTAGTAATAATATTCGTCCGCTAGGCCAGGCGGAGGAATTAATCCATACTGCCAATTTCGAAGTTGTCAACATAGTTTTACCAGTTTTCTTTAAGGCTTAATCTTCCAATAATCATAAAACAAAATTGTTCAAAAATACCTCCAAGCGTAAAGAAGTCAAAGATTTAAATGCTGCATCAAGATAGTGACTCCCTTGTGTTAGAAAATACGCATATGTCAGCCGGTTGGTCAGGGAAACCATTAACAGTCTGTAGATACTGTGACTATATATCCGAGCAGAGCTTCACCTTACAATAACTTTCACATAATAATGCGTGTAGATCTTTTTTTTCGAACTGACTACGCAATTGGCCTTGCAAGGCCTTTACAACTTCACCTGACTACTTACGTGTAGAACGATGGTATCTTGCCTTTTATAAACCGAACTGTAGAAGTCAAAGCTTACATTTCCCCAATATAATTAGTAATACAAAGATAGTATTAAGTAGCAAATCATTGTTATTTAAGCGGTACGTCAATCTATATAATCGTTGTTATTTATGTATATAAATTTTGTATGTAAATTAGGCATGTGGGAGGTATTTCAAAAATTATAACAATCATCATTGTTTTGGGTACCAAGGGATTAAAAAAGGGTTAATTATAATAATAACTTTATTTTTGAATTTAAAAGAAACTGTTAGATTTGCCTCACAAAATAAGCATTTTCCTACAAATAAAAGGAATTCAACGAAAGAGACGGATCGGTTTTGAACTGGAGTTAAACAGATTTTTGAAGCGCTTGATTTCCATCTGAGCTACTTTTGCTTTGACAGTGGCCGCGAAATTTACCTGTATATATATATATATTGCAAATAAAACTGTCTGTAAAAAAACTAACTTTATCGGGTGTTTTCCATATTGTCTGTTCCGTTGCTGGTACAGGATTTGGCCAGCTTTGAAAAAGGCCTTTCTGAAGCTGTCCCCTTTTTCTTTTTCCCTTAAGAAATAACTATTCGTACGGCTTACTTCGATAACGTTGATTACTATCATCTAGTGTAAAATAATTAAATTTGATAGTTATCTACTCCCTAGCTAGTACATACAACGTAAGATGACCCTAAAGAATATATTGACATTTCGATATTTTATTCTCATAACATCGATGTGTCGATGTTATCGAATACAAAACATAGATCTTTCTTGAACATTGATGAATATCAATCATCCCTAATATATGGTACTCTGTGGATTTGTCCTGTTGTTTTTTATCTATGAAGTGAATACAGCTATAATACGCGTGCTTTTTTGATTTCATATATAATAAACGATATAACGCATTTAGGGCCAAATTCCAAAACTAATAATTTGTACAAATTGATCTCCAGCTTCAGTAATAATGGAATTTTTAGAATATAACGATGTATCAGCAGAAATTAAAGGAACAATGGTAAGGTAGCGTTACGCATTGTTTTTGATAAGTTTTAAAATGTTATTTATAATTGACTATTCTACTACAGGTTCCTGGGAGGCTGAAAATGACTGATCAAAATATTATATTTAAAAACAGCAAAACTGGTAAAGTCGAACAGATTCCATCCAATGACATTGAGCTAGTAAATTTTCAAAAGTTTATCGGCTCATGGGGTCTTCGGGTTTTCCTGAAGAATGGCACCTTACATAGATACGGTGGATTTAAGGATGGGGTAAATAGAATTATTTTTTTTATAATGGATTAGTAGTCGCAGATATTCACATTAATATTTAATATCACAAACTTATTTGTAGTGGTACTGTTGGAAAGTCAAACAGTATATACCTACTATAAACCTTCACAGCAATTTAGCTCTATATTTACTAAGCAATCTGAGAAATATTGGGTTATTATATATTTTTTATAACACTACATCAAAGTCATGTCACTGTGTGAGCATAATTCTGTAAGCATGTCACTGTAGAGTATCTTACTACCACTATTGTGTAGTGGTCATGATCTACTGATAAAATTGTCTTATAATACCACCTGGTTTGTAGATTAACCTAAATAAAAGCTATTTATTAATATATAATGATTGGTAATGATTTAAATAATTATTTCAGGAACAAGAAAAAGTTGCAAAATTTTTCAAAACTAATTATAATAAGGATATGTTAGAAAAAGAACTTTCTCTGAAAGGTTGGAACTGGGGAACAGCAAAATTCAATGGTGCAGTGTTAAGTTTTAACGTAGGAACAAATACAGCCTTTGAAATTCCATTACATTATGTGTCACAGTGTAACACAGGCAAGAATGAGGTTACACTAGAGTTTCATCAGGTATAGTAATACAGATTTTCTTTTTAATAATATTTAATTAATTTAAAAAAAGAAAGTTTAAAATCTCATATATATAATACCTCACAAAGTTCCTGGGTTCATGTTTGCCAGATTAATATTCCATTTAAAATGAATAACATTGTTATTACATTATATCCTCCACATTTTATCCTTACAAATAGGTACAGTCTAGTTCACAAGGAAAGTATTATTGCATAGATGAGTTGTATAGAGTCAAAGGTGGCCATTTCACTTTTTGGCACTTTTGAGTTAATGATGCAAAAAAATTCAGTAAATTGAAACTTAATGGCTCGCTCATGCATTTGTTAACCAACCATAATCAGTTTGCTAGTTATATGGACATGAAATCTCGATTTGGTTTAAAAAATGGCAATATTTCATTGGTTCAGTGTCAAAAGCGGCATTAATGTACGCTTAATCAATCAAAGCAAGGCATTCAATCACATGACAATATGTCGAAAATAGTATTTTGTATGAGTTTGCGCTGACAGTTTTAGCTGTTTTATTAAATATTAAAGACCACAAATTAACAAATTTCTTGTAATCGTAACTGTGGACCACCACCCAACCCGTGCAAATACTTGTTATTCAAGAAAACCCCAAAGAGATCCAGAAAAATGGAAAAAAATGTTGCCAGAAATCCTGCATAGGGTTGCTACTTAAACATTTTTAAGATTTTTTTTTAAGTCGAGACTATTTTTGAAAAGTACCTAATAATAGCAATGAATTTCATTACTGAAAGTAACACAGCTCACTGCTATGCGTTCACTGCTATGAGTTTTATTCACATGATTATTTATGCAGTCTATTGGTATTTTAGATTTACAATATACTAATATTAATAATTATAAAGGTTTTTTTTTTTAACTGACTACGCTATTGACCCAACAAGGTCTTAACAGCTTCACCTGACTAGTATATAATTATGAAGGGAGAAGTAGTTACTTATAGAAATATAATCTTAGAATATATTTTTATTTTTATAACTTTCCACCAGTCTTCTTTTCCTATTTTTTTGTGCTTACTCATTACTGGTTTGTAATAACTGGTTATATGCGTATAATAGGTTGATAAAAGGATATTAAGTGGCGTAAATCTAATAAAAAAACTGTAAGGATAACTTGTCCTTATCCCATTAATTTATTCTCACCAACAACACAAAAGTCACCTGCAGTACAATATTCTTAGTTATAGAATATAAACAAACGTTCCTTCCTTTATATACCTACCTTAATTGTCAGAGGTGTGTTTGTTATGATTGAGCAAGAAAACTTTAAATCAGGTGACTTTAATATATATAAAAATGGCTATATAGTCTGGTGAAGCTGTAAAGGCCTTGCAAGGCCAATAGCGTAGTCAGTTTGAGGAGAAAAAAAAATGGCATAGGCCTTTTTTGTAATTTTTTTTTTAATTCTAAATTTAGTTGATTATTTTTTATCTATTTTTTGGACTAAATAATTACTATTTTAATACACTATCAATGTCTTTCTGAATGTTTTTGATTAAAATTTTTATTTCAACAATGGTTTATAAATAATATTTCATTGTGTAATCCAATTTTATGTTGTTTGTAATAACTAATATAATATGTACCACCTATTAATATAATATGTATCTACCACATGTAAGTGGCAGATAAATCTTTTCTCCAAAAATTTTATCTTTCGCCTTATTCTTGGTTTGTAGAAAAAAACGATACTAACTATAGAAAAAAGGTATTTAATTCATTGAAAGTTTCAATACTAAGAAATTTAAACTACAAATGCAAAGAAACAAAATGTTGACTATAGCTAACTTCAGGGTGTCGGTTTTTCGTAACGGTGTGTGCGCGCATCGTAAAAATTTTCTCTCATCATTTTTCCCTAACGTGCTAAAAGAAGTATAACTTAAAAAAAGAAGCAATTATATAACCTCCTATATCATCATCAATTTTTTGAACTAGTATTTTATCTAAATTCTTATCTTTACAATACCTTTCTCAGTCATATATAATTGTAATTATTATTTTAATTAAATATTTGGATATCACTTTACAACTTTTAGAATGATGATACACCTGTATCATTAATGGAAATGCGTTTCCATATTCCCACAAGTGAGTTAGCTGGTGATATGGACGCTGTAGAAGCTTTCCATCAGCAAGTAATGAATAAAGCCAGTGTTATTTCTGTCTCCGGTGATGCTATTGCCATATTCAGAGAACTACAGTGTCTCACACCTCGGTATGTCGTTTGTTAATGCTCTCTCTTTTATTGTTTTTTATTATTTATTAATTGAAAATTTACCTACCTCATTTAACCCTAAGGCATAATTTCTCTCATAACCATTGAATTCCAAATGGATAGCTTTGGTTATAGTAACTAAACAGTATAATACTTTACCTAGACATAGAAGGGATAATTATAGCACAAAAGATCATTGAGTGGAGCTTTCAAATTTGCAACCTCTTGACTCAATGTGGACATGATTTTTTTTTTGTTTTGATGAGTTTTTTTGTGTTTACTACTGCTAGAAAGCTTATCAAATAGTGTACAAGAGTTTAAACCTATATTTTTTTTTTTCAAATATAATCTTTATAGTGATAATTTTAAATTCCAGCTGTTACACAATTATGTTAGCTTTTTAGTAATTAATTTGGAAACTTCGGTATAATAGTACTTTTGATGCTAAGCTTATATTCATGTAATGCGTTGAGTTTTTTTTAAATTATCTTCCCATTAAATAATTAATTCAAATTAGCAATATTCAATAAAAAAATATGTCTAAGTAATTATTATTTTCCAGTGGTCGCTATGACATCAAAGTGTTCCAGTCATTCTTTCAACTTCACGGTAAAACCTTTGACTACAAAATCCCCATGTCAACAGTGCTAAGGTTGTTCCTATTACCACATAAGGATACACGGCAGATGTTCTTTGTTGTGTCCCTGGATCCACCAATTAAGCAGGGTCAAACAAGATACCATTATCTGGTTTTGTTGTTTGGTATCGAAGAAGAAACATCTTTGGAACTACCATTTACAGAGTAAGCTATCTTTAATTTGTAAATATTTTTTAAGTTAGTTAAAATCACTAAGAATAAGATACACATTTTTACTATGCTATAGGCTTGTGATCCACATATTATTAAGTAGTCTCTATACCAGTGGTGGGCAATCTTTTTTAATGGCGGGCCACAAAGTTTAAGAAATTCTAGAGGAGGGCCAGAATTACAGAAAAAATGCATTTTGTATTAAAGCTTTTAATAAACAAAATACTTTTACGCCTCATTAGGAGTGTGAGACATATGGAATTGGAATATTTAGGATGGATGGACCCTCAGTGTGCTGGAGTTGGCTCGTGGGCCGTACTTTGCCCATCACTGCTCTATACTATACTACAATCAACCTAAAATTGTGACCAGTTTTAAATAACCACTTAACCAGGGTCCTACTGAAAGGAAACTAGTGCTTTTCTAATGCTTGTCTCATTAGGTCAATCTGAAGATAAAAATCTATTGCCAAATACCTGTCTGTGTGTTCTGACAGTTGCACATGGGAATTCTCTTCTTCTTATGTTAAGTATTTTGTTTTTTTTTCGAACTGGCTATGCTATTGACCATGCGAGGTCTTTACATTGTCATTGGACTACAAGTAAGTTGTCAATTTGGGTCTCTTATCATTTAATATTCTGTGATATTGTTGGCAGTCCCTAACACCTAAAAAGTATAAAAAACACTACTCTTTCATTGAATCATATATTGATTGATTGCTTGCACTGCTAAGTTCATAGAAATAATGTTTAGCTATTTATTGCTAGAAGAAAATATTTCTGAATATCAACACAATATAACAAACATATTTAAATTTTGTTTAACTGTCTTGAGCATCATTTTAGTAGTGCTAGAGCTCAGCTAAAGTAATGCTGGTTTCAGTCAGCATGAGTGGGTCGGCTCGAACAGGGTAGCACCACCCTCTCCCAGAAAACCGAAATAAATTAACAGTGCTTGCAATGTTGCATTTCGTTCGGTCAGTGAGAGCGCCGGAGGTCCACATCTCCTCACCTTCCCCTTCCCCCCTCGCTCACCATGTGTCTAAATGTCTATGGATGATCATGATCACTTAACATCAGGTGACCCACCTGTGCGTTTGCCTCCTGTGATATAAAAAGAAAAAAAATTGATACCACCTCTTGATAAAAAATGTAGCATATACAGATAATTATTACAATAAATACACATTGGGTCATTTCATACATATTAGTCGGGATGATTCATTTTAATGAAGTCTCATGAAACATAACTTGTATTAAGCCATAATGAGGCACCAATAAATTGTTTGTGAAAACCTGCATATAATGTCCAATAGTTAAAGAAACATTGAAGATGAGTATGATGACCAATGTATTCTATAATAATGAGTGAGGTAAAAAACATAGGTAATTGTCTATTGCAGGGAAGAATTAAAAGAAAAATATGAGGACAAAATAAGTAAAGAGTTATCCGGACCGACATATGAAGTTCTGGCTAAAATTATGAAAGTAATCATAAACAGAAGAGTTACTGGTCCTGGAGATTTCTTGGGGTAAGTCAATAAACCTTAAATTAAGTGCAAATCGGACATAATCCACACTCTTCCTCGCAATTTACGTTAGGGATTTTCCCATGTAAATAATAAAATTATCAACCTTATATAACGTAATGCTACGCCCATATCTGCGAAACGAAGCTTCGACTACTTATCTCGCTAAAATTAACGTAAAAATTCATTCCGATAAAGGCACAGATTATACGTTGCCACACCTGTGTCTTTGCAATCACTTGACATTAGAATCCGCTAAACTCCTTTGATGTGTGTAAAAACCGCCAGCCAAGTTATCGTGCTGCGTCTATCGCCACGCATTCCGATAGTTCGTAACGCATGACGATAATGTCTTCCCACATTTGAATTTAGTGTGACCATAGACAAAACTTCGTGACGATACACGCAGGTATGGGAGTACCATAAAGGACATATTTTATAGAAAGTTGGCATAGACAAAAATAAGGGTGACTGGAAAAAAATTGTGTGTTTTGTATCCATATGAGTTTATATATATTTACCTTAACATCACTAAAGATTAAGAAGATAATTTTAATTGTGTTAAAAAGATGTTCTGTTCTTTTATAAATATTTAATAATATCTTATTAAAATTCCAAATACCAGATTGAACCAAGAACCTTATAAAAAAAATGTTTTAGAAGTTGAATTGTTTTACTAAATATTTTTTTAAGTATTATAACCCTCATAAATGATTTAAGATGACAGAACTGAATTATAAAAAATTTGCTATTTCTCCATAAGGTAGCCTTATATTGTTTTGCTGGTTTTTACTAAATCACACAAACTGTGCATACATAGACTTATTACCATAGAAAGTTGTGTTTATTTGCAGTCACCATAAAACACCGGCAATAGCATGTTCATACAAGGCTGCCGCTGGTTATCTGTATCCACTCGAAAAGGGCTTCATTTATGTACATAAACCTCCAGTGCACATAAGATTTGAAGAGATTGCTTCTGTTAACTTTGCTCGAGGTGGTGCATCCTCTACAAAGTGAGTATTTCTTATAATAACATAGAATTCTTTGTTGAAATAATAATACATAATATTTTAGTATGTAAATATTAAGAATAATCATACATCTAAACTAAAATATAACCATTGAATATGTATGTATTCTCACACATCTATCAGTCACCACGTTGCCCTATTTTATTACTAGAAGTTTATTTCGGGATGTTTCTAGAGAATTTTGGAATGTTTCAAATATTTCTTCACTGTTTAGAAAACATTAGTTTTCGAATACAGGTAATAATAAACTATATTAGATAACTTTGTGCTAGAATAGTAAAATATGGCACAGAACACAGTGTCTTATGGGTCATTCTGAGTGTTGGATTTACTGACCAGTATTTTATTACTTGTATTATGTGATACAATTTTCTATTATAACAAATGAAGGTTTATATGTTTTGCATAAAACCATCAAAGTGAACTATAATATTATATTCAAAAAATCAATAGCTAAGTGCTCTTCGATATGGTTCCATAGTTGCATTTGATAGTCACACTCCCTGTAAATTCACTATGTTATCATTTTAGACCATATTGTCCTTCAACATTAGATGACATTGTAGTGAAACACTATATTCATAAAGCCCATTTTGAGTTATGTAATTTCAAAAATCGCTAAAATTATTTTTTATTGTATTCGAATTTCAATGTGAATAAAATGCTATTGATTATTATTTTCTTTGTGAACTAAACATTTCTCATGAAATGTTATTACAACTCAAATAAAAGTGCCAAGAATAAACAAAGTTTAGTGTAAAATCACTCTAAAATAGCACACGTCTGCTTCAAAATCCTTCATAATTAAATTAACCAATGACAGCTCGCTATTTTAGTCACGTGACTTATGAAGAACTATAGTGAAAATTATAATCGCACTTAAATATAGTTGCAGTATTTATTGATTTTTGCTATAAAATAATGGAAGCACTAACACAGTTTTCGAAGAAAAGTGAACCATGTTAGTCTCGGAAACGCATATTGATAGGCTGAAAAAATATTAGTAAGAATTTTAGATTAAATTACAAAGAAAATTCTTCAATCCATATTCAGTCTTTCGCTAACACTTACCAAAACAAATATTGTTTCAATATACCCACTTTCTTTATTCTTGTGATCCCCTTCCTATTTTGTTACTAATACTGTTACGTTATAGTATAGGTAAATTATATATTATCCGGACTCTATCTACAGATCATTCGACTTTGAAATAGCATTGAAATCTGGTAACATTCACACGTTCAGCAGCATAGAGAAAGGAGAATATGACAAGCTGTTTGACTACATTACATCTAAAAAGTTACATGTGAAGAACACTGGAAAGAATGTAAGTTGAAAACATAGCTCATTCATAAGTACTAGAATATATGTAAATATTGTATAAATATTAGGATGTTCCATTTGAAATATCTATTTTTTTTTTTGGCTGACACTAATGATATTACACATATCATTATAGATACGAGAAAAAAACCCTTAAAATTTGAGCACTTAGTTTGAAACCTAAATACTTTATTTTTGAAGTTTCCCATATAAGAAACATGTCTATAACATTGCAGGACTATAAGCTCTCATAGTAACGAGCATGATTATTTGTATGATTAACATTCTACAATTAATCATGACAATGTAACTTTAATTTGACTCATGTTAATTGTATCAGCTCCAAAAATATATTTTTTAATGTTTTTGAAAATATTAACAGTTTTTTGTTTGTACCAAGCAACGTTATAGGAAATCGAATTATCTTTAAAAAGAGAGATTAGCGTTATATCCGCTAAAATACGTGATAAAATGAGCAGTTGAAAATTCTATAATCGAGAAAATTTGTTGTATGAACCTTAACGCACTTTTATGCAAATTAATCATAATAACTATATTATTTTTTTCTCCGCATAGGATTCGTTTTATGCTAAGGTAATACAAATATTAGCAAAACACTAAAAAGATGTTTTATCTGAAAAAAAAAGAGCAAAAGAAGTGAAAAAATTCAAAAATTAACTAAATAAAATAAGTAGATAATAAATTGGTTGTAAAATATTCAACTGCTCACTTCTTCAAATCTATGGATTTTAACGATATAACGATGGGTATAGTAGATACAGGTGTTAGTATGTCTGAATATTGCTACTATAGCATGTGAAACGCTATCGTGGATTTGGATCCTTCTGCCCTTTGTAATGTAAAGTCGAGCACATACCACTAGGCTACGGATACATACGGATCGTAGTCCGGTGAAGCTGTTAAGATGTTCTTGGTCAATAGTGTAGTCAGATCGAAAAAAAAGCCCTTTGAGATGATTTATGATGATGTTTATAGGATAAGGCGTTGTATGACGATGATTTCGGTGACTCTGACACGGAGAAGGAGCCGGACGCGTACCTGGAGCGCGTGAAGGCTGAGGCGAAGGAACGCGACTCTGACAACAGCGACTCGGACGAGAGTACCGACGAGGACTTCAACCCCGACAAGGCGAAGGAGAGCGACGTTGCAGAGGAGTTAGTACTACCTTATATCCATCTATTACTACCTTATATCTATACTATGACTACCTTATATCCATACTATTACTACCTTATATCCATACTATGACTACCTTATATCCATACTATTACTACCTTATATCCATACTATTCTTACCTTATATCCATACTAATACTACCTTATATCCATACTACTGCTAACTTTATCCATACTATTACTACCTTATATCCATACTAATACTACCTTATAGCCATATTGGTACACCTTTTATCCATACTCATTTCCGCTCGCAACTTTTCATATTCTTAATGTAGTAAAAGATACTTATTTATTAAAAAATTATAATTTACAATAATTGGTAGATGGGTTTGGCCAGTGTAATAATCGTTCTTGTTGTATCACCATATGTGGGAAAGTATAGAAATGAGGGTTTCTTGGTGCTTGAAACCGCTAAAATGTCGTGGACTGATGGTTTATGGCTAAACCTTCCTTGGGGAAGAGGCCTATGGCTCTGCAGTGGGTGTTTTATAGGACAATTATATATTATATAGGAATTGAATAATTTGATTGGAAACATCAAGTCATTTAGTAGTCTTAGCCGATAAGTAAGAAAGTACGATCACCGACGTTATTAAGTACTTAGTGAACCTAGTAATAATAAATACAAAAGTATTAAGGAGTATATTATCATTTAGTTGTCCTACTTAAAAACATCGTCAACTTATTTACTGTTTTTCTGGAGAGATCAAAATCAATTAACCTCGCTCATAGCATTGAGGGAATAAGTCACCATAAAAATTATTTTTCCGATAATTAATACAAACAATGGGTAATGATAGGAACAAGTTTATACGTAAATGCTTGGTCCGGATAGTAATGCATAATTTCGATAGAAGTTCAGAACAATAAATGTTACTAGAAGTAATTTTGAGCAGATATATATCGGCCATTTCTTTTGATTTCATAAGGGGCAAATATTTCCAATAAAGGTAATTATTACAAAAGGTATGTATGAAGAATTTAGTGTTCTAATAAATGATAGTCTACTTGTTAGAACTTTCTAGAAAATGGTTGTGATATATCGGATTTCTTGCCCCATATTATTATGTCCAATCCAGTTCACTGGTGTATAAAACCAAGCTATATGCCAGTAACATTACACAAAATATTGTCAAATAATTCAATTTTGTAAATAAAATATAAAACCCACTATGCGATAGTCGCAAGAAACCTAAAATATACAAAAATTTGCTAATTTTATATCATGTATATATTTTTGACCTAGAAGATGACTTTGAATTATCAAATGTTTTGAAAAGTGACTACACGAATTGACGAATTTTTAGAGAAATACAATTACTCTGAAAACTATAAACATCTTTATTATATAAGAGATATACTTTAAAAAATTTAACTAGGAGATAAATACCTATTCGGACTTTGTACATTCTAATGATAAAATTTGAATATATTGTTTGCTTTGTATTCGTTTATACAACTTTTGCTAACTCTCTTAGTAGAAATTCGTCTCACAAACTTCATCCAGATTCTATTATCGTCGTACATAACTATTTCTTACAAAATTTTGTTGCAATCCTTAATAGATTGTGTAGTCAATTTGATAATCATATTACTGCCTGTTCATGCTTTAGAAGACGTACATCTGACCACAATCTTATAGCCTTCGCTAAACTTTTGAACACAAATTTAGCCATAGATGCTCATTATATTTATAACATCGAGAAAACCTCAGAGTGGATAAATTAATATTTTTAATACTTCAAATGTATAACACTTGATATGTCTTTAAAATAATTATTTAAATTACACAAAATTTCTTTTACTTGGCTATTGAAAAGGTTTTCGTCGTCTTCGTATATTTATATTGGAAGCTATTTCACGAATAAATTGAACACGTCAACAAAATATAGAGAACATGAGGCTGCTATCAGTATAAGAGGTTAAATGTGTAAGGTGCATGATGGAGTTGTGTTTTGTATCTATGTACACTCAAAAAATGCAAAGATCAGCATATGTAGAGCTGACTGTACCTATATGTATAATTTGACACAGATATGACACGAACGCTTCGTCGTCGGGCGAATCGGACGCATCTGCAGCCTCCGGTGACAGTAAGAAGGACAAAAAGAAAGAGAAGAAACCTAAGAAGGCGATAACAGTTGTAAGTACCTATAACTATACATTGATAGCTGTTAAGGATAAATAAATGCCAATTTTAAATTATTAAAGTAATATTTTACTCATTGTTTTGTATTTAACTCTTGACTTTATTAAACGCAAGCTCGAAGTTAAACCTATATTCAGAGCGGCCGAAAAGATTGACGAGGATTGTAATAAAATTTTAATATTTTAAAATCTCATCTTTGTCTAACAAAAAGCGAGCAAGTGAATTGATTTACATATTTAATACAGTTAATAATATTAATAACCACCCACAATTACTATACATACTTAACTTTACCAATATTCGTATATGTTTTGATGAAAATAACATTTTAATAATTCAATTGCTAATGTGTGCCTTTTAAATAATAAAATTATAGTATTATTACCTTCAACCCGTTGCTCCTAGTGTGTTTTAAAAATTCTATTTAAAAAAATATATAATTGTGAGAACATGTACAATTTTGGAAATGCTCTTTCAAAAACAGTATCAGAAACAAACAGGCAGGCACGGACAACAATTATAAGAATTGTTATCAGTAGCGTATATACTTTCATACCCAATGAGATAATATTGTTATTTTCATATTACATACATACATTTTCATTTTTATTATATGTATATCTTTTTTTAGTCTGAAACACCGCGTAAACGCAAAGAGAAGTCCAAGAAGCGCGAGAAGGACGCGAACGCACCGAAGCGTCCCGCGACCGCGTTCATGTCGTGGATGAACGAGAACAGAAAGAAGATCGTCGACGAGAACCCCGGAATTAAAGTCACAGAAATCGCTAAGAAAGCCGGAGAACTCTGGCGAGATCTTAAAGATAAATCGGTGAGATATATTATCCATAGCCTCTGAGGAATAGTTACTTTAGGCTAACTCTAACACGCAGCGGAAGCTCTCAAGTGATATAAAAACGATTTTGACACATTCTTCATTAGTGCTCCCTTCCTATAACCTTCCTCGATAAATGAGCTATATAACACTGAAATAATTTTTCAAATCGGACCAGTAGTTCCTGAGATTACCCCCTAGAACGAACATTCTTTTTTTTATATCATAGGAGGCAAACGAACAGGTGGCTAACTTGATGTTAGTGATCACCACTCTCCATAGATACCAGCGACAACAGAGGAGTCGCAAGTGCGCTGCCAGCCTGTGTTGGTGGGAATAGTGGGAGGGAGGTAAAAGGGAGAGGGGCAGGTGGGTCTCCGACGCTCTCACTGACCAAACGAAACGCAACAATGCAGGCACTGTTACTTCACATCGGTTTTCTGTGGGTCGGGTGGTACTACCCCGGACGAGTAGACCCAATCATGCTGAAACCAGTTACAGCATTAGCGTGGCTCTACCACCTAAAACTACTGCTGTAGTACTTATACTGTAATACTTTAGTTTCAATTTTATTTCTTTATTGATCGTCCACTTTAAAGGAATGGGAAGAGAAAGCAAACAAGGCGAAAGAGGAATACAATGTGGCGATGAAGAAATACAAGGACAGCGGTGCTGCTGATGAGTTCAAACAGAAGAAGAAACAAGCCGAGAAGGAACGGAAAGCGTCCGAGAAGAAGAGCAAAGCTCCACCACCGAGCAAGAAAGCGAAGAATTACAGCGGAACCGGCTCCGGAGGAAAATTCACAAGCAAAGAGTACATCGAAGATGATGACAGTTCTTCTGATTCTGATGCTGATAAGAGTAAAAAGAAAGATAATAAAGAGGTGAGTGTTTTTTGTTTTGAGAATTTTGGCGGGATCTTAATCTGTCTTGTAGTGGATTTTATATTATATTCATAATCTTGTGTTAATTTGTTATATATTTTGTAAATTTGGTGTTGTTTTAAGTAATATAGTTAGTTTATTATTGTGCATAAGTGAAGTGAATGGAAAATGATACCACGGAGCATGAAATTCTGAGATGCCATAAAAACTCCCTGGAAGGTTCTAACAAGGGATCCACCATCTTGTTAGAATATTGACTCACACGACGCTTAATATTGAAGTGACCGCACGACGCTTGTAATATTATTGACTACTCGACAATGGCAGTAATAATCTGAAAGATTAATTGCCAAAATAAAGTGAAAAAAAATTTAAATATTATTTATATACTAATCCTGCTTATTACATATATGCTATAAGACATATCAATTTATGTGATTAGCACTAAGGTAGTATATTAGTAGCAATCTCTCGACTTTGAGATGGATATGTTTTAGAAAAAAAATCAGGGATTTTTTGGGTAATACTTATAAATACGATATAAATTAAAAACATACTATAATATAAACATTTATGTATATACTAGCGACCCCGGCGGACATTGTGCCGCCCTGATAATAAAAAAAACCTTAAATAATTATATAAACCAACCTTTGTTATGAATGTTATCAAACCTTTGTTATGAATTCCTTTATGTACAGGTGAAAACTGCATGAAAATTTGTTTAGTAGTTTTTGAGTTTATCGCGAACAAACAGATAGCAGAGGACGTTGTTTTATATGTAGCGATATAATATACTATATGTATAATATTGTTGTATTTCCGCCAACAATTATTAAATAAAAATGCTTTATTTTTAGAGCAAAGAGTCGGCAAAGAAAGAGAAATCAAAGAATTTATCATCAGAAGCAGAAGCATCATCAGGTTCAGGAGACGAGAGCGGCAGCGGTAGTGATTGAAAAAAATAAAAATTAATCATCTGTTAATGTAATAATTAGTATTAAAATAAATAAATTAAAAGTTTGTCTTTGTAAGAAGTTCGTATATACATTTTTTTTTTGCATTGACAAACCACTTTTAGGATAACATTTAAAACTAAAAAAAGTTTCCAGATTTTTAGTCCAGTGTATTTTAAAATATTTTTTTTTTACAATTATAAAGAGTTTGTGGTATTTCAATTCGACTAAACTAAATGTGTGAATTCAAATTAGTTGTACAATCAATATAGTGCTCTTTGAATCAATACAAATTAAAAGGCTATCATAGAGTATCACTCGTTCGTTTTTTTTTTTTTGATAATATGAATTTCGAGTCAAATTTAAAATCCGGTTCAATTTACCATTGATATCACCTGTAAAGTGTGATGTTTTTGAATCTCACATTTAACCGTCAATGTAGATTTTTATTGTTTTTTTTTTTTAAGAAAAGCCAGTGACCATTATTTTGTTGTCATATATAAATAATGATAATAATAATAATTACTTAAAGTTCTTTTAGATTTCGATACTGTAATTAAAAATCCCATTCCTGTTTATAATTGGGTTTTACGTAAATATGCTCATTAGTGATGTAACGTGTTGTGATTCTAAATGATTTTAATTCCATCCATTCCATCTCTTGTCTTTTCCTTCGTCTATGGCGTTTATTCTTCATTTAAAACAAAAACTGAATATTGTTATTAATAATTTATTTTTCTCTACTAGTGTACATTTTCATAAGTATAAAGCTTAAATAATACACTTCTTGTGTTATATTAAATTGTGCTAAATACAAAAATGAAAATAGTTGAAATTTGTATCAGCATAATAAAATACAATGCACAACATATTTTTAGTTAGTTGTAGTCTTAATATACTAGTTGTAAATATTATAGATTAATAATATTCCATGATTCGTATAATAACTTGTTTTATTTAAATCTAGCATATTATTTAATATTAACATAAGATAAGTACACTGGATTTGAGTTTTGTCTTAATTAATAATTAAAGTTAATCAATTTTAGGTCAAATTCTGACGGCCTAAGATGGGCTCACCCTATAAGTGCTTAACTAAGCGGGCATTAGGAAATAGTGTCATTACAATATTTGTCTTTACTGAACACACGATCTACCCGTAGGATTAAAACTTATAAAAATTTACGCGGTGTTCTATTTAAAAAAAAAATTTAGGAAACCTACACAGTAATTACGCTTAAAAATATAGGAAAAAGTGTTTTTGTAAATTTTAGTTTACCGATACCCACACACTCCCAATGTTACCGTTACTTATCAACGCCCAATTTTTCTGACACATACTCTGAATGTACCATACAAATGGTAAACATATTGTACTCTTGCGAAATACACAATAAAAGGGCTTGTTCACACTCTGCTCCCATTGATTTAAGAACTATGGGAAGGGTCGTCTTATTGTGTGTTATAATTTTGCGGTAAAACGAAGTGACTCAGTTTAACGTGTAATAATAAACTATAAATAGCTTTTGATAAAGCTTTTGTTATGTTAAACTGTACGAAGTTTACAGTTCGCAAGTATGTCTACAAAAAATCAAATTGGGGTGGCAGATAAATGAGCAAACTTAAAGAAAATACTATATAATGGTCGTACCTAACGCTGCGCGTTAGAAAAGACGACCGCAATGCATTTTTACCGACTCTCCTGATTTAATCACGTCAGCGAACGATCAGTAGCAGCCTGTCTCTCGAAACAGAGCGTGCTCACGCCCACGCCCGCGTAATCACAGATCACGCCGCCGTGGTCTGGGGGTTAATTTCGCTCCCGCACACCCGATTAGGCCTCCCACGGCAGCGGCTCAAGCCTAAGTTCGATCCCTCGGTAGGGAGCCCTTGAGTGCGTTGCTTGCGCGATACAGTGACACACAAATATACATCACTGCTACAACACTACACGATCACCCCCACACACGTGCACGCTTACACATTAAAGTGGAAGGGTTTACTTTTTTCCCTTATCGAACTGAAAAACTCTCAATTTTCCGATAATAAATATATGGAGGAGTTGTTGAGGCGTGTATGCTTGGTACACATATACGTTTCAACAACTCATACACATATGAATAGTTAGCTAGGTTAGCTGAGATAGGTCGCGATTTTGCATGCAACAGGCAACAGCCAAGCCGAGGTGTGCCGTGCACCCTTGAGCTGGTTGCCATAATGAAATCGGCTGAGTGCCTTCAGCGCTCGCCTTAGTAGTCCGGTGAAGCTGTTAAGACCTTGCTGGGTCAATAGCGTAGACATTTTGAAAAAAAAAAACTATATAATGGTCGTTGTATCATAAAATGGTGGTTTGACCAGTGGAATATCATACCGATGTTCACAGGTTCGAACCCTGATGTACCAACGATTTTTACGGAGTTCGCATACATTTACTAACTTAAATTGAAACACTATCGACTGACTGTGAAGAAAAACATAGTGAGGAAACCAAAACCTGAAAATTAATGTTCTTGTAGTATTACTGTATGTGGGAAAATATAGAACTTGTGGATTTCCCAGAGTTTAAAATCGCCAATACGTCTTGGCCCTTGCCTTATTTGGGAAGATGCCTATGGCACTGTAGTCCGTCTCTTAGGTAATGATGATATGAGGATCGTTCCAAGAAGCATGTAACAACTATAACAAATCTTTCTAGCAAGATCAAACGTTTCCTAAAATAACTGATTATCGCTATAACGATAATGATTTTAGGTGGCAAATATACCAATTTATGTAGGAGTACTAATGGACAAAATGAATTACGACTGTTATCTGTTTAAGAATGTTATTGTTTTTATACGGGCGCGGGCGTGTTGATTATAATAATGAATATCCAAATAAACATAAAATAAGTTAACATTTTTCTATGTGATTATAGATGTATCGCAGTAAAGTAATAAAATTAAATTATTATTTTTAACTTCTCTACAACGCGTAAGAAAAATCACGCTCCTTCGTAAATGCCCCGGAAACAGGACATTATGATCCTAATACCTAATAAATAATTAATAAAACTTATAAATGTTTACTGGTAAAGGGTAATGAAACCTTGTATAGAAATTTTATTTGTTGTTTCTCTAAATAGTTCATTAGTTGTGGCATTGGCGAGATCAGTTGGTGCGTATCCAGAATCTAGTTACCAAGCAAGGTGTGTCCGACTGGGTCACGAAATCCGTACACATGGTGATAAACCTGTCACAGTGACTCGGCAGCGGCTCAAGCCTAGGTCCGTACCCTTGGTGTGGAGCCCTTGAGTGTACTGCTCGCGCCATACAGTGACACAAAATCTTACATCACTGAGACAACATTATACATATCACCTTCCCACACGTCCACGCATACACGCTTACACATGAAAGTGGAAGGATTTTATTTTTATTTTTTTCCCTTATCGAACTGAAATATTTCAGAAAATTATCCGATACGAAATATCTATAAAAGTTGTTGAGGTATGTATGCTTGGTACACATATATATTTCAACAACTCATATACGTATGAATAGTTTGCTCAGATAGGTCGTGAATTGCACATCAGGCAACAGCCCAAGCCGAGGTGTGCCGTGCACCCTTGAGCTAGCCTTATGCGCTCGCCTTAGTAGTCCGGTGAAGCTGTTAAGACCTTGCTGGGTCAATAGCGTAGTCAGATCGAAAAAAAAACTGTCACTATGAAATATAAAAGTGTTGATGGTCGCCATTGTTTTTAGTTTGTAATGTGATCATCGTCAGATTCAATGCGATCACTATGCTCTGTTATTAAAAATTATTCAAAAAAACGTACATTTCACACAATTTAAACGTGAAACGTTGAAGAAATGATAAAATATTTATATAAATCATATAGGTGAAAAATACACTACTCTGGCTGTAGCGCCTGTTCCCAAGGTAATGTATATGGTGCAATGTATATTGAAACGTCCGCAAATATAAAAAAACACTGTATAATGTTCTCTATTTCGTTCTCTTCCACGTTAAATCCTATACATGTATAAGGTTGTCTCTTTTTAATGTCGCTTTGTCGTTTCTTCGAATTTCAAATGTACAATGAGACTAATCAATTTTTTTACTTCAAAAAAACTTGAAACAATTAACCAATTAATATAATTGAGAACAATTAACCGTTGTTAGCTAGTAAACCGATAAAGTCAAAACTTTAATATTGAACACAAAACAATTAATCAATTTTATTTATCCCAATAAGGATTGTTATCGAGAAGAGTACTCAGGTCAGTTGTATTATTATTTATTTAGCTAAAGTTGAGAATACAAACAGTTGATAAATCATAAGAGTTTAACTACAATTTTAATGTAATCACCAACTGGTACGAGATCGCATATAATTAAAACCTGGTACCTTTTTATTATTATGCATTATGAGATTGCTCTCATGCACTTATTTACATTTATATTGTAAAATTTATTTTACGTTAATTATTTTATACAATTTCATATAATTTACTGTTTTTAGTCTATATGGACAGTGTAGTATATAGATGTAGCGACACATTATATTACGCGATGATATTTTATACCCTATAAAATTGTTATAGCTTAGTTGAGATACGGCGGCGGAAATAGCTCGGATAAGGATCATGAATTTGAACCAGTATCCAGATTATTTTCCTTGTGAGGCTTGAAGAACTAATGATAATATTAACTAATTAGCTAATCACCTTAACACAAACAATGAGATCCCAAGGAGGTTTTACGTCAGACAATGGGCCGGTCATAAAATAGTAAGATGAAGCTCAGTTTACAATATGGAGAAGAACATTTGTACCGACCCTACTCAGATAGCACAAGCGCAAAAAAATTAGATGCCAAGATTAATATATGACATATTAACCTATTCCCTACTTTGCCAAGCATTTTAGGTGTGTTTCGAGAGCCGTACCTGAGAGCAATCCTACTTAGCGTGACACCATATACGACTACATCATCACCAACATCGAAACTGAAGACAAAAACTAATCCCATAAAGATAAACAAAAGTTCCTTGAACCCAGCGAATTATTTTAGTGGACTTTTATTTGTAATTACTTCGACAAAGTATCGAAATCTCATAATTCAGTACCTTATAGAATTTCAAATTTTATAGTAAAATTAACAGCGGTAGTTATATGACAAGAATTGTGTAACTGTATACCTTTACAAGAAATTTATAAATATACGTACAATACATATATGCCTTCTTATAATATGAATTATTGTATCAATACTGGTTAATAATTATTGAGATTTCAATAGAATGGCGTCTGACGAGACCAAAACTAAACTAGCCACTATAAGCGTTATAAAGATTTATACAATAGATGCTGCCTGAACTTATGCCTTTTAGAACCTTAACTTTATGTACAAAGGGTATGAATGCCTCACATCCTTATAACTCTAGAAATAAAACCTATTTCTCAGATACTCTCCAAACACCAAATCGTAAACAAGAAAATGCTTCTGCCATTCATGGTTCAAGTGTTATGTTTTATTGGCGTCCCTTTCGCGCTGATGTTTGCCGCGCTTTTTACTTTTTCGAAAGCAACGTTGGCGGCATTTGAAATTGGGCGCGAGTTAATTTTGGTAAGAACCTGGCCTCAAGGGGACCGGTCATATTTGATATACTTCTTATCTGGATGTAAGAAAAATAGTCTTAGAAAAAATATATTTCTATATAACCACTTGAGAAATTGTTATATTTGGTCATTTTATAGCTTTAATTCTAAAAATTTCCATAAAATACATTTAAGAAAGAAATGTATGAGATTTCATTTATTTAAACAAAACGAAGCATATCTCAATGGCCTAAAGTATATATTTGTATACAAGAAGCTTTCGATACGTCACGGATATACGTAGTACAAGGTGCATGTTACTGTTCATACAGTTGGCTAAACTGATCTTTTCAACCAATCACGTTAAGCGTAGATGGCGCCACTGCGTCGACGCGATACGGCCCCAAGCTAGCTTGCTCTGGGAACATTTTGTTCGAGCTCCATACATTTCTTCTGGTTCTCTACGTCTACAGTTTGGTTGTGTACCAGTTCAAAAATAATTTCAAAATTTTTGCCATCAGGTAAGTTTATTGCTTTTTCTACTTTAATACAATTGTTTTATTGTATCTATTCGTGATTATTATAGCTTGATTACTAAGATTTATTTTCATTCCACGTTGGAATTCGCATTCAAACATGGCTATAGGCATCGCCGCATTTGTCGTACTTTCCTTAGTACGCGTGGGTATGGAGAACGACGCTTTATTTCAATAATTAATTTCTCGGATCTTTTTCATTAGAGCACCGAAATAGTTCTTCTACGAGTTTTAGATAAATAGTCGAGGGATTATTTGGTAATAGAGACATATAATGTTAATGCGTATTTTCGACACAATCTCTGAAAACAAAATGGCTCGTTCGACCCAAGCCTAGGACAGTGAACTCGTTATATGGGGCGATAACTATTTTTGTTAATTATTACTTGGTAACGTGCTTTTTTAACATTAGAAGCGTGCTATTTTTATTAGATTTTATCATTGGTGATATTTATGGGTTATTTCAATATACGCGAGTAGTGTAAATTCATTTCCCGCCAAAACACCGCCCTGTTGTGCCATATAGACAGCAAGGAGGTAGTAACGCTAGTGCAAAGGCTTTCATTTTGTACTATGTTTACGTAGTAACCTTTTTTATTTTGGTTTTTATAATTTTAAATAGATTTATAAATTATTTTTCGCTTCCAGGAAAAAGAATAAAATGACGGACAAGCCGAAACGGCCTATGTCAGCTTATATGCTGTGGCTTAACAGTGCCAGAGAGCAGATCAAGTCTGAACATCCTGGCCTGAAAGTCACTGAAATAGCTAAAAAGGGAGGCGAAATGTGGAAATCAATGAAAGATAAAAGCGTGAGTGTTCCGCCATAATGAATATTACAAAGCTTACTGAAGCTTCATTTCTTCAAGCAGTTCTTATGTTGATAAATTTTCATATATTTTGTGCAGGTCTGGGAAGAGAAGGCAGCCAAGGCTAAGGAGCAGTATGCTAAGGACTTAGAATCGTACAATGCTAATGGCGGTGGTGGTGAAGGAGGTGGTAAAAAGGCGCAAAAGCGAGGGAAGAAGGGCAAGAAAGCTGCACCCACTGTAAGGAAACAATTTGATAAATATACTTAACATAGCAGTTTAAACTAATAACACTGTATTAACATTATTCCTTTGTTATACAGAAATCTAAGAAAAAGAAGGAAGAGTCTGAAGATGAGGATGGAGAGGAAGAGGAGGAAGAAAGCGAATGATCTCCCAATCTTTCAAAACATGTCTGTTCATATTAAGTAATTTACCTGGACTTAATTTATTACAAAGTAAAAGGGTACTGACTTTCCAAAGTCTGTATAACAATTAATATGAATATTTTTTTCAAAGTATATCAATTATTAACTTTTATGTTCAATGATTCTTTGTCCATTCTAATGATGATTTTTTGTCCACTAATGGAATTGTTGATTGTTTTTTCAGTGTGTTGTTCATCTACTATAATATTTAGCATTTAATAGTTATGATAGATTTAATGATTTTTGCAGAGTTTGGAAAGTTCTGCCACGGGCTAGGGTCTAGATTTCCAAGCCTCAAAAAAAAAAGTAATGTTAAGTGTTAGCATGTATACACAGGGGAATTGTACAGTTAGCCCTCCCTCGTTAAGTTCGCTGTGACTTTATGGATGCTCATTTTAAGATTTAACTTGGCTGGTTTCATCAAAACTTGTATGTCTTCATAAACTTGATTACAATGTAAGATTCAAAGCCGAGCTTTAAATTGATTTCCTACTAAATCGCTATGTAATATTGTGCATTTTGGACATAACAGTTTTGGTCAAACTATATCAATGTGTAAAATTAGAGACCATTGCATGGAATGGAACTGTGTAACGGCCATGTTTATGTTATTAAACCTACCTCTTCTCATTGTAAATTCAATGCTGATAATGGTACCAAACGTTAAGCTAAGAACAGGCAGCGAGGTCCTCCTCGTTGAACAATTTATAATTATTTAGGAAATTGATGTGTATGTTGTATTTTTAGTTAGTTTAAATAGGTAGGTTTTCGATGTGATTTGTCTCTGGAATTTTACATTTGAGTTATTTTGTAAATGAGAATTAGCATTCCTCATGTCAATACGGATTTTACATGTTCAATAAAGTAATTTCATATAAAATAATTCTATTTTCAATGTGTTTTTTCTTTCTCCTGGTCTATCATATGTTCAGCCCTTGGTTACCGAAGATTTGCGTATAACAAGAAATCTAAATTTTAGTTTCATCAGTATAAAAAAAGGCTTTTTTAGAAACAACCTAATAGACACTGGTTAACCTTGTAAGTGTTAAACGTGAATATCATTTGACGTGTGACGTCATAAAGAGATTGACACGTGTATTGATTTATTACAAATATTGGGTTTATAAGTGGTTATATAAAATTATAGTAATAAAACATGTATTTTGGTTTGCAATGTTAGACTAACTGCCTTGGCCGTTTGTTTCTTGGTTAATTGAACCAGTGATCCCATTATAATATTAAATGTAAATTCACCATTATACTGTAACTATCTATCAATGTAACGATAAGCAAATTGTTTAGGTGGAAAATTAACTAAATGATGATAATTAATCCAATACTACTATGACGTCATAATTGAGAACAGATAGATATATACCTAAATGTCATAATCATTAATTTGTGATCAGAGGCATTTGCAAGTGAGGTTATAACTGAGCTGCGCAACAATGTTCTACATTGTTGAAAAATCGGTAACATCATAGATTTGACGTAAAATTGTATATAACTACTTAATACTTATCTTGGATCATATATATATTTTCGGTGCTACCAACTCTCAAAAATATTTACCCCTAAAGTTAAGGTTGAAAACCCCCGAAGATTACCACAATTACATGAAAATCCTCATAGATCATTATTTTCATGATGACACTGCAGTTGTCAAACATCTAGAAATGTTTAGTTAATTTTAAACAATGTATTAGTACTTAAAAATATATAGAAAAACTACAGACTATTTTTTTCAATAATATATTACAGTGATTTCAGAAATTGTCACAGGTCCACTAATTACAGTAATATAACCTAGGAATTTATAAAATCAAAAGTTATTATAAAGTATATATATTTTTACATATACTTCCACGCAGATCTAATCACGCGTATAAGTATCAAATATGATTTTATTGTATTTTGGTTGTGACTTTTTTTAAATGTACATTTATATATTAAATAAATTAACATTTTAGTGGAAGACTTAAATGTTATTCAAGATTCACCCTTACACTATAATCTAAATAGAATCAATATTAAACTTTATTATAATATTAATAGATTATAATACATATTAATAGAAAACTAGTTTGCAACTTATTTTTCACATTAGTATAGATTCAGAATGCATGCTCAACATTAGAAATTTAGAAACATGTTACAGAGTAAATTTTGTTGGGTTATCTTAGGAACTATACTAGTAAATAAAGAAGGAACTGACAATATCGCAAAAAACAAAATTCCATCACATTTATTAATCTCTTTGGGAGTATTGTATAATTTTATTTGTATATAAAGTACCTTAGTTGGTATCTATATTATAGTTCCTTTGAAAACCTAGAGTGAAAAACTATCTATACTTGTTTCTGTCTTCGTTTGAAAATCTATAGGTGATACAGAGTTGCCAGCATACTTAGTAAAAAAATGTGCTATAATAGCCACGAAATAAAAATCTTATTTTTCTTCAGTGGTAATAGCAGTAGACAAAATAACTATCGTACTATAATGTGCATAAAAATAAATTATGCATAATATGTAGCGAAAGCATATTATTTATTACTGTCGATGTTATAGCTATGTGTCGATGTTAATCATTATCGATGAAAATTGACATCCCTAATTCAGAGCGGCCAAAAAGTTTGACGCTGTGTATAGTAATTAGTAGTAATTAGGGTTATGTTTACTATTAAACACAAAGTACAGTAAGAAGAATCAGAGAAATAAAATCATTTCATAAATACTTGAATTCGTGACGATGGCAGGTGATAATAACAGTGGCGGCTCGCAAGTCGCCCTAGTAACTGGTGGATATGATCACACTATCAAACTATGGCAAGCACATAGCGGAGTTTGTCTTCGAACAATGCAACATCCAGATTCGGTAAAAGCGTGATTCTAATTCATTAGGCACTATATTGATTACCGGTTAAAACAATGTATGGTAAACATTTTTTGAGCGAATCGGTCTCTTAGTTTATTGTGAAGATTTCGACGCCTGTAGTCAAAACTATGATATAGTAGTTTGATTAGAAACTAGTATATAGTAAATAAATATAAATTAATTACTTATTTTAACAAGTAGATTATGATAAGTTTTTAAATTATTACGTAGATTTTCAATTCTTCATAAAAATAGGTAAACCCAATCAATCCTCTTGCCTGGGATGGCATCCTAATCAGTTGTAGTGTTTTCACATTCAAGAGTGCGTTGTCAATCCCTAACTGAATAAAGTTTTTTTTTAAAGGCACCTTCAACATTGGTGATGATTTTGTAGGCGGTAGAGCCACACTGAAGCTACTACTTGTTTCAGCATGAACGGGTTGGCTTGCTCGGGGTTGTACCATCCTCTCACAGAAAACCGCCATGAAGTAACAGTGTTTGCATTGGTTTGCTCAGTGAGAGCACCGGAGGCAAATATCGCCTCTTCCCCTTCTACTTCTCCTCCCTTCTCCTTCCTCATACACTGGCTGACAATGCACTTGCGTATCCCTCCCCTAGTGTTTCTATGGACGGCAGTGATCACTTAACATCAGGTGTTAACTGTTTGTTTCCTTCTTATGATATAAAAAAAATTAAGCCCTGTAACACAATTTTATAAACACACAATTATAGGACATAATTTACTCGTCAAACTCAAAACAATTGTGTGTAAATGACACAAATTATTGTCCTATGTGGAATTCAAACTTGTAACATAGCGAGGTTGCTGCGTTTAATTGACCTCTTAAACTACTAGGTTGTGCAGCTATGATGTTTAATTTCAGCAAGTAAATGGTCTTGAGATTTCACCGAATGGACAAATGGTAGCGGCATGTGGCTACCAACATATACGCATGTATGATCTCGCTAGTGCCAATCCTGATCCTGTCATCAACTTTGAGGGTATCACTAAAAATGTTTCTAGAGTTGGTTTTCAAGTAAGTTTTAATTATTTGTTTTTTTACATCATAGGAGGTAAACGAACAGCTGGGTAACCTGATGTTAAGTGGCCACCTGCATCCATACCATATACTGACATACCATCCACTATCCATGTGTTGGTGGGATAGAGGGAGGGAGAGTGAGAGATGTTTCTAAATTGGCAGTGAACATTCTATATTGATAAAAGATTGTATTGATGAGTTATTTACTGTTTAGTAACACATGTATACACATCTTTTAGATATCTACAATATCACATGGATACAACCATAAACGATGGATATTGTATCAAACAATTTTGTAGTTTTCAGACCGGGCTATCTAAAAAAAAACACATGTAAAATACACATACAAACATATTGCTAGGTTACAAACATATGCAAGGAAATAATACTAAATTCTATATTTTCACTTTGTTAGTTATAATAAATCTTGACAAGCATTCTATTATTAAATGGTTATCCATAACAAGAGCTGAAGGATGCATAACAGTCATAGGTTGGGAAATAGAATTAGAATATTAATATTTGTATCAATGACACATCAATTAAATATTTGTTGTTTATTTTGTAAATGAGTAAAATCTATGTGAATTGCTCTCTCTTTCTCACATACTGGTTGATGCCTAATGCTTGATTGTTTGCACATTGTAATAACATCAGTATTGTCATTACCCATTAAGACTATTGTTATTGCCCATAATAATAACAAACAACTGTTAATTAGCAGCAAAATAATGATATTGTAATAATTTGTTACTCATTGTCCATGAAAAATCATCTCAATATTATTTATTGTTATGACGACCTCAAATCAAATCAAATCAAAAATACTTTATTCAGTTTAGGCCCTAATAAGACACTTATGAACGTGAAAAACTACCACCGGTTCGGAAACAACCCAGTCATCGAGAAGAACCAGCAAGAAACTTGATCTGGTTTATCTTTTTAATATATATAATATTTAGACTATATTACATACATGACAGAAACTTATAATGGAAAAAAAATTTAATGGATGCACAGAGATGAGTCAATTCCAGACATCACTATTGTTCACATACTGATCCACTCTATAATAGCCTTTTGAGAACAAAACCCTCTTGACATGGCGCTTAAATTCACATTCAGGCAAATCGGTAATATCCTTTGGAATTTTGTTATAGAACCGTACACTACCTCTTCTTCTTACCCTTATCCTACCTGAGTAGGGTCGATACAACATGTTTTTCATGTTGTGATGTATGATTTGGTTTAATTTTTAGGATCAGTCGGCTGGCTGCCTATCATCCACCCTCCTTGGGATTATTTTGTTGTACCTCTACATGTTTATGATTATTATATATAATTGGAAATAGTCCGGTGAAGCTGTTAAGACCTTGCTAGGACAATAGTGTTGTCAGTTTGAGAAAAAAAAAAATGTTGTTATAATGACCATTGTTAGGAAATAACTAGTGCTATCTTAGTAATGTTTGAAATATGATTATAAGTATTTAATTACTGATAGCTTATATAGTGACAGTAGTCAATCAGAAACTCTTCATACTATATTTGTTAGTTTTTATGGAATAAAAATGTTGTTATGAAAAACAACTTACATTGAAATATACATTTCAGAAAAATGGTTTGTGGATGTATACAGGTGGGGAGGACTGTACTGCGAGGATATGGGATCCAAGGTGAGTAAAGTTATTGGGTCACAACCTGTGAGAGTGATTGAGTTGTTTGGGTAAGGTGTAAATGAAATCAATTGAAATCCATGATTTAAACACTGCAATGAGTTAGAGCTTTCAGTGAAAATAAACACTGTAATAAAGCTGTAGTACAAATGAAGATTTTTATCAAAGAATCACATGGCTTACTACCATAAGTTGAAAAACTTGCACCAAATAGGTGTATTTCAACATCTGGACTGGAAAGCTAGTAGGCTCTTCTAGGTTTCGAATGTTATCATCATAGGGGAGATTGTGGTCAAAGGCTAGAAAGCATATAATATAAAAAAAAGCATTTAAAGTATATAAAAATGATAGAAAATATTTCCAAAATAACTCAGCCCAAATGTGAGGTTTGAAATATTTAGTTAGTTAATAAATATAAGGTTTGAAATTCATAGACAATATTTAACGAAAGTTTCAAAATTATAATTTGCAGCATGTTAAGATTTTTTTCTATCAATTAAGCGTCTAATTGTGTTTCTGAAGCAAATACTTTACAATGCACCATTTTTGAGAAAGTATTTGGATGATCTTGTCTTCATTTTTTAATCGTTTAGTTGCTAAACTTTAATCTATAATTAAATATTATATCACTTTATCTTTATACAGGGCTGGACCTCAAACAAGATGTGAGAAAATATTTCAAGTGCAAGCTCCCGTGAATGCTGTGATGCTGCACCCAGATCAATCACTGATCATGGTCGGGGACCAAAATGGCAACATACACATGTGGGATCTCAAGACTGATCAAAATGAACAGTTGGTAGGATTTCATTAAAATCTTTGTTTTTATGTATGTTTCGTAAACCTACACATTTGTTTTTCAAGATCATTTATAGTTAAAATAGTGAATTGCGTTAAATGTTTTCAGAAAGTGTTAAAATTTTTCTTTTCCTAACTTCATATCCGAATTCTAGCAGAAATGAAAAAAATTGCATCTAAAAAAAGGTTTTAGATTGCTAACTTGATCTGCCCTTCATTAATATCAATAGAAGAAGTTCCAGAACAAACAACTGAATACATTCCATGTGGAGTGCAAATACAATATATCAGGGATTCTTAGATTTTTTTAACCGTAGTTTCCTTAAAGGTTTTAATTTTTTTTCTGTTCCATCCTAACAAACTATGTTTATTTTTTATAGCTTTACCAGGTAATAATTATTTTATTATTCATATAAGACTCCAAGAATTAGAATCTTAATGACTATTTATTGTAAAACATTAAAGAATGATAAACAATACGATTATTAATGGGAAGAGTTATCTTTTTCTGATCATAATAACTCAAATCGAGGCTGTTTTTTTTTTATTGTATTCTCTTCTCCTAAAATGATGAAATGTGATGCATGTGTCAGGAAACAGTTTCAAAAACATATCACCCGCTATTTTGAGATTTAAATTTTAATTCCGAAGTCGAGGAGTTAATGATCAAAAGATCGTCAATGGTCAATTACCAACATCGATGTAATGCCAGATACCGGAAGCGGAAGCATCCATCCAGGATATAGCAATAGACCCGGCCGGGAAAATGATGGCCGCGGTGAATAACAAGGGGAACTGCTACGTGTGGTCGCTTGGTGGGCAGCCACCGCATCCCGTGCCCCGGAAACACATCGTCGCACACGACAAGTATGCGCTAAGGTGCAAGTTCAGCCTCGACTCCACGTTAGTACTCTATTTATTCTATTCTATATATTGCTTACACTGTATAATGTTTTAATATAAATTATCTATTTTGTTGTGAAACATCTATAGGCGCGAGTCAACCTGATTGTTGGCGTGGCGAGTGTGTGAGACGTGGCGACGCGATTCCATGCGCAAGCAACTGTGCGCAATCTCTGTTGCCGCACTGAGCTCGCATACCTATAGTGTAATTTGAGATTCGTGCGATTCGAACAATTTTGATGTTTCACATCTGCCAGGCGTCCCGTGACGGCTCAATTCTTTTTGTTATTTCTGATGTGAAACTTCTTTTCAACAACTTATGGGTGGTTTTTAAATTCTGATTTGAAACTCTTTGTGTGACGAAAGGGGTAAAGGTAAAAACTGTCGGGTACAATGGAAATAGTGTCTCACTTGCCTTTATAGTTTTTTGGCTTTGGTGTTAAATTAGTTTTTCAAGTTACTTCAATTCCACTTTCTTCCGTCGATATACTTTTTAAGTTTTTATATTTGACCAGAGTCTCACCAAATGCAGATTCTTGAACAAAATTATACTCGGCTACAGCTTTTCAACTTGTAGGTGGTAGCAAGTCAGCATAGAAAATATTCTACAACCGCGATATGGATACGTTGCGATGTTTTCCTTCACCAAAAGTTCTGTCATATCCACAAGGTGTCGAATTTATATCTATCTACGCGTTTGTCGAACATGATAACTCATTATCGCTTCGTAACGCAATATGAGTAAGCTTTTAATATAATAAGAATGCTGAATGCCTTTAATTTACGATTACAAGTTTAAATATGGAGACAAGGCAAGAGATATGAGCATTTAAATTTGTCTTGTTATGCATAATCAATTTCGAACACTTGAAAATAAAGATCACTTTATTAGCTTTTTAATAGAAAACTTATCTCCAAAAATTTGGATAATTGAAGATGTGGCTGAAGATATAATTTACACTAAGCCTAGAGGAATCGACTTTTGATTGTAGACTTCAGGACGGTTCTTATAGATAGTTGCTGACAGATGTTCAATTTGAACGTGTAACAGACATTGCTATGACGTATTTAACTTTTAAGTACCTAACATTTGTTATGAGATGGGGTTTTTTAACAGTATGTTGGTGACGACGTCGGGCGATTGTTCTGCGAAAGTGTGGCGCACTAGCGACTGGTCGCTGCTGCGGGAACTACGCTACGAGACCCAGCGGTGGGTGTGGGACGCCGCCTTCAGCATCGACTCTCGGTACCTCTTCACAGGTGAATATCATATTGTAAGAATAGTGATTTTCATCATAATTAGTATCAGAAAACGTGCACTAAAGACTCATTTAGTACTTTCATGATAATACATCTTCATTGCCATTGTAAAGATTTACCTTTTTGTGACTTTGGTACCTTTCGATAGAAAATGTCAAATCATTCTATTTAACTTGCTGAATAATACTGCCTTTATTATTAATATCCTTTCTAACTGACTATGCTTGACTTTATGAACCCATGAGTATCCAGTACATGCTTTTGTAATTTGATATCACAAACAGAATATATATCAAAATAATATAAATGTGACACTTTTATGTTATGTGAGTGGTATCAAGATAATATAATGTAAACACGCTGAGCAAACACTCAGTATTCATGTTTTTTTTTTATTGTAGCACGGCAAAGTGACTACACTATGCCTGATGGTAAGCACAGTTCAATCCAAAAATAATAGCGACCACCGATTGACACACTGTCCATCGCCGGTCGCCACAATCATGCCGGCCTGTAATAAGCTGGATATGCACAGGCTGATCCCGAAACGCGACCCGTAGAAGCGAATCACTATTACGGGCTTTTTCGCCATATACATGGTGGTTGCGACCCAGTCGGTCTGTAAAACCCTACCACCCCGCTTTCGCCATTGCCTCGTTCGTTATTCAGCAGGGTGCACCACGTGCAGGTGAGGTTGGCTTGGGTGTCTCAAGTCTTATGATGTTATTCGACATCTCTTACACCCCAATTGGCATCTGTGATCCAAATGTAATCCACTGTATATGCTTAGATAGTATTCTGTGATTATTATGTATATAATGAAATTCGATATTATTATTCTAAATTTGTAATATTTTTTATTATTGCATAACCCAGGTTCATCCGATAGTTACGCTCGTCTCTGGGACGTAGAGAGAGGCACATTGGAGCGAGAGTACTGCGGTCATCAGAAAGCTATAACCGCGTTAGCATTTAAAGACCAGGCTGTTTGAATTATTTTACAAAATAAGTGTTACAATAAAAATGTGATATAACCTGTGTATACAAAACTACGCTCAGTAAGTCGAGCACATGTGGAGTGATGTGCTCAGAGTTCTGACTTTGCGGAGATTATTTCACTGAGCTACATAGAAAGCTTTAAACGCCTTAGCATTTATAGACCAGATTATTTGAGTTATTTTAAGAAATAAGTGTGTTATAAAAAAATTGGATATAATCTTGTGTGTTCGAAAATTATGCTCAGTGAATCGAGCACGTGTGAAGTGATGCACTCAGAATCGTGACTTTCCCTAGATTGTTTTTCTAAACGACAGATAAAGCTATAAACGGGTTGGCATTTAAAAACCAGGCCGTTTGATTTATTTTGTTTACGAAATAAGTATATCACAATATATGTGATGTAAGCTTGTACGTACAATACTACACTCAGTAAATTGAGCACTTGTAGAGCGCTGAGGGTTCTAATTTTGCAGACCTTGTTTTATTTAGCCACTCGCTCCCCTGTGCGTGTACTCGCCTGAATGGCTTAAGAATTCATGCATGTAAATATTAATAGTGTAATAAGTAACATGAAAAAAAAAATCACATGGAATTCATATACTGGTGTAAAGACATTTGGAGGTAATGTGATTCTAGTGTTCTTATTAATAATAATTGTAGTTTATAAATATGAAATTGAACCGTGGATGAAATGTATGAACACTGTTTTGACTTTTTACTTGGTGTTTGAAAAAAAAATAGTAGTTGGGCTTATGTTTCTAATTATTTATCCAATCAGAGCAACATTATTTACCTGTGCACTCTATGTTGCTTTACCCTTTTAAATTTTGTTTTAAATTGTTATAAATAACTTATAATAAACTATGAAAAAAATAGTTTAGTCGATACTGTACTATAAATATTAGATTAAATTATTATATAAAGCTTTAAATTACCATATGAATTTGTTGTCACTTGGTAAACTGCTCCGAGGCCCTCACTGAAATGTTTACTGTAATAATGTCTGTTACATTTATGTATGTAAATATTAAGTTATAATTTTGTATGTAAAATAAATTTTATAAGATATAATTGTGTTTCCTTTATGCTTTGAAATAAACTAAACATTAATCGTTATACCGTGATCAAATTATTTACCATTACTTTGAGCTCTTATAAGATAACTCTATTCATATTCTATATCCCGAAAACTTTTGACAAAGGAGAGACTAACCTATTCCAGTTAAATCCTACAAAAACAAGTTTGTACATTTTCCATGAAAAAAAAACATCAAGTTTGGTGCTCGTCTGAAAAAGTTAGTGAAATCGGGAACACTATGAAAACATACTGCGATGTGCAATTGTTTTGAAAAGTACCAACGTAAGAACATAGAAAAGCAATGTGTAAATAATGCAATTATGACCTGACACTGACGTACTGCTGAAGTTTGGGCTGGTGCTTCTATCTGCTATCTGCTTTGCGCTTCGTGAAAAGTGGATCATTGTCGCTGATTCTGAATTAACACGTCCTTAGAATTATGCAAAAACATTGGGTCTCTGTTTCTACCGCAGGTACAATAAGAAGTGTTCTGGCGATATCTCTTGATATGGTACCCTCATCATTATTTCATACGTACTCTCTGACGCTGTATGTTTGCTCATCTCATACCCTAACATTTAACGAGTTGTGACAACACTAAAGTTCTTCCTGATACTGAAAGATGCAGAATGGGTCACGTTAAGGATTTTCGTCAGGACAATTCGATAACATAACTGTAATAAATAGTTTTTTTTTTCGAAATGACTACGCTATTGAATCAGCAACGTCTTAACAGCTTCACCTGACTACTAAGGCGAGCGCTTAAGGCACTCAGCCGATTTTATTTTGGCAACCAGCTCAAGGGTGCGGGTAATAAATAGTATCTCTTGTATTGTTGTACTTGTCCATAAACGACGGTAACAATTTAGAGTAATACAACAAAAATTGAACCGACTTCAATATCAAAAACTTATAAAGCACTGAAAAGTGAAAGATAAATATACTATTAAATTAAATCATATAATAAAAGTAATTTTATTTCTCTATTTTTAGTGTATATAAATATATTTTATATGGTTTCAAATGATTATAAGATAAGTAAGGTTTGTTGGTTTTAAGAATCTTAATCTAGGAGTTCTTACTTTGATCAGGCTGCGGCCTTTTTGATAACAGTTGTATATTATGTGAAACAGACAACAAATAAAGGTGAAGATCTGAAATTCGTTCATAGCGATCGTAATTAGACTAGTCTAATTATCTAAGTCTAGTAGCTCGGCTGAACAATAACTAAATAAATAAATCTTTCGAGTATATGACTTTCATTTAATTTGATACAGAAGTAATTGTTCTCCAGAAGTTCATAACTTGACAAACAAACATGATATTACACTGTACTAGATCCAACTGGTCAAATTAATGTAATTGTGAACGAATTTCAGAATCTCATCTTTCCTAATGTCCGCTTCACGGTAATTGCCTCAACAGTCAAAACTCCATATGTAAGTCCTCGTGAAAACGAGTTATATGTACCCAAACACAAGATGGCTGCTGTGAGGTGCTAATGAGTTCCATTCCAATTTCTCCATTTACTTTATGATATATGATATTCTCATTACTACGACAGAACATGCCAAATTTTCATCAAAATTAACCTATGGGAAGTTCATTTATTCATCCCTTTATTTTCACCCCTTATGGTTGGATTTTTTTTATTTGAAGAACACCACCCCCAAATATCGGTAATTCAAATAAAATTATAGAAATCTGTTTCAAGTAGACGAAAATACATAGACACTTTAGGGGTTAAATATCTTGTTCAAATTTATATGGGACCACCTTTGAGTATAGCCAATTCAAATAAAAAAAGAATCATTAAAATCTGTTTGCAATTGACGGAGATATCGATTAACATACATTAAAAAAATCCATACAACCGAACATAGTAACCTCCTCCTTTTTCGAAGTCGGTTAAAAAATTAGATCTTATATCGCTTTACACGAAATGTATTTCTTTTGGTCGTGGTTGAACGCGTTTACAGATTTCTTTTAGATATAATTCTCTACAGTTTTTTTTCATTGCTCATAAAAAAACAGTCAAGGTTAAGTTTAAACACGATTTCTCTTTTTGTAGTTTCTGAATACTTCTGAAGGGTGGATGGTTTAGATTTGTTGGCTACATACAAACGTGAGCTATCAAAGTTTTGCAGGATAGTATAAATTCTATCTTTTAAATTTTGTCACAACGAACGTACAACTTTAGAGTTATATTTTCTTGTAATTTAATTGTATACTAAAAATAAGAGGCGAGGTTTATAAATGTAGGTGAATAAAAGACGATATAGCAATAATCATAATTTAATATATTTTTTAAATAAAATATATAATCTTATTAATTGCACAGCAACTGACAATATAGAACACAACATTAGCATTTCACTACATATTTCTGAATATTTTATAAAGAATTTTGTTTTCACATACAATTACTTTCAAGAATGTGTAATTAATACTGAAATATTTTTATATATCATATACTCTCATTTGTTTTAATTATTATCATGTTATTGAGAACGACATTGGAACTTAGTTAATAATTGGAATGCCTATCAAATATATAATAAGACAACTGCTATTAATAATTTGTTGATACTTCAGTTTGCATTATCTAGGGCAGAGGTTCCCAAACTTTTTTTCTCATAGACCGTTATCAAAATTTTACTGGTTCCGGTGGACCCCCGCAGGTTCAATAGTACATTGTTAGTTCTTCACACTATCGAAAATGGACCAATTTTCATAGAGCCCCGCTTACTAATTGTGCACCCCAATTTCTTTGTCATGCCATCGTACACTCCCATTGAGTCTTTTATGGACTGCTGGGGTTCCATCTGGACCAATTTTTAGAATCACTGACCTAGGACCTTTCAAGTGTTACGTAAGCACTTAATTCCTTTACGAAACACTAAACAGAAGGTAGTTGATTTGCTTATATTTATAAGGGATTGAGAGATCTAGATATAGGTCTGATTTGTGAGGTGTACGGTCCTACCCACTGGGCTACTATCGACATAGTAACGAACCACTATAAGTTAATTCGTCTATAGATTCATTATTTATAGACTTGTTAACTACACCCCGTTATTCAATTAGATAACCAAAACAGATTAAAATATACTTATATTCAGGCCTTTTTTGTCACTTCTTTGGGACACGCTAATTTTGGAAAATTATAAGTTCATAATTTTTTACGACCTCTACGACAGTGACAAATCACTGCGCCATGTAGTAACTGTTTGAGTACGATAGATTAGATTTTGTATTTAGATAATTTTAATCTATTAAAAAAAACATTTTTTTTTGTTAATTTTACCGTGAACTTTTCATTTTTTTCAGTTCTTATGGTATTTTTTCGAAATAAAAAAAACCTGCTTATATGAAAGTTTAGTTTAAAAGCATTGCTTACTTTTGCTGACCAGAGGATGTGGGCAATCAGAATTTACGAAGAATTTGCTTACGTAATACTTCAGCGGCCCCTCTCTCATATTTTGATATTTTATGGAATGTATATTGTCATAAAACTCTACAACAACCTTGAAATACAACTACACATAACCGATATAATAAAGAATGTTAAAAAACACAAAATAGTATTACGATGTTTAAAAAAAATTTCGACTAGAATCAAACACTTGTAATCAGATCTTATTAAAATTTGCTTAATACTAACATTGAAATCGACAAACAAAAGAATAATTATAAAACGAAAACAACGTCTAATTGGAATCCTCTTAATAACTACATACATACCCCAATGAAGCATTTTTTTCTTGTTTCTTTTTTAAATATTAAATTGAAGTATTTATGTGTATTACTCGTTGCCCAATGGTCGTAATACGACCGTAATTTATGAATTTTTCATATTTCAATAATGAAAAAAGAAAAACGATTTCTAATTATTTTCAATGATAACACTAGAGCCCGTTAATACTTCATAGGTCACTTCTTCAATTAACATATAGTAAAATTTGTTGTCTATAAAGTCGGTTTACGGACGCTAATTTTACGTGATAACGTTATAAGAAAACATTGAAAAAAAATTACATACTTTTATGAATTGAATTATTCTATATATAGATAGATGCGTTACAAATTGAAAGCTTAGACCGATCGCGCTTATCTATCGCATGTTACATACTCGGTTTAGGCGGAACGTGACAATGAGTCATGCATTTTCGTGCGTGAAACCAGCGTTCATAGATTTATAAGACGTTATCACATCAAAAACTTGAAATACGACTTTATTTAGTACATATGAGCAAATGATGCTCTCCAACTGTTGGTGTAAATTTGGCATTTGAAACAGTAGTTTGACATTAATTATTCCACCATTATTGGGGTATCTTTGTAATATTTTTCTACGTTTGCGTTTCTGTCGCATCCAATTAAATGCTAATTAACACATGAATATTATATTTTAATAAAAGCTGAATATAAAAAATCATTTGTAAAAGTTAAGTATTTCAGGCGACAATAAGAAAATTTTAAATACAATATTAAATATTTTGAAGTAGGTTATTTTTCGTATGTTTATATATCATCTAAAGGTAACTGTGCTACTTCACCCATCTCTGAACACATTTCATCGTCGCATGTGTATGTTATTACGAATTTTAGGTTGATTTGAATCGCCGATGGAGGCCTCGCGATCAACATAACTTGCGTCAAAGCAGGAGGTGGTAGAAAAGGATTATACGCAGGAAGAGATGTTCCCGATGGTGTGAGAAGACGGACTTTGCAACCCTGAAAAGTTATGCTTATTAACGTGAGAATATAGGAGCAAAATATAATATCAACTCGAAATTGAATATGGGACCGGCTCCAATTAAAATTCAAAAAGTAAATCAAATGTAAAGGAGAAAAATAGTTTTAGTGAATGGGCAACAAAAGGCATTAAAAAAAGTAGAGATCGATTATATGATCTTTATTATAGGAGATCACTAACAAATAGTGAATCCTTTCATGCTTATGTTAGAAATTATTCCAAAGTTTTTAAACGTGCTTGCATTGCTGCCAAAGCAAAATTTTTAGGAAATAAAGTTCACGAATCAAGAAATAAGACCAAGACTGTTTGGCATATCATAAATAAAGAACTAGGTAAAAATAAAATAAATGATAATTCACTTAATCTTAATGTGGACGGAGTACATATTTCAAAAAGTACAGAGGTGGTATCTGTTTTCCAAGACTATTTCACTAATATACCTTTACAAGTAACAAAGGATATAACATCATCAGCCCAGGGTGCCGCAGCTCTTTTAAAAAGTATGAGTGCACCTATAGATTCTAAATTCAAATTCTTATCTATTAGTGCAGGTGAAATAATAAGGACTTTCAAGCAATTAAATTTAAAACACACCGAAGACATATGGGGTATATCGGTACAGTCTTTAATTGTTACTATTTCACCACATTTGGCTAACTTATTTAACCAGTGTATAGCAAAAGGAACTTTCCCCAATTTAATGAAAATAAGCAAAGTAGTTCCTTTGTTTAAATCAGGCTGCAGAAGTAGTCTTGGGAATTATAGACCTACTTCTGTACTTCCGTCGTTAAGTAAAGTTTTTGAAAAGATTATGCTCAACCAATTAGTGAACTATTTCAATGTGCATAAGTTTCTGGATGGTCGACAGTTTGGTTTTACGAAATCGAAATCTACTACTGACGCTGGGGCAACGCTCATAAGCTATATATTGAGTGCCTGGGAGGATTCGCATGATGCAGTTGGTGTGTTCTGCGATCTATCTAAGGCCTTGGATTGCGTTGACCATAGTACACTTATTCTAAAATTAAAACATTATGGTATTTGTGGACCTTCTCTCGACCTTCTAGTCTCTTATTTAAAAGATCGCTGTCAGAAATTTAGCATACAAGGGGTAACCTCTGCAGGATCCTTTGTACGAATTGGCATCCCTCAGGGCTCTATACTGGGGCCGTTCTTGTTTTTAATATACATAAATGATCTGCCGCTAATGGTCAATAACTGTGCTGACATGGTGCTTTTTGCAGACGATACTTCAATTATATTTAAAGTGAAAAGGACAGATTCAGAGGTTAGGCATGTAAATAATACTCTAAATGAAATTTCTCATTGGTTTGCATTAAATAACTTAGTGCTAAATACAGGCAAAACAAAATGTATAAGATTTGTTTTGCCTAATGTTCCACGATTGGATAGCAGCATCAGGATTGAGGGGAATTTTCTAGAGTTAGTTGATAATACTGTATTCTTGGGTATCACACTGGATTTAAAACTACAATGGGGTCCTCAAATTAAACAATTGGTAAGCAAATTAAGTTCTGCTGCATTTGCAGTACGTAAAATACGCCAGCTAACTGATATTGCCACTGCTAGGTTAGTCTACTTCGCCTACTTCCATAGCTTAATGTCTTTTGGCATTCTGTTGTGGGGGACAGCAGCTGAGGTAGACACCATATTTTTACTACAAAAACCAGCAGTTAGAGCAATTTACAATATGGGACCTCGTGAATCTTTAAAGACTAAGTTCATGGAATTCGGTATCTTAACTCTGCCTTCCCAATACATTCTTGATAATTTAATGTATGTCCGAAAGAACCTTGATAAGCTGGATTTTGTAAAAGGCCGGCATAGTCTAAATACTAGGAACCGTGACAAACTGGTTATCCCATGTTTTAGACTTAGTAAAACGAGTAATAGTTTTTTGGGAAATAATGTACGGTTCTATAACAAAATTCCAAAGGATATTACCGATTTGCCTGATTGTGAATTTAAGCGCCATGTCAAGCGGGTTTTGGTCTCAAAAGGCTATTATAGAGCGGATCAGTATGTGAACGATAGTGATGTCTGGAATTGACTCATCTCTGTGTATCCATTAAATTTCTTTTCCATTAAAAGTTTCTGTCATGTATGTAATATAGTCTAAATATTATATATATTAAAAAGATAAACCAGATCGAGTTTCTTGCCGGGTCTTCTCAATAAGAGGGTTGTTTCCGAACCGGTGGTAGTTTTTGACGTTCATTAGGGCCTAAACTGAATAAAGTATTTTTGATTTTGAAATGTATCATACAAATAGCTTTCGACATAATTTTAGAAACATTTGATCATATATTTTCCCTAGCTCTTTAAATTGCTTTACAAATATTTAAACTTTTATTGTTTATTTTATGTGTAAAAAACAGCCTGGATAATGCGATAATGGATACATTGCTTACAAATACTCATAAAACAACCTGCAACAGTTGTTTCCATTAATGGTGCTTACAGATTTTTAAATAGGTGTAGTATGCACAAATGTTACAAATTATCCGCTTTCATAGATAACCAAGAACTGATGGATGTGAGCAAAGTGCAAATGTTTCCTAAATTATTTGCAAATAAACCCAATAAATACTACGGGTATTATTACTACATTTCACAATTGTAGGTATTGTGTATTTGCTCAAATGTCTACACCGCATAATAATTTTAAGTATTAACTTTCGAAAGAGATTATTCAGGCCTACAGTAAGGATCTATTGTATTTGTTTCATTTAAATATGTCATATGTAAGTCTATACAAATATTATAAAGCTGGAGGGTTTGTTTGTTTAGTAGGTTGAACGCGCTAAATCTAAGGAATTATTGGTAAGATTTTTAAAATTCTCTCAGAGTTAAATCATTTATTGAAGAAGGCAATATCTATACTAATATTATTGATTGATTGCTCCGACCGATTTCGGCCATGGCGACCACTTTGACCCCTAATTAGAGAAATGGCGCTGGTGCGCTCGAAGATGGCTTATATAGCCTATCTTCGCGGCGAAACTCCGTGCACAATGAGGGCACGTTAGTACGCCGTTCACATAATTATACGTTATGCATCAGGTGGTCGAGCTTTTAACTCGTTGCGTTTGGTATCTTGGCTGTTCACCATCCTGCGCCATTCTGACCGCTGTGCTGCCAAACGTTCCCAATGAGAAGGCTCTATGTTGCATTTCTTCATGTGTCGCTTTTGGACATCTTTGTACCGGAGGAGGGGACCGCCCTGAATCCGCTTGCCCTCCTCCAGTTCAGAATAGAAGATGCGCTTTGCCATTCTTTCCTCCGCCATACGAGATACGTGACCGCAACAACGAAGCTGTCGACGCATTAAATAAGTCTCAATGCCACCAACACTGGCACGTCGCAAAACTTCGGTACTTCGCACTTTATCGGACCATCTGATCTTCATGATAGTACGGAGGCATTTAAGGTGGAAGCGATCCAGAGTGCGAATGTGGCGGCGGTAGCCACACCACGTCTCAGAGGAATATAAGAGGTTTGGCAGCACGATCGCCATATAAACCGATATTTTTGTGGCCAGCTTAAGGTCATGCGAGCAGAAGACCTTGGAACTTAGTTTATCGAATGCCGCAGCAGTGGCACCCACCCTGCTATTGATCTCAGCATCAAGGTCACACTTGGATGTTACAGTGTTACCCAGATAGCGAAATTTATCCACCTGCTTCAGCACATCCTCGTCAAGTTTTATGGTCAATGTCTCGTGACCGTGTATGTCCAAGGACATCACCTCCGTGTTATTGACATTGATCTTCAGGCCGAACTTACGGCAAATTTGCTGGAATGTGGACATCAGCTGTTGCAGGTCATCTGGGGATTCTGCTACGAAGCACAAGTCATCGGCATACATGAGCTCTGTAATCAGAGCATATGAGACTTTCGTGCGAGCCTTAAGTCTGGCCAAATTGAAAAGGCTGCCATCTGTACGGAAGCGGATGCGGACTCCTTGAGAAACAATTTGAAGGACTTCTCTAACTACCATCGCAAAGTATAAGGCGAACAGAGTAGGCGCTAAGACGCATCCTTGCTTCACCCCACAGGTAACGAGAAAGAAGTCTGATTGTTCAGCGTCTATGATAACGCAGCATTGCATGTTGTCATGCAGGAGTCTGAGAAGTCTTACAAACTTTTCCGTGCATCCAAGCTTACCTAGCACCAACCACAGAGCTTCCTAAGGCACGCTGTCGAAAGCCTTCTTATAAAGAGGTAAAGTTTGTGACGTTGTAGGGGCTAATCTCAGGAACTACAGATCCGATTTGAATAATTCTTTCAGTGTTTTATAGCTCTTTCATTGTGAATGGTTATAGGCTATATATCATCACGCTAAAACCAATAGGAGCGGCGTATAGATGAAAAATGTTTCAAAATCTGGATGTTTTTTCCTTTTGAGAACGCGAACGAAGTCGCGGGCACAGGCTAGTATATTATAAGTCATCACGCTAGAACCATTAGGAGCGGAGCACCACTGAAGAATATTTCAAAATGGTTCTTTTTTGTGTTTTTCTTTTCATCCTAAAGTAACTATTCCACGCGGACAAAGTCGCGGGCAGAAGCTAGTGGAATATAATTTGATATTAAATATGAAATGTAACTAACTTACCTTTGGCACAACACTTTGGAACTTATAATCCTCTATGGATGATTTATTCTTACTGGTTGTTGATATCACAATAACATTGACATCCGGCCTCGGCTTGTCTTTGCAGAAATGAAGCATAACTGATATTCCATCTTCTTCTTCAAATGCCTTAACTGGAGGAACTTTACTAGGCTGTACACTTTGCAATGTCACATTTATGTCTGTCAAAGATCTTACATCACCCGACTTACTAGGTTTAATTTCTTTCTTATCTTCATTAACTGCTACACTTTCCTTATTAACTAAATTTGTATCTATCTCATTTTTGGCGTTGCCTAATTTTAAATTCAATATTTTATCAGATTTAATTTCAGAAAAATTATTATTTAAAAGATTAGGTGTGACACTGGCTGTTGCTCCTACACCAATGTCTAACATTATATCATCATTTACCACTGGAGTTGTTGGGAGGACTATAGATGTGATTTTTGATTCCTCTGATTTTTTTGTAAAGAAATCTAAATCAAATAATGCAACATTATTTGTAGGTTGTGATTCATGTTTCGGTGACGTTAAAGCGTTCATTGGTATTTTCTTTGTTGATTTACTAAAAAATAAATTACACTTATAAAATTTGAAAAAAAAAATGCATTTATAATGTGAAATAGAAATATTTAATCAGAGATTACCCATTAAAGCTGTCCATTCGTTTTGTATTTTCCGGTAATGACTGTTTCATTAGTTGTTCTCCTAGGGAATTTAAATCATTCCAAGCTTCAGTTTTATTAGATTTATCACCCAAAAGGTCGATGTCGTCTACAATTGATATAATTCAATTAAATAAAAAGAAATCAATATTCTTATGAGTCAAATTATTGTTGTAAAGATTTTATTCAAAATAGAAAATCACAAAATTATCCACTCCTGTACATTAACCACTATTTAGCACATAACAAAATGTATGAAATAACAATAATAATTTTATCTTACCATTTGTGATCAAACTAACAGGCTTCAGTGGCTCAGCAATTCTACTACTGTCACCTCCAACAGAAAATATATCTCCCAGTTCATCTATAACTTCATTCTTATTAGCTTCATCTTTTATTTCAGCCACGTTCCCTGATTTCACATTCGCTCCGGCAAAGTCTAATAAACTCTCACCATTAGAAGCTTGTGTGCCTGTTTTTACTTTCTCTTTTATCTCCTTAGTAAATGCATTATATTTCTCAAATACTTCATCCAAAACATCACTTGCATGTAAAATGTCATCTATAACATACACAGATAAAAATAAAATCAATTACGAAGGAAAAGTAGTGAAATTAATATATAATAGAGATCCAGGATAGAACCTTAAAGTAATGATTTAGTTGAAATAGTATGCAGCTCATATAAAGAAGCAATAAATTCTATATTATAAGTGCACACAGATACATAAGTTGACTGTAGAAACATAGAAGTTTTGAGGGCGGTGACGGCATAATATAGCGTCATGCCATTTACCGTGACGGCAAAGGCATTGATTTTACTGTTAATATTTTTTTCGTTCTTGTCATCTTTTGTTTAGCAGTATTCAGGTTTTTAATAACTAAAACAATATATAATCATTATACATACTTAAGTACTCGGCCTGCGTATCAGAAGCGGCTAATCTCTGTAGAACGGGTCGCAGCCTCACGCATGTAGCGTGCAGTTCATGAATAAGTTGCTCCTCATCACTTGAGGCATCTACAGCGTGTTCCAGCATATCACGTAATAAGCCCGCACTATCAAGTGCAGCACCTACTTCTTGTGCACGACGATTATTTGCTTCGTTACGACGTTCTTCCTTATTTATGATACATATTAAATATTACAATCTTTGCACTGATTTATCTATCTGTATATTAAGTTATTATAAGTTACATTTTGAGCAATGGGTCTTCTGATGAAGTATAAGTATTCTAATAAAGATAGTAGAAGTACATTTGCCAAAGTGTGCGCCGCGGTGTCCTGGTGCGCCGTACAAAGTAAAAAAGGGCACTGTGATGCACTCCTTTTAACCTTTCTTCGGTAGGTAGCTTAACTTATTCATTTGTGGGTACAAAGCAAACCATTTTTTTTATTTTTTTTTTTATATCATAGGAGGCAAACGAACTGGTGGGTCACGTGATGTTAAGTGATCACCACCGTCCATATATACTAGCGATATCAGGGAAGTCGCAAGTGCGTTGTCAGCCTGTATATAGGAGTGGGGGGAGGGAAAGGAAAAAGTAAGGAGGAAAGAGGAAGGGAGATTGGCCTCCGGCGCTCTCACTGACCGAATGAAACACAACAATGCAAGCACTGTTATTTCACGTCGGTTTTCTGTGAGAGGGGTGGTACTACTCCGGACGAGCTGACCCATTCATGCTGAAACCAGTTATAGCTTCAGTGTGGCTCTACCACCTACAAATTTAAAAATTAAATTCCTAGCCTACAAAGACCTATGATGAAGATGATATGATGAATCTATTTTTTTAGTTATGTAACTAGTTATACTGTAATTTTTTCAATCAACTATTTATTTCAAGTAGCTAGTTAGATTAGGGCACTGCACCCCTTTGTGACAAGATACCAAAGTTGGAAGTGTGCTGCGGATAGAAAATGTTTGAGAACCTCTGGTATAGAGTATAATTTATTATTAATTGTCTGTTAGCCTACTATTTTTATGTAGTTTCCTTTTATCAATGTTTATTTTTTTTTGTTTGCCTAATATTATAATCTTATAGATGATTGTTCTATTTTTTAATTTTGTTAGAAACCAGTATTTAGCTACTTAATATTATATGATGATGAGTTTAATGACAGTAACACAAAAATTTAGAACAGGACTGACATTGAAGTGACTGAAGACCATTAACACATCCCACAATATTTGACACAGTGAAAATCTATAATATAAAAATGAATCGCTGAATGTGTTGCTAAGCATAAATCTGGAGAACAGCTGAACTGATTTCACTTGTATTCTTTTGTTGTGTTTGTTATTGTCAGTGGAAGGTTCTTATGCCAAAAATGCATATTTTAATCTACTTAAGGGAGAACAGATATCACAACCACTCCTAGTTTCAAATATATTAAGTAATCTGTAACGAAGTAATTTTTAATGATAATTAATTAATACCAATTGTTATGTCTTTATTTGCCTTACAATAACCAAAAATGTTTTTGAATGAATTTGTGTTTACTACATACTATTTTAATAAAGAAAGCCTGATGACAACACACATACTAAAACTCTACACATAACTCAGTTCACAATTTCACTGTCAATACATAAGAAATTAAAATATTTATATATTATAATTACTGAGATATTATTATTTAAACAGTTCATCTAATTAACTTACTTCTTTAACCATTGTCTTAATAAGTCTATTGGCATGCTGCAAATCTTCCGGTTTCTTACTTTGTAATAACTTTTGAAGAAGTTTAGACTTTTCTTCATCCTCAAATATGGCATTCTTTACTCTACTTCGTGGAGGTGGTAGTGGGTCTTCTGGTGGTAGAGGAGGTGGTGTCTCTTTAACTACCCCTTGGTTTTTGAGCATGTCATAGGCTACTTTGAACTTTGTTTCTTTTGGAAACTCAATTGACCATGCATGAAGTAGCTGCAGCACCTACAAATAATTAAATTAACATAGTAAACATTTATGCTAAATATTTGAAGTGCTTAACTCTTAAAGAAAAGTATATGTGAAAAATGTTCATAGAGGTATTACTGGGGGTAGAACTGGGGAAATGCCGAACTGAAGACTCCGCAGTTTAATAGCAAGTATTTATTGAGCTTTTGTGGTGGTTAAAACTATTCATTCTCTGTGGACAAGGTCCAGTGATGGGATATTTATGAATTAGTGTTATTTTCACAGTGTAAACTCCTTATAACTAATTTCAAGGGGCCGAGCATTTGTTTTCATTATAAAGAGTTTTAGTTTACAGAGGCAAGAGAACATATAGATGGTTTTGTAGTAAATCAACCAAGTTGAACATTCTACTTTAATAATTTCTAAATTATAGGAAGTTTTTTGTTATAACGGATGATGTTAAATAAATTTAATACATACTACTGATATAGTACAGGAAAGTATTTAATTATACAATAACTGTATGTTTTCAATGACATATTTCTGCTGTTATAATTTTACTTATATATCTTATAAAACACATTCAAGTTCTCAAAATAATAACCTTCAGTTTGGCAAACAGTTTCCTGTTATTCAATTATTTTTATACCCAACAACTTCTTAATCAAAACAGGAAAAATTAACTGTTTGCTTAAATCATAGATACAATTAACAAAGTAAACACGGTAAAATTAACATTATGAATTTTTTATAATATTCATATCAATTTTTTTATTGCTAATGCTGTATTTTGTGCCATGGAATTACTTTTTGAAAAAACCAGTGTTTACTCTCAGTTCCATTACAGCAAACTAAAAAATAATCTTAGTATGAGGCAGCTTTGACGTTACTAATATTAAACTATCATAAAATCACACAGCCTTTTGAACTTGTAATATTCCAATATAAATACTAAAAAGTAAGAGTTTACACTCACTCGTGTCTTCACTTCAGGCGCTGTTCTATCGGCATAATACTTGGGTGATACTAACTTGATCATTTCATTAAGGAAACGGAATTTACCGACTTCAGCATGAAAATTAGCGTCGCATCGACGCATACAACGATCCACCATTACCAATGCAAGTAATGCTTCCTTATAATTAGACGAGTGCACTCGAGATGCCAGTGCCTGTACGGCCAGCTGGACACCTTCAGATGAGTCTTTCATTACAGCACAAAATGCTTCTAAAGCTGCGGCGTCCGGACATGGTAGCGATTCATGAGTTGCTTTTACTATAAGGAAAAATAATAATTATTTACATACCATGTATTTAGTATATCACTAGTAAATGTCCAATATTAAAATTATACCAACGTATTAGAGCTTCCAAGCTAGTTAGAGTTACGTTCATGGTTTTCAAGATATAATATTGAAATAGTTATTTTATAAAAAAATGTGTTTTGATACTGCCGATTATTTCATTTCAATTTGATCTAAATTCCAATATTTTATAAATTTGATAACATTGACAAATGACAAACAATTGACATTTGAACATTGTTGCCAACAAATAAATAATAACAAAATCTTGTCTTGAAAACAAATAGAATGCTTTTTACAACATATATATTTATTTTAAAAAAGCAATTCGATAAGTAGTGTTTTGGACGTTTATATTAATATTAAGTACAAATATTAAAATCTTTCTTGTGCTAGATTGGTATCAAAATAAAATTTAGATTTATTTGTATAAAAGATGGTAGTGGGGTGGTTGAAACTCGACTCTAAAAATTGTTAAGTTTTAATAATTAAAGTGTTTTTCACCGAGTGTATAAATATCGTATATTAGTAAACGTAACAATATTTAAGTATCACGAATAGAGTCTTATCATTTAAAGAAATAAATCTACTTTTATTTATTGCTAATACTATTTAATATAATAACGACAAAGCAAAAAAAATCTTTTAGCCTATTTATATTGCAACACTGGTTGACAGTGACAAAACTGACAATTGACATTCGAGACTGAAAAATACCAACATTTATTTTTACATGATAGCTTCTGAAAGTTATTTTTGTGTGGTCATTTTAAATTATTACACAAAATGGCAATATTTCGACTAACCAGACTGTTAGCTCGAACAACATATCTACCTAGACAAGAAATTGTAAAACAGAGGAGAACAGCAACAACTACACCGACAGGAGCTATTCTTCCGGAACCTGAAAAACAACCTTTCGGCCTCTTGGGTATCGTGTTCACAGTTGTTCCCGGCTTACTCATTGGGGCAGCAATTAGTAAAAACATAGCGAACTTTTTGGAGGAAAACGAACTTTTTGTACCATCTGATGATGATGATGATGACGATTAAAATAAAAACCGGTACTTATGAATTTCTGTTTAAAAGCAAATTGCATAGTGATTTTTTTTTACCTTTTTAAAGTGAAACAAGTACTCTCATAACTGCTTATGCTACTTTTCTTATTAGATGTATTAAAAAAGTCATTAAGTATAAACACTTTATTATAAGAATACACAATCTATTAACATTTTTCACTCTCTAAACTAAATTTAAAAAACATTATCATAAATTATTACAGTGTATTATATATTTATTTACATGAATATAAAATTTAATCATTATTACATAATTATGAGAAAAGATTGAAAAAGAAATAATGTTATATAAACTAATGAGTTTATATATAGGTATAGATTATATATGTTGTAACGAAAATGTGGACAATACTGAAATGAGAACCATAAATGCAAAATTTGCTAATCTAGTCAGAGATAACTCTCATTATCCATCCTATGTATAATCTCAACAAACCTGCACATAATTTATTATTATAGATGAGAATTGAATAAAATAAATGGATAAATGTCATGATTCAGTCTTTCATTTGAATAAATCCTATTGCCAACATTTTGATGGAAGCCCGATTGCATTAAATGTGTAACATTGTGCATCAATGACATATTCATTAGGTATTTCAATTATAAATATCTAATATACTGGTATATGTTACATACTATTTTAAAAAAATAAAGATACAAATTATAATTCTCATATCTTGATAATAATACTAATCCAAAATTTTACAAAAGTATTGGGCATAGGCTTCTTCCGAAAAGAAAATACATCATTTCAAAGTTAAAATGACTAATTGTTTATAGACAGTTTATGTTAGTCAATTAGCCATTGCATGTTCAGTTTAATAGTATATCAACAAGCAAGTCTTACCAAAACAATATTTAAAGTGTGAAATTTTAATACAACAGGTAGAAAAAATGAGATAATTATGAAAAAGATAAACAGTGAGAATATGTAGAAGAGGGGGTATAGGTTAACATATAAATAATTAAATACACAAAGTAATAAACATAGAAAAAGTTTACAGAACAGATGTGACTGCATCAATGTCTATAAAGAGAAAAGCTTTAATTATCTCTAATCATAAAAAAACTCTGGTTATGACTTAGTTAATAAATAATGGTCAAATTTTTTAACTTAAAGATGAAATGAAGAGGATTCTTTCTATACATTATAAAATTAAACAAGTATATTACAAAAGTATTTTAAGAATAGTAATACTTTTAATGAATGTATGTCTTTTTATAGATTACTTTAGAATATACAATTTTCAAACGATTTCAGCAACATCTATTAAAACATAATATATAATATACATACACAGGCCTTTTTTCACTTCCTTTTTGTGGGCACCCTAATTTTCGCAAGTCCAAAATTTTTTTGTATCTCAAAAAGTGCACAAAATGCTATTTGTTATTATTTTGGGTACTTGTCGCACATAAAATAATAAGATATTTACAAAAACGATTGATTTTTTTGACTTTGATAAGAAGCCCTGCTCACACATACACAGTGAAATTGCACATACTTTGTTAATAAATTCAGGGATATACTCTCATAAGATTTATTACAAAAAATATACCTTTATTGGAAATTTTATTTTGAAGATGTTAATTATAAATTGTTATTTTATTAGAGCCATATAACATACAGCAAAATAATAAGCATACAGCAAATGTAGCGAATTCTATGAAACCGGTTTATATTAAAACTAGCTTAATACTTTGAAACAGGAAAACTTTTTTTCTTTGTTTTTACTATTTACACTACAACTGCTCACATTAAATTGTGTAAAAAAACTTAGGGCATAGCATTTACTATAGGGAAGAACCGCCTTATTCTGCTTCTAATAAGAATACAGCTTGGTAAAGTATGTCATCCACATACACTAGGCTTTACTGTAATTTATTAGACACTTATATATATTACACACTTTGTTATTAAAAAGTAACAAGAATTTAAAACTGATTAAAACACGTCAAATGCGGGTCCATTTTTATTCTGGAGGTCTCTTGTGCTCACCCCAGCCATGGAAGCACTTAGTGAACCTTCTAGACTCTTTATCTTTGAGGGTTAGAAACAGCTTGCGTGGTTTGTCTGGTTGTACAGTCTTCATATGTTGTATGTATACCTGTTATATATTAATTTATAAACTGAAATATCCATTACACAGTAGTCAATTCCCGTGAATACATTTTCTTGACCAGGATTCTGTAGGAACCATGAATTTTTTTTTCACTGTATTTCTACAATTTTAAATCATCTCTGTATTATTATTGCCTAACTCATACAGGAAAGAGTACTAGCTTGGATTAAAAACAGACACATAATATATAGATTAACTCATAAAATATAAATGAAATTTCATAATTTTATAATATAAATAGGAATTAACCTTTTCAATACAAAACTATTTAGATCAGAATATAATTTGAGAACTGTCTCTAGAAAACATGTTTCAATAGTCATGTCAAATTTATGAATACTAAAAAATTTGCTTAAATAATTGAGTTTACTCAAAGTAAATTTACCTGTGCTGACTTATAAGCCAGTTTAATTTCGACCTCCGAGCACTTGGCGCCGAGCCAAAGAAATACTTGCTCTCCATTATCTAATATCATTATGTCATCGTCAGCCAAATCATCCTGAATAAAAAAGTAAACACATTTAATTCATAAAGATCTTGTTATAAAAGTATCAATGACCAATATGGGTGGTATTAAGAAACAGTAAATTTGGCTTTTCATGGTGGCTAGGAAAGACAAAGTATAATATTTTTGGCCTTTCAGATTGATGACCTGTTTTCTATATTACAGCCCTACATTAAAAAAAGAAACATGTGTAGCCTTCATTTTGCAATAATTTCTTTCATGTTTTTTTTTTCTATAATACAAGTTTCACTATTGTGCATAAGATATCTATAGTGTTTATATATCTCATCAGAAACGACGAGAAAGTAATAAAGAGGGTTTGGGAAATCTTATGTATGCTTGAGGTAGGAGGAATTAAAAATAGATAAAATCCATAAGTAATTTATGACCTAGTCCTTAATCAGTTTTACCAAGTTTATGAACAAAAATCTTTGACAAACTCTATTTGACAAACTAGATCAGACCAAAACTCTATTATTTTGATTATAATTCATAATTATGTTTATCAAAACGTCCTCAAGGTAACTGAAGATTAATTTTAGACATGATGATTGACAAAGGTGACCATAAAATCTGTAATAAATATTTTGTCCTGTCCATAAAAAACACACAACAATAATAAATATCACATATCAATAACAGACTTATTTAAATCAATAATGGTACCAAATTACAAATACTATTTAAATTATGTATATTTGAAATTTTAATCATTAAATGATGATATACCTGACAGAAATCAGTACATTTCTCAGATACAGTGAAATATCCCTTTTCGTTGGAGCATCGGAACAGTCTGGTATAGTTGAGGTATTCAGCATCACTGTCATATGGTTTACGTCCACCAAGTGCTACCCAGAAAAAGTTGTCAGGTTCGCTGCCCTCTGTCAGTACCTACACGTTAAACATACAAATATACACCTCAGGCTTCCATCCAATTAAAAATAATTAACTTAGATACAATATATACCACATGAAAGGTTAAAGACTCGCAATATTCTGAGGGTGGAGTATGCCACACTTGCAAGGACTAAAACCCCATGGTGCCACTCGCAATATTCTAGGATATGACACTTCATAGTTACATTTGACATATAAAAATAATATTAAAATAAGTACTAATAAACAACCAAGAAAACCTAAGTTAATGTTTGCTGTAAGACTTTCGAAAGTTTAAACACAATCGTAATAAACCTAGGTGCAAATGAAAAGACGGAGGCGACCTCCCAAGAGGAGAGGGTCTTGGCGGTGTCTTTAGACATCGCCAACGCCTTCAACAGCCTGCCGCACGGTATCATATGGGAGGCTCTCCGAAATTTCGGAGTGCCCCCGTACCTGCGGCGGCTGTTGGAGGCGTACCTGGATGACAAGGTCACCTACGTCGACGGCGATGGGCGGATGGTCCGGCGGGCCACAAGGCGGGGGGTTCCACAGGGGTCGGTACTGGGGCCGCTCCTGTGGAACATGGGCTACGACTGGATGCTCCGCGGTATACTCCCATATGGAGCGCGCCTAATCTGCTACGCGGATGACACCCTAGTCGGGCCCAGGGGGGACTGGAGAGAGGTAGAGCGCCTGGTCACGATGGCCACAACTCTGGTGGTCAGGCGCATAAGAAGGTTGGGCCTCAGGATCGCCCTCGAGATGACCGAGGCCATACTCTTTCATGGGTCTCGGCGGGTGCCACCACGTGGAGCCCACATGGTGGAGGGCGCTCGGATCGCCCACTTTGCGGGGCTCGGGCCGCGAATTGTTAGGGCGGCGCCGGCATTCGGCCGGACTGTTAGGGCGACTATCTAAGGGGAATAGCCTACAACGATCCCTTGCCGCCCCAATACTATGGTCTGTAGGTATACTGTGGGGTTTTAGTACGTGCAACTCGGTGAGGGTGGGTATCCATAATGAAAATAATCGTCAAAGAACCTAACAACAAAAACAAAGAGCCTAATTTTTTGTATTAATAACACAATGTAATATACGAATATAAGAATCAAACGTTTTAATTGCTATATTTTAATGAACGCTGTTTATTTAATCATGGAGTATTTATTAGTCTTAACATATAAAATTTCTTCTGTTATTATTTAAATAAAATGACAAAATGCAAGACCTTTTATAACTTAGAATATGAATTAAAGAATGATGTAATAAAAGAATTATATATTATTTACTAAATAAATGTTATTCGAAGTATGAATTAACATAATTGCCTACAATGCCTACATTCATAAATAAAAATTAAATAAATATACCTATTTCCTACCAACAGTATATTCGTTTATATCTGCCAGTTTATTTGAATCTAAGTTATGTGTTTGTGTGCGATTATAAATTATCATAAAGGTTAGTGTAAGCTGTACCTGTAAGCTGACCCACGGGTTGTTGAATTTCTCCTCAGCTATCTGTTCTATAAGTCTGGCAGAATCAGGGTCTGTTTTACTGCCAATCCAAGCGTATACTATCGCTGAAGAGGCGTCGCTATTGCCTTCTAGAGGCACGTTCAATATATAACTGTAAAAAAAAATTACAAGAAAATCTTTTATATTTACATAAATATTAAACGGAATATATACACATGGGCTGTTGAAAGAGATACATTTTTATTGTTAGCTAAGCTACTCTTTTGTTAAAGAGTAGCATCCTTTATTAGTAGAAATAATCACAAATTAAGTATTTCATGTTTGTGGCTCGGTGTGACAAATTAAAGTTTTTTAGTGACAGTGTGAGGTTTTCTAAAACAAGTTCAAAGCACATTACTGATTTGTCGGATAGTGAGTTCAAGCATCATATCAAGCAAGTCTTAAATGTCAAAATTGATAAAGGTATCGGGAATGTACAGTTATACATTATAGTTGTAATAAAAAATTGGGTGTGTGCTTATAACCACACGATAGAAGTGAAACCTTAAAAGTATTAAGTAATAAATATAAGCATAATATATACACTTTAAGTGTATATACTACACTAATTACATACAAAATATTATTATTATACATTATAATAGTAAAAGCGAAAACAACTAGAAATGAGAAAACACGATTCAGTACGTTACAGACACAAGCGTTTTCGATGACAAATGGAACTGAGTAATCCCAAATTTACTTTACTTTAAAAAGTTTCTCCATAGCTTGATGACTAAATTTTTTTAAATAAATCGATTTTAACATTTTAACGTTTACAATCGCCTGTTCTGAGTCTATTTTGATTAAAATATTATTTATGCAACAAAATAAATTACCAGAAAGCGCTGTTTAGTTGAGTCGCGTCCGCTTTGACCTGTATAAGTCGTGTGCACAACGCTGATCCGTTGCTTCGTAGCTCGAACAGTTCTACCGGGAGGCGGCCCTCCTGATTAATATATTATATTTACTAAATTTGCAAAATATTGAAGATAAATATATAAGGCTTTTTTGTGGGGGTAGGCTCTTAAAGGGGATTTCGAATTTATCGAAGCATTGCCATGAAAACTGATAATAATTATGAACTTATACATTCAAAAATTAGCGCGGCCCCAAAAAAGGAAGTGACAAAGAAAACCTGGTGATAGGTATCATGTCTGTACAAGCAATATCATGGATTTTATAATATAAACTAGAGGGCCCGGTGGACGTGGTTCCAGCCTGATCCGACCGCAGCGCCACCTACCGGATCCAATTGTGAATCTAAACCATTCTCGTTTCCATTGGAACACGCACACATAACTTTATAAAAATCGGGCCAGCCGTTGAGGAGTTCAATGACATACACAAGTACAGAAGAAATTGATATATAAAGGAGATGGTACCGGTTTATCGTTCCTCTTGCCGTCCTTGATGATGAACCGTCTGTGGAAGTGCGACATGAACTTGAGTGTCTCCTGCTGCTGGTGCGTGCGCACCACCTCGAGCCGCTTGCACAGTTGCTTGAACTTGCGCTCCAGCCCGAACGTGAACGTCAGCCAGCCCATGTTCGGAGCGCGCCGCCCCTGCCAGAAGTACACCACCCACGTCGCACCCTCCCCCTCGTTCTCCTCCACATCGCCATGTGAGCCTTCGCTCTCCTCATCACCCTGTATATATGTCATCAACAAGATAAAGACACCATCCACGTGGCCAACACCACCTCGCTCTCCTTCACATCGCCGTGCGAACCCTCGCTCTAGTCATCATCCTGTATATATGTCAACAACATCATCAATACATCACCCAGGTGGTCAACACCGCCTCGCCCGTCTCCACCTCGCCGTGCGAACCCTCGCTCTCCTCATCATTCTGTATATATGCTATCAACATCATCAATAGACTACTCACGTGGTCAACTACGCCTCGCTCTCCTCCAACTCGTCATGGGAGCCCTCACTCTCATCACCACCCCTTTATACCAGGTGAAAGATTAAACACTCGCAGTGTTGTAGGGTATAATACTTCATGGTCACATTTAACATACATATAAAATGGTAATATCAAAACAAATACTAATAAACAACCAAGAAAACCTAACTTAAAGTTTGTTCAATACCTTACAAAAGTATAAACACAATCTAGGTGCAATAAGTGGTGTTGAAAGCTACAATGGGAGACCCTGAGTTAATAACTTTCAATAATAAAACGGGCAATAAACCCTTTTGTATTATTCATACCGTTCCCACGTTCCTTTTCAAATTATATGGCGTTTATTACGTATTACGTTCCAATTACGTAAGAGTAAAAAAAATACATACAGTCAAGCATAGTAACCTTCTTCGCAACCTTTTTTGAAGTCCGTTATTGACGGCGGTCAAAATATCTTTTTTATTTACATGTGTGTATATGTCGTGTACAATTCAAGCATTAGTGTGAGTCATGCATACTTTAATTAATGTACTTCTAATGAATTTTATATAAAATAAATAGCTTTCTGTACTTTTCCGCCATATAAATTTTAACTATGCCAAATTTCAAGTTCACCTGTTTACGCAGTTCATTTAAAAAGGGGTACAAAGTTTTGGCTTTACGTATTAATATATATGATAAGATAAAATGTCATGAGATAAAGCCAGAGGCCATCTTCTTGTGAAAATAGTTTTATTATTTCATGAGAATTATAGACTGTCCTTTATTTTTTTATTATAATACTACTATTATTACTTAACCATTTTGCCGAACTAATAAAACCTACAATTTCAAGTTACATGTGTACGTTGACTAGTTTCGTGCTCATTATTCGTAACACATACCGTTAAAACGTAGGTGGTACTTACCCCAGTACAAAGTAGATATCTGCAGAGGAAGACGTAGCAGTCGCAGCTGTAGAAGATGCCTAGCTCGTTGTCAGGCAGACGTACGAAGTGTCGTCCTTCCAGCACGAACGCTTCTATCGCTTCTAGATCTTCGTTCCATTCGTCTGATAATGTTTTCGCTTCCGCACCACCCATTGACGGTTGTCGTGCCGTAAATAAAGCCGAAAGGTCAGCTCTTGTATTGAAAATAATTAAAAAAAGACCATTATAACATACCTGACTAACATAATGGTAATATGGGCCGACTTAATGAAGGTAAACAAATACCGTAAAATGCGCTGTCTTTGCACAAACCACTGTATCTTTGCCAAAAGTAGAGTAGAGTAGTAGTATAGCCTTACTGAAGCTATAACTGGTTTCAGTATGAATGGGTTGGCTTACCCGGTGTAGTATCACCCTCTCAGATACCGACTTGGAAGTAACAGTTCTTGCATTGTTGCGTTTCTTTCGGTCAGTGAGAGCGCCGCAGGCCCTACATCTAGTCCCCTTTCTCTTCCTTCCTTTCCCTTCCCATCCCCCCTCACCAATATACAGGCTGGCAACGCACTTTGCGATCCCTTAGTGCCGCTAGTGTCTATGGACAGTGGTGATCACTTAACATCAGGTGACCCACCTGTTCATTTGCCTCCTATAATATATAAAAAAAAATATAAGACAGCAACATTTCTATTGATAAAACCACCCAAAGACCCAAAAGAACTGTAATCAGGGGCTTAAAATGTAAACCCACGCGCTACCCAGACAACTGTCTCTTTCACCCGGGGACGCATAGGGTCGCTATATCTATTGAACCAATATTTGTATCACTAGATTAAATCTAGTACTGTCTTGATCATAATTTTCGGCAACAATGAATGTAGTTACATTTTACTTGCGCATAATAAAGTCAAGAGTTTAATACAAAACACAGTTAAAGTTATTATTATGGTAATATTTGTATATAAGGTATTAATTGGCATTTATTTATCCTTAAGTTGTTTGGATATTATACATACTATATAATATACTTTTATTAGCATTTGTGTTATGCTCATCTATATTTAGAGTGGTCAAAAAGATTGCCGAGAACTGTAGTTATAGGAATAAATGGTTCCAAATTGAAATATAATATTGATAATTTTATTCATAACTTTTAAATTCAAAAAGACAATTAGTATATGTTATATTGATGTGTTGTAGGTATTCAGTCTAGCATGCTCATTCTTATTATATTGTTCTTCAGAATATTGACTGTGATATTATCGATAATTGTAAATTTTTATATTTAAAAAGCCGATGTGCTTGTGCACGATGAAATGCGAAATTACTCAGCCGATCTTTATAAAAATCGGCATGTATGTATAATTTGATCCATCTTGAGTATTTCGATTAATGACCTCAATATTATTTAATTACAAATTATAACGTAATTTCAATTTTTATTATTGTTTTTAATTCTAAGTTTCATCAATCCCGAACAGATGACGCTTTAAATTAGTTGGCATAAACTATAGGACCTATTGCTATAGACATTTCATAAATGGCATTATGTATCTCCCATTAGAGCGATCGCAAAGTACCCCGCCATCGCGGCTACCCTTTAAGGGCAAGCGCGAGCCGCCGTCTTGATAAAATAATTTACCTCAATATAAGATAGAGTAAACTCGCGTGTTTACATCTATCTTTCCCCAAAACCAATAAACAATGTCGTTATTTCTATTTTTAGATACCGGCGCCGGCGCCGTTCGTTAATCTGTAAATTCGATCTCGATCTTTTAATTTCGCGTGCCCGGCCACGCCGCGTACCCCTCCCTCGTGCGTCACGGGGCAGGGCCCTCACGTTTCACTGCCGCACATACGTCGCGTCATCTCGGCAACATCTTTGCCCGAGATCACCTGGGTGATCACAAAGATGCTGCTATCGCGATACAGTACACACCACACCGATAATACACACACACAGATATCCAGACATGCACCTTACACAACTTTATTTATTTTTACTTTATTTATTTATTATTAACTTTAACATTTACATTTATTTATTGGAACTTAACAACTTAGAACTTTAAACAATTTGCACAATATGATAAATGACCGATAATCAGCTGCATTAGTTATCCTGTGTCGCAGACAATATCGGCCAGTTCCAGAGTAACATATTTCGTTCCTCAAATAGATAATGTGTGTACATACAATATCTGTGAAGTGTCATATACGGAAGAAAATAGATAAAAATAAAAAAATAGAATAAAAAATGCGAGTGTTGTGTGTGTGTTGTATGTGTTTAATATTTGTATTAAACAGCATAACTGGTGGTAACTGGTGGAAGGGTTTACTTTATTTTACCTTATTCGAACTGAATCGAGTAGTTTAGTTCGTTTCGTTTCGATTTACATGTTGTGTTTAAAATTTTTAATTGCATGATTCAAAAATGAATACATGTAAGATTAGTTTAGAATAATTTAACTAGGTCAGATCGGGTTTTTCTTCGGTAACAACCCAAGCCGAGGTGTGCCGTGCACCCCTGAGCATGTTACCTGAATAAAATCGGCTGAGTGCCTTAAGCGCTCGCCTTAGTAGTCCGGTGAAGCTGTCCGGTCAATTAGAAAAAAAAATGTACTATGTAATATAATTTTGAAAATAGTTTGTCATATTTAAATTAAACATGTAATAACTGAGACACAGCAACACATGGTCTCGCCAGCTAGTAAATAAGTAAATTTTTATTACTTGGTCTCCTGTTGTTTAGCCCAGCTGGCGAGGTCCGCACCGGTCCGCGCAACGGACTCCGCTGTACGAGTGAAGTCCACCGCTATCACTTCGTCCCAACCGAGGAAGTAAGTTTTGAACACCTAAGTATAAAAACAGAATGAGTTGTAAATACACCGTTTATCACAATAGATCACTATTGGTCGCAGTGATACAGGACCATTAAAGGCCTGCATAGCCCCATTCTCCAGAATAAAAAAAAAATATACACCGTTAGAAGTCACACTTTGGTATCACAGGAAAACATTTTAATTGAAAACATACAACAAAAAGCCAACGTGACGCGGCATTCCCACTCTCTTCTTCTTTCTTGTATGTGGTTTTTGGCCTTCCATTTGAACGGTAAATTTTTTCTTAACAATAACCAGGTTATTGGTGTGCCTTCTATAGGGAGTAATAAAAATATCAGGATGACTATTAAACCAGGCCGTCCCGGGTCCCTTTAGATATTGGCGATAACAAGTAGTATCGCTAAGCTGTAATGTTTTTATTTACAACCATACGATTTTCACATACATTTCTATAGTGCAACCAACTTTAACTAATATTTCTTGGTCACAGTTTTCTAAATGACACAAGAATGAATAGATAATATATATGTATATGTAGGAAGTTTTAGTATGTGTCGGTCAGACAAAATGAATTAAAAAGGATGCTTATTTTTCAAACTGACTACACCATTGACCCAACAAGGTCTTAACAGCTACACCGGAGCTACACCGGACTACTTAAAAAGGATGTCAAGAAAGCGATATAATAGGACAGTAATCAATTATTCATTAAGTATTTCTAATATTATAACATTACAATTATTAACTAATTTGTAAGTAGAAATTAACTATCCAGAGTCTAGGATAAGCTTCTAGCTGAGTACAACAAGTGTACCGCGCTACGTCAGAGCCAAGACTGTTTTACGTAGGGCGGCGCGGCGCAGGTGCCGACATATATACCAGGTCACTGTTTAAAGTTTAACGCCCTTCAATCTTTTGGTAGTTCATGATCACATAATATAAAAATATCAAAACAGATACAAATAAAAAACAAAGAGGACCTTAGTCAAAGTTTGTTCTAAAATTTTTAAAAGTATAAGAACGATAATTTGAAACGTAAAAAAAAACATCTAGGTTCAGTGAACAACATTAAAGGAGAACTTTCAAGGTTAATCATTACGTAACTGCTTATCGTTGAAACGCCGCACGGTCGATCAAAGGGAAACGGAACTGCGCGTCACGGTGTGATTCATTGCTTTCCTTATTATTACACTCGTTCGTTTTTGCGCAAATCACCTGATGTTGAGTGTATATGAGTTTTATTTTTCTCTAGATAATTAGGTCAAATATTAGCACTTGTTTTTTAAATTAATTTAGAACGAGAATCGACTGACGATTATCCTGTGAAAATATTGCTGGTAACTAACCAGTCGCGCTGTATATATTTATAAGTATACTAGCTGTTACCCGCGGTTTCGCCCGCGTTTTTTTGAATATATTAAATAAATTCAAAATTGTTATTAGATGTGTAAATAACAAAAATACTCTTCCAAAAATATTTTTAAGTATGATGACACGCACATCATCTAACAGGTAACATGTACATTATATATGTGAATACTAATAGTGTATCGAATGGGATGGGATTTATCATAAGCCATGTAGCTGGAACTTTAAACTACTATCTATGTATCACCCTCAGTGCTCACTTATAAAAACTATATAAAAAAGTAATGAAAATATTAAGCTATACATTATCGAACAATATGTGTTGTTAAAACTTGTATTATATTGATATAATATGTCCATATTGTTGATATAATCAAGTTTTTAATATACCTTGCTATAATTTAAATCACATATAAACATATGACTTTCAATTATATTTATTCTTGGAGTCCAGTACAATGTACGTCACACGCGCATGTTTACAGTGAACAACATATTTTTGGTCAATTTCACACATACGAATGCACGGATAACAGTTCATCACAACATAGTGTCAAGAAAGTCGTTTTCCACGTCTTTCTATGTGTCTGTTCGTGATAAGATCAAAAACGCATCTTCATGCCGTTTTACCAATATATACAATGATTCTTGGGCAAGGTATAGGTATAGTTTGTTTTATTATCAGGGCAGGTATCGTCTGCTGAACCCGCTGGCTTAAAATAAAACAGTTAATTAGTTAGTTATTTGCCCGAAAAATTTCCGTTCAAATATTACTTGTAGTCCGTTGAAGCAGTTAAGACCTTGCTAGGTCAATAGCGTAGTGATTTTTAAGAAAAAAACGTTCAAATAGGTCCAGCCGTTTCAGAGATTACCCGGAACAAATAAACAAACAGACATATCGAAAGAATTAAAAAAAATGTTGATTTTTGTAGCACCGCAGATATATGTATTCATCAAAAAGTATTTATTTTAATATTATATACACACACTTTATTCTTATAATACGTAATATATCACAAACCAAAAATTGGGAACAAAACTAACGTAGAATAAACTTTTTGAGGAGGTTTTGCCGGGTTTTCAGTTTGTCATGTAAGGGATTTTATGTTTTATTCATAATCTTGTGTTATTTGACTCTATATTGTGTTAAATTGGTGGCGTTTTATGTAATATGGTTTGTTTATTGTGCATAAGTGAAATGAATGAAAAATAATACCACGGAGCATGTATTGTGGGGTCATGAAAATTAAGAAGATAAAAATTTACGAAATATTATATAGAAGATTTGGCGCTTATAACTTTACATTAACTTAGACATAGAAGAAAACTGGGTAGAATATTCTAGGTCCGTTCCCCCGGTGGGGAGCCCTTGAGTACGCTGCTCGCTCGATACAGTGACACAAAATCTTACATCACTGCGACAATATTACACATATCACTTACACATAAAAGCGGAAGGGTTTTATTTTTTTTCCTTATCGAACTGAAATAGTTTAGAAAAATTATCCGACACAAAATAAATATAAGAGTTGTCGAGGTATGTATGCTTGGTTACCATGTATGTTTCAATAACTCATATAGGTATGAATATGTGGCTTAGCTTAGGTTAGCTCGTGAATTGCATGTATCAGGCAACAGCCCAAGCCGAGGTGTGCCGTGCACCCTTGAGCTAGTTGCCAAAATAAAATCGGCTGAGTGCCACAAGCGCTCGCCTTAGTAGTCTGGTGAAGCTGTTAAGACCTTGCTAGGACAATAGTGTAGTCAGTTCCAAAAAAAATGGGTAGGGAATACATAAGAACTACCTATATTGATAACTTCAGAATTGGCAGTATGGATTAATTCCTTCGCATGTATTGATGGACGAATATTATTACTACTAACCTTTTAGAATAGCAGCACAAAATATACTTTAAAATTGTTTGCGATAGCAACATACTACGTATAATGAAAAATTGGAATAAAAAATTATGTGGTATATACTTTTGAACAGGAACACAAAATAAACCCTGGTAATATTTCCGATAGAATGTTATCATGTTACTATGGCAACGCATATAAAACTGACACTGACACGCAGCGGATGCTCTAAAAATAGCCCGATTTTGAGACATCCTTCATTAGTGCTCCGCTCCTATTGGTTTTAATGTAGCCTATAGCCATCCTCGATAAATGAGCTATCTAACACTAAAATAAACTTTCAAATCGGACCGGTAGTTCTTGAGATTAGCGCGTTCAACCAAACAAACAAACAAACTCTTCAGATTTATAATATTAGTATAGATATAAAAGTGTTCAACAAGTGTTTACCTGGGTTTCAGTGCCCTCTTGCAGCCTGGTGACGAGGGCATGTGAAGGCCGCTTCACCATGTTGAAGAGCTCTTGTGCAAGCTTTACCGCAGCTGCCCGGACTAACCGGGATGATTTCTTACCGAACCTATATCATTATAGTTTATTTGAGTTCAAACAGTAAGTCAAAGTCAAACAAGAATGACGGAAACATTAAGATTAATGTAACTAAGTTATGTGGAGTTACTCACCAAAGTTCTTTTAGTTTGCAACCAACCACAAGAAACTCAAGAGTTAGAAGGTGATTATCGTAACCATAAAAAAAAAATGTGAGCCTATGCGGGGCGGCAGATTTGACACATCGAAATAATTTTGCACAGATAATACGCATAAAAGAATATTTTACGACAGGTAATAAATATAACGTAATTAATATTAAAATATTGATAAAAATGTATATTCAGTAAATAGATAATTAGAAACAATTATGATAACAGTAAAATCTATAACAACAGTAAATCCTGCAGTTTTCTTTTAACAAACTAATTTAAAGCGCCATCTGGTCGATACTGATGATACTTACAATAATCAACATTTACAATAATTTATTTTGTAAATAAAAAATATTGAAACCATTAATCGAAATATAAATTATATCCTCTCAAGTTGGACTAAATTATACATAATAGTCAACTTTGAAGATCGGTTGAGTAGTTTTAGAGTTCATGACCCATGAAACTGGTGTTTTTTAAATATATTTAGATAATAGTACCTGGACGACCGAGCTTAGCTCGGCTCTTTTAAAAAACATTATTAAATTAAAATAAACTGTTAGATTTGCCTAACAAAATTTTTATAAATATATATATACACACACACACACACACACACACACACACACACACACACACACACACACACACACACACATATATATATATATATATATATATATATATTGCTGTCACTCTGATTCGAACTGGGGTTAGACGGATTTTTTAAGCAGCCGATCTCCTTTGAGCTATTTTTGTTTTGACAGCGGCGGCGAAATTTACCTTTATGTTCTAGCTTTATTTTTAGCAATGCTTGAAAACTCAGATAAAAAAGTTTTCTTTGAATGAAATCTAGCTAGATCGATTTATCGTCCCTGGAATTACCTACATAATAAGTTTCACGGAAATAGCTGACGCTGTTTCCGAGATCCTGAATATATAGTGTTATGAATTTTTTTTTAACAAAACAATCGGATTTTTTTTTAAACAAAACAATAACTGAATATTAAAAAAAATAACTGGCCAAATTAGATAAACTGTCAAGAATCAATTCTAACAATTAATCACTTTTTAAATAACCGACACGAGTTCGAACAGAGCTACTGCATGCTACGACGGCCACCGAAAGAATGTGTCAACACGACGCCGCCTCTTATATGGGTCGTTTGCAGTATAACTACCCCGACATTAAAACATAACATCGACCGATGACTTCTAACCTCGATATAGTTTATTAATATTACGGAGAGTGGCTAAAAATCGTAATATAAAAATATACAAGAATTGCTCGTTTAAAGGTATAAGATTAGATTAGTGTACCAGACAAAGACATCGATGTGAGCGTCGAGTATGTAGACGTTGCGAGTTGCGAGCACCTCCTTCGAGAGAGGCGCCGGCTCCGGCTGCGGCAGCTCCAGGTACCCCATCCCGAGCTCCACGCGGTACAGTCGCGCCGTTCGCCATTCCATATTATCCGCCACATGTTCCTAAACACACATCAACTATTCACAACCCAATTACCACTTTCAATCTCCTCCATCTGTATTAAAATACTGTCACACCATGTAAATTAACTAGCTACAAATGAATTAAAAATGCTTCGTCTACCGTGAGAAACAGAAACATAAAAATAGCCCGTCATAAACGTTGTCGAATCGTTTGACAGAAGAAGAAGTTTCAACTTTACCACCTACATTAAAATATAACACTGTATACCAACTTGTTACAAATAAATCAAGAATTTGAAACAACGGTGTTCTAAAAATAGCCCGTCTGGAGCATTATATCGTTCGAATAATGACGATAGACTTCTATAGTTCAACCTCCTTGATTGAAAGGTATATAAGTGGGCCACAGTGTATCCAAGTAGAGTTCTTCGAGATATTAGAGCGAATACGGGGGCCATTCAAGTATTACGTAAGCAGAATTTTTGTAATTTCTGGCCGCCCCCTGCCTCTGGTTAGCAAAAGTAAGCAATGTTCTTAATCCTCCCCCATTATTACGTAAACATTTATATGAGTATATTCAAACCTGTCTAATTAAGTAAACAGATATTGCTGACGTAATCACCATCCAGATCCCCCAACCCCTATGTCAACAAAAATAATTCTTTTGAAGTAAAATACTTTTGACTCTGACAAAATTAATATTGAAAATGCAACATTTTTGACGAAAAAAGGCCAGACAATATTACTTCCTTAGTAAACAAGAAAAAGAAACATAATATAAACCGAGAGAAATGGATGAACATTCAGTTTCTACTAATATAATTTTAGTTATTTCAATACTAACCATAAATACATCTTCTTTTAGTTTATTTTCTTCCTTCGCCTCTTTACTTTTCTATTTCTGTACAGTTTTACCTCTCATATCACACGTGCTTTATAACTCATGAAACCAAGGTTCAAATTCGCCAAAATAATTACAAAATTTTTATTGCAAAAATTGAATTACATGTTTTTTTTTTCTGACGGTTATCACATGTGATTAATAGAAATACGAGATGTTAGAGAAATACTTCATTATATTACAATTTTGTATCTAACCTGTGGGACAAAAGGTGCGTCGTTCTCGTAAGCTAAAACCTGCCAGAACGCTGCCGACTCCTTTCCTGGTAGTTCGGTTATCAACTCGGCTTTGTTCTTCCTCTCTTCTTTGTTTATCTTCTCAGCGAACAATCGAGCTTTAGACTTGAGTGTATTCTTCGCTTTCTTGCCATTCCTGAACATACATTTATAGACATTTTTACAATTTTATACACAACTATAACTACAAAATACGAGAGAAAAAAATATTAAAGTGTCGGTACAAAATAATTTATTATAATGTAAAGGTGAAAATATTTAAAACGCATAATTGAAAAATATTCAGTGGCCATTATGACATCTCAGTAAGTAATTGTTTATTGTTGTCATGATTATGCCTCGGTAAGTAAAATAGTATACAGTCGCCGTTATTATCTCTCGGTAATTAATCGTTTACAGTCGCCATTATTGTCCATTTTTAATTGTTTACGGTAGTTATTATTGTATCACAGTAAGTAATTATTTACAGTTGCCATTATTGTTTCTTGTTAAGTAATCGTTTACAGTTGCGCGCGATTAGGCCTCCCACGACCCGATTAAGCTTCCCACTGCAGCGACTCAAGCCTAGGTTCGACCCCTCGGTAGGGAGCCTTTGAATGCGTTGCTTGCGCGATACGGTGACACAAATATACATCCCCTCTACAACACTACACGATCACCCCCACACACGAGCACGCCACACGCTTACATATGAAAGTGGAAGGGTTTACTTTTTTTTTCCCTTATCGAACTGAAAAACTCTCAATTTTCCGATAATAAATATATGGAGGAGTTGTTGAGGTGTGTATGCTTGGTACACATATACGTTTCAACAACTCATACATATATGAATAGTTAGCTAGGTTAGCTAAGATAGGTCGCGATTTTGCATGTAACAGGCAACAGCCAAGCCGAGGTGTGCCGTGCACCCTTGAGCTGGTTGCCAAAATAAAATCGGCTGAGTGCCTTAAGCGCTCGCCTTAGTAGTCCGGTGAAGCTGTTAAGACCTTGCTGGATCAATAGCGTAGTCATTTCGAAAAAAAAAAGTTTACAGTTGCCATGATTATATCTTTGTAATTATTTATAGTAGTTGCCATTATTATGCCTCGGTAATAAGAGTTTACAGTCGCCGTTATTATCTCTCAGTGATTAATCGTTTACAGTCGCCATTATTATACCTTTGTAATTGTTTACGGTAGTTATTAGTATATCTCAGTAAGTAATCATTTACAGTTGCCATTACTATATCTTGATAAGTAAGCGTTTACAATTACCATTATTCTATTTTAGCTAGTAATAGTTTGTAATCACCATTTATCAGTATATTTTGCTACTCACCATAAATAAATCATAAGTCCTGTATCAAGAACGAACACATATCGTGGGTCAAGAGAATCTGCTTGTACCGCTACCGGTTCAAGATGTATGCTGTTACCAGCACCGTGTACTCTGTACAAGCGAGTCACGTAATGCTGAAAAAAACCATTACTATGGAGTCAAAGGGTGCGATTACCTCACATGTGTGACTATTGTGTCATTAGTTTTGTGCTTAGATATTGAACATCTGTATGTGTGTACATCAGGCGTTCAGTTACTATTATACAAATAATACGGTGAAATTAAATGGCCGTGTCTGAAAGTTTATCCTAATATTAATTTATTGAGTGTCAAAGCGAAAACTTCTAATGTATATATAAAACAGTTTTCCTCCTTTGTATTTTAACCGATTTTCTTTTTAATATGTTCAGTAGTTGTTAATGACCTTTAGCATTATAATAGAAAAATTGGAAACACAGTTTTTTATACCACTGACGAGTCGTAGCCTTTATTAGACTCTATTTGTTATGTCACAATCTTTATGTCTACTAATCTGCAATATTTGCACAATCTTTCCTCAATAATTTTGAAAAATAATATTCTTAACATTTATTGACGCATAACGCATGCTTAAAATCTGTGGATAATGAATATCGCGAGATTTTTTATGTTGGTCAGAATTAAAGAGTGATTTTTAGAAATTCAATAATTAAGGTTAGATTAAGATTTAAAAACTGGTTGTTTCTCGAGACGGTACTGATGGTATACACCAGTATACACACTGTTTGTTATTTATAATGTGATATTAGTAGAGTTGTAGTACATTCAGGAAATCAACCTAGGTTTGTGTCTTAAGAAACTAAGATTATTATAAATACGACGCGTTCAGTAATGTGTATTTTCTATTGGTTGGGAAATGAAGTAAGCGGTGTGGTACTCATGCGTAGGGCAACGAATATAAAGTTGCGTGCATCACATAGTATTTTATATACAATGACAAGTCAAAATGTAGAGAATATTACCGGATCATCGACGGTGAAGAATCCTGAGGGCGTGTGGCTTCCCTGTATGTAGACGGGCGGTGTCGTGAAGAGGGCGAGGAATTCGGGCGTCTCATCGCCCTGCTCGTGGCGCTGAGTGCGTTTGGCGCCCAACAAGTTGCGTAAATTCACCGCGTGCATTGCCGCGCATGCGCCTTTGTCCAACTGTTTCATTCAAATAAACATTGAACTGAAACTTCCAGTACGACTTCCAACAAGGTTGCATTAAATGTTTAACGCTACCATGGAGGGGGTATGAAAGCACTGTTGCGTTAAACGTTCAACGCTCCTGGGGATGGGGTATAGAAAGAGATAGAACGAGAGTGAATGCGTGGCACTAGAACGCATGAGAGTAGTATACCATTAATATCTACCCCTTTCTATTTTCATTTTCACATTACGAAGTTTTATTTCTTCACGTGGAGGGAATCCACACACTATTTTTATCAATTTATTACCATATTAGCTTCTGCTTGCAGTTTCTCTCGTTTTAACGAATTTTTGAACTATTATTCCTCGGGAGAAGTATAGTTTTTTTCTGGAAGAGAAGTACCAGATGTCCTTTTCTGTACATCTGACAACGTGTGTGAAAATTTTACAATAAATTATTTGAAGCTAATTATTGTGAAGCATTTTATACATTCCATTATATATATGAAAATATATTTGGAAGCCGTATCACTAAATACCTTAATTAAGTCTTGGATAAAAATAAAATTTAACTATTTCTGTTTGGATAGTAAAAATAAAAAATCACATACAATATACTTACAGTTGCTTTAGAACCAATCCAAAAATGTATATCCCATGATAGCTGACCTTGTTCTTCTACAGAAGTTTTCAATACGATGTAACAATCGCCTTCGAAGAATTTACCGTGTGCTACCTGTTAACGAATGATTTAATGTTATATATCAAATGTACAGGGCTTACTGATTTCTTTTGTTTTTTTTTTCAAACTAACTATATGCTATTGACCTGACAGGCCCACACAGCTTCACCGGTTTCTTTTGGCAAGCTAAGAGTAACTAAAACGCTCATCCGATAGGCAACAAGCTCAAGGGTACCAAAATAGGAGCAGTTTTGGACTTCACTTTTATAAAGGTAGGTTCGAAACCTTGCGATTAAGTGTAACTCTTGGTGAAAAAAGAAGTGACGTGACCATAGCATTGTGGTATACGCCAGTTCTAAGCTCCTAATAGTTACCAACCTCAAGTTGGAAGTTTTTTTTTCTTCTGTTCTGCAAACCTATGGTCCCCACCCTTTTATTGGTTTCCGTTTTTTATTTATTGTGTACGTCAAAAATCTTATCTGTGTGCAAATATTGCGTGTTTTTTATTTATTAATAATTATTTAAGATATTTATTTTTAATAACATGATTGCCTTTATGGCGTTTTTAATTTGGTCCTTTATGGCGTTTTTAATTTGGTCCTTTATGGTCATCTTTAGGATATAATCCATAATGTCCTGAGCCGGAGCGTCCACGGACCGATGGATGAGCCTACTAATCGCATCGTCAGTCACTTCGGTCTTTTTTTTTTTTTTTCGGAATGTCTACGCTGTTGACCCAGCAAGGTCTTAACAGCTTCACCGGACTACTAAGGCGAGCGCTTAAGGCACTCAGCCGATTTTATTTTGGCAACCAACTCAAGGGTGCACGGCACACCTCGGCTTGGCTGTTGCCTGTTGCATGCAAAATCGCGACCTATCTTAGTTAACCTAGCTAACTATTCATATGTGTATGAGTTGTTGAAACGCATATGTGTACCAAGCATACACGCCTCAACAACTTCTCCATATATTTATTATCGGAAAATTGAGAGTTTTTCAGTTCGATAAGGGAGAAAAGTAAACCCTTCCACTTTCATGTGTAAGCGTGTAGGCGTGCACGTGTGTGGGGGTGATCGTGTAGTATTGTAGCGTTGATGTATATTTGTGTGTCACCGTATCGCGCAACGCACTCAAGGGCTCCCTACCGAGGGATCGAACCTAGGCTTGAGCCGCTGCCGTGGGAGGCCTAATCGGGTTGTCACTTCGGTCTAATAGACACAGTTGTCAGTGTGTCTGGATATTGTCATTCCAAGTTGAAAGTCTTTTGTCAAGTACTTTGTAGGTGTGTCCCGACAGCTGCATTAGAGTTTAACGTGTTTACCATCATAGACCATACCGTCATAAGTCATTTTACATTGCGTAAGATTTTTGTCAAACTTTATTCTGTACATCGTTTTAAAAACCGACTAGCTTTAACGTACATTTTTAGTATTAAAAAATAAAAAAAATTGACAATGAGTGTGATATAAGCATAATAGCAATTTAAACATTTGTAGTACAGTTACCTCGTCCACTGGAGCGGGTATGAAATTCTCTATTTCCCATACTTGCAGACCGGGTGCTTGTCCGGTGTCTTCATCAAAGAATTCTGAATAATCTAATGGTGGTTTCTCCAAGCTCTCATCCCAACGTTTTGGTCTAAGAATAAAATTATTTTTACAAAAAAAAATCATGTATTACTGTTATTATTTATAAATACTCGTTGTCGAATTTCAACCAAAATAAGGAGTTCACAGTTTTTTTTCTTGACTTTTTTTCCTCGTACAGACTGCGCTATTGACCTAACAAGATCTTACCAGCTTCACCGGACTACTAAGGCGAGCGCTTGTGGCACTCAGCCGATTTTATTTTGGCAACTAGCTCAAGAGTGCACGGCGCACCTCGGCTTGGGCTGTTGCCTGATACATTCAATTCACGACCTATCCGAGCTAACCTAAGCTAAGTCACATATTCATACCTATATGAGTTATTGAAACATATATGGTAACGAAGCATACATACCTCGACAACTCTTATATGTATTTTGTTTCTTTGTATTTTTTCTATCGTTAGTGTGGGTTTTTTACAAACGTAGAATAAGGCGAAAGATAAAAATTTTAAGAGGATTTTTATCTTGTTACGCCAAAGAAGTATAACTTCTAATGCGTGTATATAAGTACACACACACTTTTTTCGTTATTTTATTATCTGTTTTATATAGCACATTTGACAAATTCTGTATTTCTTGATAGTGCAATGCAATAGTACCGTTCTCCGAGTCATCTAACACACAAACAAGAAACTATCAAAGTAATACGTAAAATTAATCGAAAATAATGGTAATGAAAAAGGTGTTGAATATGTAGGAAAAAATAATACGGCATTTACGTGAAATTAAATGAAATCATGATTATGCTACATATTTATTTATTTTAGTAATGTCCATAATAAACTTTCGATAGTATAGGTCCAGTAATTTTTAATAACACACAAAGTAATATTTGCAGTTTATTCATTACATCTATTAATATTATAAAAAAGAAAGTTAGCGAGGATGAACAAATATTTAAAACTACTGTACTAATTTTTATGAAACTTTATAGTGTTATTAGATTAGAAAATAAGGTAACACATGTTATCCATACTAATATTATAAAGAGGTAGAGTTTGTGAGGTTGTTGGGGGTAATCTCAGGAACAACTCATCCGATTTGATTCTTTCAATGTTATATTGCTCATTTATCGAGGATGGTTATGAGATATATAGCATCACGCTAAGACCAATAGGAGCGGAGCACTAATGAAGAATGTTTAAAAATCGTTTTTTTCCCTCTTGACAGCTTCCGCTGCGTGTTAGCATTAACCCACAGTAACTATTCCACGCAAACGATGTCGCAGGCAGAGTCTAGTAATTTATAAAGTTATTGTTATAACTATCATTATGAATTTTATGAGTTCTTCAGCGGGAAATTTGCTAAACTGGTCACATCATATCTAATAGCATATATGGTAAAAATAAATATTAGTTTCAAATGTCTTTCAATGTAAGTCTGAAATGAGTACAATCGACTTACTTGAGCTCGCTGTTTCGTTGTTCGAGTTTTTGATCGCTGTGCTGCGTGTTGGCCTGATCCTGCATACCGCGCAGTATGAGAGCGGAGTCCCGCTGCTCCGGTTCAGGGCGGCCGCGTCTTAGCCTTAACTTGCGTGCTATCGGGTCCGATTTTACATCTGAAAGTTTAAATTAATCATTGTTTCATTAAAAAAATTAATATCCTAAATATCTTAATTTGTCAATAACTTTATGAACTTCAACAGTGTCAGATTAGATAAGCTATAACGTTATAATTTTGGACTTTCTGTTATTTCTTGTGAACCCTAACATGAAGAAAGTTGAGTTTGATTAAATGGTAAACACAAAATGTCGGTGTTATAATACAAATACAGAAAATTAAGTAATTCTTTTTACGATATTTTTTCGATCGGAAATCCTAAGAACAAGCCTTACCCAATCCTTAGTGCAGCGCCCGATTAGATTATTTTAATGGACATGTATGAAAAGCACTACAAAATCCCAGAAGATGTGTGCGTGTCGACATCCAGACCGGATATATATTTCTTTATTCTAGATATACAAAGAGCATGGTACTTGTCGAGCTTACCGTTCCATCGGAAACTAATATTCCTAAAGACCACGAGATAAAGCTGGACAGGTTACGACTTAGTCAACGAGTTGACTAAAAACGGTTATAGAGTTAATCTATATGCCGTAGAAGTGGGAGTGAGAGGTATACCTGCAAAATCTCTCTATACCCTGTGTTTACGAACGTAAACATTAAAAAATGTGTATTTTTTATTTTTACATTAGTGGCAACATTGTTATTAAAAAAGTTACTTCCTTCATTCCCATTTATACGTACTATATGTGTCTCTGTGTATTTCTAAATTAATAAAAGTTGAAATTCGGTATAATTGAATATTTTTATGTTTATTTCGACCATCGATAAACACCCTGTTGAAAGACCTCGGTCTCTCCAGAACTGCAGTAAGTGCTATACTAGAACGAGCCTCTAAATCTACACTAGTAGGTTCATACCAGATTTGGATAGGCAGGGAGAGAAGCGCGAGTCGTTAAGGTGAGTGTTAATGTACATTCGAAAGGGGCCCCTTAAACCTACACCCGTGTCACAAGTCTCGGGAACTACTCGGAGTTTCTCTCGTTGCCACGCGATGGAACCGGCACCTGCATGGTGAATCCATGGTATGCTAAGTAGTCTCTAATGTTTTTGATCCCCGCCGCGGTTTCGCAAGGGTTTACTAATTATAAAAATGAGAGTAAATCTTCCTTTTACAGTATGACCATGTAATGAAATAACATGGCAGCTGTTGTTAATTCAGTCAGTGAATATGTTAATTCTGTTAATATTTTGAAGATCACTCTACTGTCTTCTGTCACAGTGTTATGGTGATATTTTAACCACACATTTTTAATTTTTAGTACGATTTTTCAAACATTCTTTTTACACACATCCATACAATATTGTTACAAACATAACAAAAAAACAATTAGCCAAACTGATGTAGCCATTCTGAAGTGTTACACTTACACACATTAGGCAATTGATATTAATCTATATATAGGTTTTTACTCACTGTTCGTTGTTATAGGTTCAGCGGTCGCAGCACCGGCCATTTGTAGTTGAGCTTGCAGCGAGAAATCGATATTGTAATATTGGAGGCCAGCACCTCTTGGTCGCTCTACCGGTTTGGGTGGCATCACTAAATCAGAGTTTCCATGTAGCTGTAGACTTTCTAAGTCGCTCAGTAAGTGTATCGCGTCTGGCAAAGTTATGAGTTTATTGCAACTTAAGTTTAACTTTTTCAGCGAGCCACACCTTAAAACAAAATGAAAAACGTCTTCAGATTTAATATAATGAAGTGTCAGTAATTTTTTAGTCGGCTCCTGGAATAATTAGTATAAAAAGCTATGACAACTCAGTGGTTAGTGTGAATACGTCAAACACGTCGATCGCCTTTATACTTTATGTATAAAACATAGATGTATTAGAAGAATTTAACTTAAAATTTACGGTATACAGACATAAAGCAATAAGTTCCGAAACACATAAATAATTGTCTTGTTAGGGGCTGGAACACTAGAGTCGGCACGGTGGTAAAATCGAAAAATTCGTTTAAACCGCTATGCCATCTGTGACGAGCATCCCCTATAAAATACTACAAATGAATCAGTAGCAAGAACTACTAATTTTTAAAATAATTTCGAAAGTGGAAAGGCTAATTAAGTAACGTGCAAAAATTCTCAAATGCACGTTGGTCTATTAATCTTTCCACTGTGAATTGGATATGGACGATGGGGGAAAGATAATCCAGACAGATAATGCCAATTTACCAACCTGCAAAGTCCTTCAGGTATCATTTCGAGGCAGTTATTTGCAGCAGAGAATACTTCCAAGTTCCCCAGCTTCCCTATTCCCGATGGAATGCCTTCGAAATCGAGTTTGTTATCGTCCACGTGAAACCTTCTCAAATTCTGTAACTTGCATAGGGATGCTGGGAGCGTTGTTAGTTTGTTCCTCGAAAGATTTAAGCTTTCGAGCTTTTGCCAGGCATCCATAGCTGTTTACAAGACAGTGTTGTCATTAAGACTTGATTTTAAAAAAAGTCATATATTACATTTCATACAATCTACAACTTTGTTTCAGTAACTAATATATCTATGACACTTGAAGTTACAGAATGTCCCAATGGCAGAAAGGTAATATCGAATGTCTAACATCGACCTAGAGTAATGCTAACGGATGACTGAGCGCCATCGTGAAGCGTAACAAAGCAAAGAGTATTACAACCGCAGAGCAGACACTACATACAAAAATGTATACAATAATATAGAAATATTTCGACAGTCATCTTGTTCACCATTTGATCCTCAATTATTTAAATGAATAAGAAAACTAATTTAAATCTATGGAGGACCTTTACATAGCTTAGATAGAATAGATGTACATCATGAAAATACTGTTCTTTTTTTTCTCGTACTGACTATGCTACTGGCCTAGTAAGGCCTTAACAGCTCCACCGAACTACAATTAAAATACAATTTGTTCCTTTGAGCTTTGATCATTTGCATAGAACTTAGAATTTAGATTAGTCGATAAGGAATTTTTCGTACATTCTGGGATATTTATTTTTTGGATTCCATAGACTCTGCATTTTTTTAAATTAAATTTATTTCATGCACAGCGAAGCGGTGAGTTTTCAACTGTGATTATACATACAACAATTAAGACGTAATAAAACCTCGTTAAATCTTGTACTAAGTTCGTTAGTGATTCATTAAGATTTAATTTGAATAAAGTGTACTAATTGATTCTGATTATGACATAATATAATCGTAATAATACTATTGTGTAAATATCCCACTTACAGGTAAATAATACCTCTCTCCAAAAGAAGTATGCGCTTAATCATCATATTAGAACTTATGAAAGTGTAATTGCAAATATTTATGTATGTAAATGTGAGTGAAAACTATTTGTTAGTATAATAACGAATGCAGAGAGTAAATACGCATGAATATTGTTATTTTTTTATTTATAAGCATATATAAAGATGTAATTCTGCAATATAAAAAAATAGTCAATTTGCATTATCAAACTAAAAAAAATGCATTCTTATTCTTACTTATTTTATATATTCAACCGATCATCATAAAATTTTGGTTACACGTCGTCAGGACAAGAGAAAAGGGCACATAGTGTACCTCTTAATAGAATATACTATATTAAGATACTACAGAATAGAATATACTGTTTTCCAGTGTTCAAATCTACATTCACGCGAGCAAAGGGCTTCTCTCCCTTTCAATAAACATAGATAGATAAAGAATCCTACCTTTCCGTATAAATTCCTTGTCAAGGGGTCTATCCCCTACCCTCGTTAGGTAAGTTCATAGACAACAGGTAAAGTATTTCAATAACCTTTTACAGTTGTCCTTTATTCAAAGTATTGAATTTCTTCTCATGTCTTATTAATAATGTTCTAAATAATACTGTTGCCTTCCTTATCACTAGCTGTATTTCTAATATATACTAAGAACTATTTTTTGGGAAAAAAAGGTTAAAAAATAAAATTATATATTAAGTTTTAATGATTACAAATAAATACCTGATGATACTTCAGAAATCTCATTATCACTCAAATTTAGCCTCTTCAAGCTGAGTAGCGAGTATAATGCTTCAGGAACTTTGACCAGCGCATTCTTGGAGAGGTCCACATCTGATAGGTTTGAAAGGGTATCGAGTGATGTGGGAAGATTTGCTAATGTACGCTGTGTGTTACGCATATGAAGTGTTTCTAAGTTTTGGAGAGATGGCAGCTGTCTGTAGGCAAAATATAAATCTTTGATAACCTCAATGAACTTTCCTCTATTTAGGTGGTGTTAAAAATTAATGAAAAGGACAGGGAATGAAAACACACCAAGTTTGAATACATAAGGACTACAATCTTATTTTTCTCCATACAGCATCATCCTGTACTTCAAACTATGAATTGCGGCATAAGATGTTCTAACTTCATCCCCAAGTAAAAATGTCTTAATAGTTCACTTGATATACAGTAGTCTCAATAATTCGGCACTTCAACAGCCCGTAGTGCGATATGTCCAATAATCCGGCACCCCACACTCAAGCTTTCTTCAGGTCTCCCTACCTTCATTTCTGCTTGTGCACCATAATAGTATAACTTCCAAAAATTATATATAATTATTCTATGCAATCCAACATTTCCTGACTTTCAAAGCGCCAGATTAGTAAGATTCTACTGTACATAAAAATTCTGGTAACCCCACAAACTTACATGAACTTCATTTCCAGTTTACATATACAAGTCCAATTTCAGTTTACTACACAATAATAGTAATTATTAAAGAACAATAATATTCATATTTTTTGGAATAACATTTGAATGATACTGTTTTGAGTTTGTATGATGTAATTTCTGTCATACCACTGTCCTTGTAAGAAAAGTAATAATTGTAAACATGAAAACACACCTTAGTTGAAATAATCCAAGTGGATTATCATTAAGTATAAGAGTCTGTAGGTTCGCTAGCCTCCTTGTCTGAGGTGGTAGAGTCTCTAGTTGATTATTCGATAAATCCAGGAATAAAAGATCTGTAAGTTGGACAAATAATGTCGGCGGGATACTTTCAATTCTGAAAATAGCATTTTTATTTAATCCAAAATAACATATATCCTTTGGTTATATAAACCACATGCTAACAGTTACAATCGAATTGAAAAGCGAGTAATGTAAATTATGTGTATAATATATGTTTATTAGACTATTACATAATCAACTTAACACGTATAATGCAATGCACCATAAAATATATATTCTCCACCCAAAAATTTTGTAGTAAGTATCTGGAAAACTATTTGTTATGAATAGTGACATATAGAAACTCAAGATGCAGTCTCAAATAAAAGTAGGGCTCAAAACTGACTGCAAAAACTCCCCAATATACATACATGGTTATAGTTATGCAATAAACCTGTGATTTTGTAAAATGTAAGGTTTACATGAATGATTTTAAGTTATTTTTACAAGGATGCAAGTGATGTGAGACAACTTGAAAAATGAAATTTTGGACACTGCCCTGATTTTTGTGTGCTGGCTGTGAGGCATTGAGTGTGCATTTTCGGTTTTTGTATATCATAGGTTATGAATTATTTATTCTAATGTTTTAAAAAATGAAGGGAAAAGATATAAAACTTATTTGAAATGAAATGTCAATAAAATTCTTTCGCTTAAGAGTTTTAATTATATGACATGACATGATTGGTCCGACCGGTTTCGGCTATGGCGACCACTTTGACTCCTAAACTTATAAGCGGCGCTGGTGTGCTCGAAGATGGCTTATGTAGCCTATCTTCGTGGCGAATCTTCGTGAACATTGAGGACACGTGAGTACGCCGTTCTCAAAATGATATGTTATGGCAGCAGGAGGGCGAGCCTTTAACTGGTCGCGTTTGGTATCAAGGTCAGCTTTACGCTGAGCCTCGAACTCGCGTACTTGGCTGTTTACCATCCTGCGCCATTCTGGCCGTTGTGCTGCCAAACTTTCCCAACAAGAGGGCTCTATATTGCATCTCTTCATATGACGCTTTTGGACATCTTTGTACCGGAGGAGGGGACCACCGGGATTCCGCTTACCCTCCTCCAGTTCAGAATAGAAGATGCGCTTCGCCACTCTCTCCTCCGTCATACGAGATACATGACCGCACCACCGAAGCTGTCGACGCATTAAATAAGCTTCAATGCCACCAACATTGGCTCGTCGCAAAACTTCAGTATTTCGCACTTTGTCGGACCATCTGATCTTCATGATGGTACGAAGGCATTTAAGGTGGAAGCGATCCAGAGTGCGAATGTGGCGGCGGTATACACACCACGTCTCAGAGGAATATAGAAGGTTTGGCAGCACGATTGCCATGTAAACAGATATTTTCGTGGCTAGCTTAAGATCATGCGAGCAGAAGACCTTGGAACATAGCTTACCAAATGCCAAAGCTGCAGCACCCACCCTGCTATTGATTTCAGCATCAAGGTCACACTTAGATGTTACAGTGTTCCCCAGATAGCGAAATTTATCCACCTGCTTCAGAACATCCTCACCAAGTTTTATGGTCAGTGTCTCGTGACCGTGTATGTCCAGGGACATCACCTCCGTCTTATTGACACTGATCTTCAGGCCAAACTTACGACAGGCTTGGTGGAATGCGGACATCAGCTGCTGCAGGCCGTCTGGGGATTCTGCTAAGAAGCACAAGTCATCAGCATACATAATCTCAGTGATCAGAGCGTATGACACTTTAGTGCGAGCCTTAAGTCTAGCCAAGTTGAAAAGACTGCCGTCTGTGCGGAAGCGGATGCGAACTCCTTGAGAAACAGTTTCTAAGACTTCTCTTACTACTACCGCAAAGTATAAGGCGAACAAAGTAGGTGCTAAGACGCATCCTTGCTTCACCCCACAGGTAACGGGGAAGAAGTCTGTCTGTTCACCGTCTACGGCAACGCAGCATTGCATGTTATCATGCAGGAGTCTGAGAAGTCTCACAAACTTTCCTGTGCACCCGAGCTTACCTAGCACCAACCATAGAGCTTCCCGAGGCACGCTATCGAAAGCCTTCTCCAGGTCAACAAAGGAAAGGTACAGCTAACGATCCTGTTCTCTGCTCTTTTCTTGCAGTTGACGCACAGAGAATATAGCTTCACATGTGCCTCGATCCGGTCGGTTTCTGGTAGATTCTTTTCGGACAAGTTCTTTAGGCGGTTTAAGAGAACTCTCGCAAAGACCTTTCCGGGGGCTGTAAGGAGCGAAATACCGTGATATGAGTTGCAGTCAGAACGGTCACCTTTGTTCTTGTAGACAGCACTTATGCGCGATACTTTAAATGTATCCGGAACGCGCTCCTCCCCCCACATGCGAACAAATAGTTCCCACACATATGTGCAACTCCGCTCCTCCGTATTTTATCAGCTCTCCCGGTATAAGGTCAATGCCAACCGCCCTGTTTTGTTGCTGTCTGTTGGCAGTAGCCACCTCATCATGCGATAGAGACTCGTCCAGCTCAAATGCAAAAGGGAGCTGAGGCATTAAACTGATGCCTTGTAGATCAGCTGATCGATCCACTCGTCAACAGGTGACTACCGTCTAGAGACCTTAAAGGTACCCTTGCATGGTAGGCTGTACCAATCAGCTTACGTACCTCACTGTAGAACTCTCCCAGCTGGTTTGTATCAGTGAGCCATTGCATGTGTCTAGCTCTGTCCTACCACCACTTATCTTTCATATTTCGAGACAGCTTGCCCAATTCGAGGTCACTAGCTTTTATGACAGCAACGCTTCCACTTCGCCTTTTGTGCTGTCGCAGGAGGTCTCGGTGTTTGTCGAATGCTGCCCGCAGGACTTCATCATTTCCATCAAACCAGTCTCTTCGTTGCGACGGATTTTTTTACCTAGTGCAGTTGAAGCGGTATCCATGATATGAGATGACAAAGTTTCCCAGGCAGCAACAACATCACCTACCTCATTAGCTGGCAACAGGTTTTTAGACAGGGCTTCAGCATAGTTCACCCTAACCGCGAGATCTTTTAGCTTATCCACGTTAAAAGACGCAAGCTTTTTATAGGAAATCTACGCGGGTGACGGAGGCGGATTCGCAGCTTAGTGACAATAAGTCTGTGATCAGACCAACAATGCGCACCACGCATTACGCGGGTGACTTGCACTTGGCTGAAGTCATTTTGCTTTACGATTGCATAGTCAATCAAATGCCAATGCTTGGATCTTGGGTGCATCCATGTTGTCTTGTACTTGGCGGCAAGTCTAAACATAGTGTTCGTAATTGCCAGACCGTATTGATCACAAAGACTGAGCAGCAACTGACCATTGCTGTTCATGTTGCCAACTCCATGTCTACCCAGAACACCAGACCAAGCCTCATAGTCCCGACCAACCCTTGCATTGAAATCGCCTAGCAATAAAATCTGCTCTCTGGCGTTTATGCTATCGAGGCAATAAGTCACTTCCTCATAGAACTTATCCTTGTTGTCATCAGACTTGTCTAGCGTTGGAGCATAGACACTGATGACATTAAGGTAGTTGTCTTTGTCCAGGTGAAGGCGCAGTGTAGTAACACGGTCCGAGATGTAAATTATATTGACATAATAGAACTAACAACTATTAAAAAAATATTTAAATAATAATAATTCTAAATATAATGAACGACAGTGAGTAAAGAAAATAGCTTACTTGTTATTACTAAGGTTTAATACAATCAAAGATTTGGCCTTTTCAAGTCCTTCAGGCACTTCTTTTAGTCTGTTGTGTGATAAGTCCAGGGTTGTCAGTTCCTCCAGCCTGAATAGTTCAACCGGGATCCCAGAACTCTTTACTCTGTTGTGCCTCACATTTAATGAACGTAGACATTTCAGTTCTGTTAATTCACCAAATAATTTTTCTAAATCATTCTTTTTGAGTGATAGATTTTCCTTAAAAATAATAAATCATTTTAAAGCATAATTGTCATACTTTTACTTATCATTTGGAGATGTTTTATAAACTTTATTAATGTTTCATTTAAGGGGGAGCCTGCCTTAGAGGCTTAAAAAAATCGTTTTTTTCGAGGATATTTTGGGAAGGAAATAAATATTCGATTGAAACGAAACTTTTAGATTTTATTTTTATATATTTCTACAGTCTTCTCAAATTTTTTCATTAAAATACATTTCATATTATGCCTGGTACAAGGATTTCGCCAAGGCGCCTCGAGCGTGCATGTTGCATGTCGTGCGGCGGGAAAGATGCAGGTCGCTATTTCCATCTGAAACAAAAAAACTAGTTCTAGTTAAACAAGTAAATTCAAAGAAAAGTGAGAAATTCAATATTTTTTTGCATATTAAAAAAAAAAACCTTTTTTTTTGGAAAAAAAAATTCACTTTAGCTTGTTTAAAAAGTGGGTTAATTATAACTTTTTAAAGGTTTTTTACGTTCAACTAAAAGTGAATTGAATTCTGAATACAATCAATTTTGTCTTTTTCGATAGGACGTTAAATTTTTTTTTCTATCTTTCCCGCCAATTAGAAAAAACCGTTAAAATGAAAAACCGAGAAATCGCTCGTCAAAGTTTTCGTACATAAAAAATCTTAATAATCTTGAACTTACCACAATAATGTGCCAATCAGCGATTTTTGGTCCATAGAGTAGCCCTTCAGATTCTTTAGAAAAACTGGTTTTCGCCCTGATGTTCGAGTCTGCGGGCTGTTCTGGACTCTTTAATTGAAAATGCATCGCACCTTTTTTGTCGGGTGAAGCGCTCCTTGTCGACTCCCTCTGCGAAATTGTTGCATTGCTGTCCAATTTTCAAGTCTAGTAACTGCGTGGTTTTCAATACTGTACTGTAGCCTTCTATGAACATTCCTCCAGCGACGTAAGCAGCAATCTCAAAGATTTTAATGCCTGAGTTAAGGTGCGATGTGCCACACAGTGGAATTGAACGACTCGTTCGCATTTTGTGTGTGACCACCTACACACCTCGTTAGCAGATCGTCCTTAGATAATTCCTCGTACACAGGAGTGTTTTTTTCATTATGGCCAGTATTAGCTTCATCATCATCCGCAGACGAAACATTATGAAACTGATTGTCATGGGATCTGCGCCTCCATGGCTTTCGAGCCCGTTCACTTGAAGATTTGTGCACTTTTGGATAACTGCATGATTTTAAGATGTTCACGTGCCGAAAATCAAATCAAAACTGAACTTAAATGCTAAATATAGCTTTGCTCAAGCCGACACAGCCAGCTAATATATACCCTTATAATACATACTTTTATCCCTAGCATAGCTCCATAATGAGTCCTTCTACAAATAGCTTATAGTTTATAATGTCTCGAAGGACTATTAGTCCCTTTGGATACGTACAATAGGTACAATACAAACAATAGATTGAGGGGTTGAGCTCGAGCACTCCGAGCGATCTGGCCGCTCCTACCTATCTGCTTGACACTTGCTCACTATTTCTTCTGTAATTCCGAAAATAATTTGAATTTGCTTCTGAAATTTTAGGGACACATTCTTGGATAGTTTGGGAAGACATTTGTGCAAAAATAAAAAATAAACTTTTTTTGAAGCCTCTAAAGCAGGCTCCCCCCTTAAGTGTATATTCAAATACAATAAAACAAATGAAAGTATATTAATATGATGGTTGGTTTTAGTTTATATTCTCAACTAGCTGACCCGTGCAACTTTGTCTGCACCAAATTGGTTATCACTGGTTTCCATTGTATTTTTAAACGCGAAAAAATTGAATAAAACTGATACCCGATTACAGCCACAACTACCGTTTCCAATTGTGAATCCAAACTATCCACGGATTCACTGAAACATATACCCAGATTACATGTATTTTTTTTTAAATAAGCCTAGTACCCGTTCGTAGCACCATCAAACACTCCGTTGTTTGTAGTCCGGTGAAGCTGTTAAGACCTTGCACGGTCAATAGTGTAGTCATTTCGAAGAAAAAAAAAACATCTACCAGGATCGATTAAGATAAAAACTAACCTACATAAAACTAAATAAACATCTCTACCACTTACTTTATCATAACTATTCTCAACTTGTATTAAAACCTTTTTATACTCCATTGTATTAAAGAAAAATATATGAACACCGTATCGAAGCGTCAACAGCGTCGTCAACTGTCACTTGCTTGAAACTATTGTCTAAAAGTTATAAACTGTTTCGAAAACGTATTTTAAATATATTTCCAATTTATTTTTATAAATAATCTCTGTACCACTCACAACATAGTACCTATCACCTTTTGGTAATTTATCCATGTTGATATGTTTCTATTATAGATTATTCTAAATTGTTACACTAAATATTTGGCATTAAATTTATATCGTGTATTTGTCACACTTGATATTGGCGAAAATACCTACATAGGTAGAGGCCATACCGGAAAGAATCAATCAAGCCAGTTTTATATATTATATTCATCCGAACAACGGGCTATCTGGCTGCCGGTAAGAGTTGCGTTTATTTGTGTATATCGTACCTTTACAGACAAAAATATTGATTTTTAAAATTTAGGATGCATTTTTCACTAACTTTGAAACGTTATTAAAATGGAATTATTATTGAAATATTATATTATTGACAATATTGTGCTTGATGCTATTTTTTGGAAATAAAAGTAATCTTAATCCATGCTAGAATAGCAGTAATTTTATTATTATTATATTTAGATATAAATAAGTACAAATTTCATCTTTCACACAAATTCAGTTATTAACTCAATATTTAGACCGATTTATTGCTATAAAAATAATATATGTATAGAATATAGCTATAGGTATAATTTAGTGCAGTACTACTGGCTGCACGATAAAGATAGCGATAATTGTGGCAGCGTATGTTATCGACGCATTTTTTTTTTTCGAAATGTATATGCTGTTGACCTGGACAGGTCTTTACAGCTTCATCGAACTATTGAGGCAAGCGCTGAAAGCACTCAACCGACTTGGGATGTTTGGGCGACCAACTCAAGTGTGCACGGCACACCTCGGCTTGGGCTGTTGCCTGTTTTGTGCAAAAATCGCGACCTATCTGAGCTAACCTAAGCTAATATATCTAGATATACGTATATAAGTTATTGAAACATGCATGTGTACCGGGCATGTGTGCCTCAACAACTCCTGTATGTATATTGTATCGGAGAAAATTCTCTTAACTATATAAGATAGGATAGGATGGAGAAAAATAAGGGTAGAACTCTTTGTCGTCTATTTCTCTGAAAAAGAAAAACAGCGTGTAAGCGTGTAGGTGTGCACGTGTGTATAGGTGATGTGTGTGATGTTGTAGCATTGATGTAAAGTTTTGTGGCACTGTATCGCGTGAGCAGAGTACTCAAGGGCTCCCCGCCGAGGGAACGGACTTAGGTTTCAGCCGTTGCCGAGCGGGGCCTAATCTGGTGTGCGGGAGCGAAATTTATCCCCAGACCACGGCGGCGTGATCTGTGGTTTTGCGGGCGTGGACGTGAACACGCTTTGTTTGAAGAGATAGTCTGGTACTGATCTTTCGCTGACGTCATTGAATCAGGAGGGTCGGTAAAATGTGTCGCGGTCGTCTTCTATACTGCGCAGCGTTGGGTACGGGTTCATAGTTCACGGCGGATACCACTAAAGGGCTGGGATGATTCGCGGCTTATTCGAAATAACTACGTGTGAGTGATTTTATATATGCCCAGACAGAAGGCATCTCCAGGTCCCCGTGGAGATCCTTATTCCGGACGTATCATGGGGCACCGGTGATTTTACGTAGGGCTCGGTTCTAGAGAACCTGCAACTTTTGAATACGATTTATCGCATGTGCAAAGACCGAACAACTGTACGTCATAATCGGACGGATGCAAGTTTTATATAAAGTGAGTTTATGTCTGGGGGATATTTTACTCTTATAACAAAGCAAACGATAGAGACGACCCAAGACCATAACGGCTTTGTTTCGCACTCTATATGTGTGTGAATCGAAATTTAAGTGTTTATCTAAAGTGACGCCGAGATATTTCACCTCGCCGGCCCAAGGTATTTCGGTTTCGTATAGCATGATAATCGACGCATATATTTAAGATGGCGTCAATCCCAAATCATACATTTATGTTTATTGTTGTTTCATTGTATATGGTGAAATGTTAATATCAATAATGTTTAATAAAATGAAATTTGTTCTTTGCTAAAAAAATAATTGGTTTGAAATTTATCATTTTTATTTATTAAATATATCAGCGGGTATATATATGATTGCTTATAGAAAAATATGTCTGACTGTGATAAATTCATGCTTTTGATTGTGTTTAAAAGTTACTGAAAAAAAAAAATGTTCCTAAACTATTCATAAATCAAAATTAATTAAATCAAAATGCGCATTAAAAATAAAACGTTAACCGGCTACCAAGTGTCCTTTCGGGCTAATACCAACCTCTCACAGAAAACCGACGTGAAATAACAGTGCTTGCATCGTAATGTTTCGTTTGGTCAGTAAGAACGCCGGAGGCTCACCTCTCTTCTCCTTTTCTCCTTAGCCTTCCCTTACCCTCCTCCAATATACAGGTTGGCAACGCATTTACGACACCCCGGTGTTGCTAGTGTCTATAAAGTGTGGTGGTCACTTAACATCACGTGACCCACCTGTTCGTTTGCCTCCTATGATACAAAAAATATATATTGATATATTAAAGAACCAGGTATTCTAAAATTCTTGTTCTTTCAACGTTGCCGGCTCTTGTACTAAGGTGTCGCAAAAAAGTCTAGTTACGTTAACTACAAATTTTTGTTTTTCATTATCCTGGAGAACCCCGTGCGTTTTATGAGACAAAAAGTATTCTGGATGTAGCCTTGTAATATCAGTTATCACTGTGTTAAATTTCGTTAAAAATGCCTTAGTACTTTCAGAGTAATACGGGCTTAGATTCTAGACTTTAATCCTAAATCCTGGAAAACTCTTTGCGTTTTATGGGATAAAAAGTACATTTGATGTAATCTCGTTATATTAGGTATCACTATGTCAAGTTTCGTCAAGATTGGTTCAGTACTTTCAGAGTGATGCGTGTGCATAGGGACAGACAGACAGACAGACAGACAGACAGAAAGACAGACAAAAATTGTAAAAAGATTATTTTTGGCTTCTATATCGATAACATAGTCTACCCTGATTAACATTTTCAAAAAATATTTAATGTACATATTTCGACTTGTTACAGTTTTATTATAGTATAGAAGATGTAACTTCATCTCTACATAATTTCATAAATTACTGACATACACATTCTTACTGATTATTATGAAATTTTGCCTTAACTTGTCTTTAAAATAACCCCAAATGAGCTCTCTTTACAAATATAAACATTTTATAAGGACTTATAAACTAAAATTGCATATTAATATCCGAGTGACTAAGTTTCTTATAAATTATATATATATATATTTTAATTGATTTTATAATACTTTCACACCACCAATCAAATGTTTTTACCTTATTCATGATTAGTACCTTTATTTATATAGTTCAGTGCTTATTCATTATAATCATAAACATATAAAGGTACCAAATAGGTACAAAAGGTAAAAAAAAAGGTACAAAATAATCCCAAGGAGGGTTGATGTCAGGCAGGTGGCCGATAATAAAAATGAAGCCAAATAATATACCACAACATTATAAACATGATGTACCGGTCCTACTTAGGTGGGATAAGGGTAAGAAGAACTTACAGTGCTTAAATAAAATAATGAAAAATAGGTACATAACATTCAATATAGAAGCGACAAGAATCGCAAAATATTTTACGAATTTATAACTCACCAACTTCTTAAGCTTCCCTAATTCCTCTGGAATATCTGATAAATTAGTTTTATCTAGCCTCAACCATTGTAGGCCAGTCATATAACGGATAGCATCCGGGAATTTGTCATTCTGTAAATATGAACAGATTAGTCCATATACAGGTTATGTTAATGATATCAATATATGGTAGACAGTTATTTCAATTACTTTAGTAATTTCATATAACTTACACTGAAATCGTTGCACGTGAAATCTACACCTCGCACAAACGGCAACAATCCTGTATTTGCCATGTTTACAATCTATTTTTAAAATTTCATTGGCTTTTAAGAATTTGTCAAATTCAGAAATGACATTTGCAATTTTATTGATATTTTTATAAATGAAGACCATAGATTAGGTGTGATAATTTTGGTTCTGTTTTATTTGCCTCTGCTTGAATTAATCAATGAGCCCACAGATTATCTTGATATAATAACTAGAAATTAGCTTTAATCCCAAACAGGAAAAGTTTTCAACTCGATTGTATTTGTTTTTCCTAATGTTTATTACCTCAGAACTTCGTCATTTATAAATCAATTTATTTGTATTAGAAAAGACATATTATCAAGGGGTTTCCTTTTTAATTTCTTTTGCACTCAATATTGCATTAAAAAATATAGAACACTTCAAAATCGGCTACAAAGTATGTACTGATTAAGATATTCGTAGGTTTATTTATGACAAACTAATGCTAAACACAGTTCTCGTCGATAATTTTGGCAACTCTGAATATAGCCCTAACTTGCGCGAAATATCGTCAAGAGTTAATATAAAACAGTTAAAATATTAAAATAGAAATTTCACATTTATTCATATTCAAATTGTCTCGGTGTTATACATATAATAAAAATAATAATTATTTGTAGCTAAATTTGTGTTCAACACAGCTATAATCAGAGCGGTCAGTGTTTGGTTCGGTTTTTATCTTCACAGTTTTTTTAACTTTATTTTTGGCAATCAATCTTTCAGATTAATGACATGTAAAACAGATTATAATAATATAATTTTATTCAAAGACAAATGAAACGAAAGAATAAGTCACATAATACACTCAATAACATAATACAATAAATACACTCCCATAAGTTCACTTTTCACAAACGTCAAGAAGTAAGTTGTAGTAAGTATGATTTGAATTATTTCAACTTGTCAAAATTAAATATAAAAACAAACAAAAAAAAATTAAGCCGTCATGGGACGCCTAGCAGATGTGAAATATGTATCGAAGTTGTTTTGTATAAGTTATATGCATAAAAGAATAGATTGCAACAGGAATCAGCTATGACATAGTGAAAAGATAAAAAGCATTACAAATTTGTTCCATAAAATAATGACTGTTTATTCATTATATTACATTAATATTCATGCAACCATGCACAGGCGCGGTGGTTTTTAGCGGTATTTATAAAAGGGCGCTAGGTCGTCGGCACATGCCACTTGTAGAACAAGTGGCTGACGAAACAATTTGAATCTTATGCTTATATAGATAGGGTTGCAAATGTTTTTGAGTATTTCGTTAACAGTGCAAAGTTTGTGTTTTGCGTTCCCACGTCGCGCCAAACCAATCATTACCATTAGGTTTACCCGCGCCTATAGATGTTTCACATCGAAAAGTTTTATTTTTTTGAATAACCTAGTTCCATTTTGGAGGTCCTTGGAACTATTATTTAGTGCTTAGAGCTGAACACACTTAATATTCTTGATGTGGGATAGTTCTCCTTACCTCTACCTTCCATAGAAAAGAGATTAGAGAGAGTTGGTTCTATTCACCACCAGTAGGTAGCAAATGTCAAAGATTAGAATAGGTTTAATTACACAACACTCCTACGTTAAAAAGCTTTGATCATTTTAATTGAAACTTCTAGGTTATATATAGGTAACTAAATAAAAAATATATTCCAAACAATTACTTTACTTCCAATAATCAATAACAAATCATCACTATACATTCTACTCAGAAAAACACACAGGAATAGCAACTTAAGAAAATTACAGATTTGATATAATTTATAGACAGATGTAAATACAGCAGTAATTTAGTCATTTACATTTAGTCATTTATGCAACAGTATTAATTTTTCTACTGATGTCGATTATTTTTTAAGTTCTAAAGATAAATGCATTAAATATTTTATAAGTACAATCAACTATGAGCTTGTAGGTTATAGTATTTTAACTATAAAATAAAATGCTAACATAAGGTACCTATTTATTTAAACTAATATACTAACATTAAAGCATTTAGGGTGACATATTTCTTTGAAACAGATATACATTATAATGACTTTCACATTCACACATTTATGTGGTTTATCGTGGCATAGGCGGCATACTTGGCATGGGACCTGATAAGGCTGCATTGGTTCCTAGTAGTACCTGTGATAATAAGGATTGAATATTAAAATCATGTTAAATGTGTAAAATGTTGATTTTTTATACATTGTTCTGATTGAATAATTAAGTAAGATCTGTGTCATATTGTTGTTAACAGCTCATAGCTTGAGTCTCGACGTTGGGCAAGGATTTTCAAAATTTACTCTTTTCTTACATGTAATAATAAAAGAAAACAAGTAAAGCTGACGGAATAAAAAAATGATTTTATATTAATACTGTCAACAGAGTGAGATAGACAACTTTTACAGGTTTAAGAGGGATTTAGATCATTTTAATGACCCAACAGTTGTAAAACTTGCATCTACATCAGTAACACATTTTTTATTAGCAATTATTAATGTGAAATGTTAAATATACTTCATATTAGCTACCATTATCATGATCATCACATTACTGTGTGACTGGATTTAGATCTTTTTAATGACCCAACAGTTGTAAAACTTGCATCTACATCAGTAACACATTTTATATTAGCAATTATTAATGTGAAATGTTGTTTTTTCAAACTGACTACGCTATTGACCCAACAAGGTCATAACAGCTTCACCGGACTACTAAGGCGAGCACTTGCAGCACTTGGCCGATTTTATTTGGGCATCTAGCTCAAGGGTGCATGGCACACCTCGGCCTGGGCTGCTGCCCGACACGTGCAATTCGCGACCTATTTGAGCTGACCTTAGCTAACTATTCATACATATATGAGTTGTTGGTGCATATATGTGTACCAAGCATACATACCTCAACAACTCCTATATATATTTTGTATCGGATAATTTTCCAAACTATTTCAGTTTGATAAGGAAAAGAAACAAAACCCTTCCACTTTCATGTGTAGGCGTGTATGCGTGCACGTGCGTGGGGATGATATGTATACTGTTGTTGCAGTGATGTAACATTTTGTGTCACTGTATCGCGCGAGTAATGTGAAATGTCAAATATACTTCATATTAGCTACCATTATCTCATGATAATGTGATGATCATTCATCACATTACTGTGTGACTCAGACACCAATCCTTGTACGCTTTTGGCTATTGATATTTTACATATATATCTAAGCATAACATTTTTATTGTTAAAAGTAATAATTATATAGTAATCTAAGGGATTTCTTCACACACTTCTGTCCTTATTAGTAAACTGTGTAGAAATCCATTTAAACAGTGTGACAATTTGTATAATAAATAATTAATTAATTACTTCTTCAATAACCTCTATCCAGGTTCTCTTGTTATATAAACATAAGTTTATCTGTTTGTAACAATTAACATAGTACCATTTAAAATAATATGGGATAACTTATTTCATAAGAAGCATTTCTTTTTAAAATTAATACATTTAATATTGGTGTTTCAAGCTTTTATAATATCACCAAACCAATTAATAGAATATTTGATTTATTCCATAGTTAGTTATTAAACCTAAATGAAATAATATACCACAAATGCCTAATTTATCATCTTAACCACAATACTAGTCTTATCACTGTGTCACAGTCATATTAAGTTATATCAGTAAAACTAAGAAATAATATTTCAATACTATCAAATACTATCTATATATTAATATGTGAAGCAAATTTTTTTTATCCCTTTTTAACCTATTTGCCATCAACGGGTGAACTTGAAATTTGGCATAGTTAAAGTTTATATGGCGGAGAAGTGCAGAAAGCTGTTTATTTTATATAAAATGCATTAGAAGTACATTAAATTAATTATAATATGCACTACTCACACTACTACTCGAATTTTACACAACATATACACAAATGTAAACATAAAAGACATTTTTACAGCCGTTAATAATTACGAAGATCAAAAGAGGTTATGAAGGAGGTTGCTATGCTTGACTGTATGTATTTTTATTATTTTTTATGGTGAACTCACTTCAAATGATGATCTAATAAAAAAATGAGCCAAATAATACTTTGTATAACCAAAATAAGAATTTTGTTCATAAAAGTAATCCATGACTTAGACCTCGCGGTTATATCTACATCCTTGCAATTCAACCTCATGTAACAACAAAAAAGAATTTATTTTCAAAAGCTAATGGTAGTATTAAAAACATCTTTGTCTTTGATTCACCATTTGATTGTATTGTGGATCCATTACTTTTCCAAACGATGATACTGGGTATATCACTATTTCTCATAATGAACAGACAACATTTAATTCAATATCACCCAGTAGTACCCCATGGTGTCGTGTAAAATTAATTGAAAATTGTGTCATAGGTTGCGATAAATTTCTTTATTTTCGTAAAATTATGTTTGGTTAAAATTTGAGCTTTACAACGTGGGTTTTGTTTCCAATTTATAACTAATTTTCATTTACAAAGATTTTTTTTAATGATTATATAATAAAGATCATGGCAAATAACTGAATAGCCATGATGTAAACCTTTGATTATAGAAGTATACCCTTTGACAAAATACCTCTAATAAAGTTCAAACTTCAAAAAATCAATTAACTATGGTCAAATGTCGACCACTGGGCGCCCACTAGTTTGGAATTAATCCACAGTTATCAACTAACCTGTTTTTGTTGTGATTTTTCCATTTCAGCAACTTGAGCTCGTTCGACTTCAAATATAACAGGAGCAAATAATATTACAGACGAACTTGCCACAATCCACATCACAGACCGTGACAGTCCATACAAACTTTTGACTCCGGACCTGTGTAATTAAATCAAATAAAATTACTGATATATGTAATTAGGAAAATATTCAAGAAATAAAAATATCTGGTAGATGATATGGCATGGCTGATATATCCAATAATGTAAACAAGCCTGTAAATATTTTTATAATGATGGTTTAAATTTCCGGTTTCGACAAGCCAAATTATTATTTGGTCAGTAAATATATTACAGTGTCTAAGATGTCCAAATTTTTTTATGTAAGATTAAATTTAAAAAAAAGTCTTACTCACTGGAGTTCCTTTGAATGCTTTTATTGGGTAACATTTTATTTCAAAATTAAATGTATACACTTACAGAATTTCTATATGAATTTAAAAGATATGTTTTATAATATTTTGATTTGGTATAGGATCTATACTTTGGATTTATGACAATGATTTTAAAATAAACACTTGACAAGCTATTTATTACTAATTTCATTGTTTTTTTTTTTGGATGCATTATAGTTAGTTTTGAAATCACATAAAAGTAGTGAAAGGAGCTCCTGTGAGTAATATTTTAATTTAATCTTACATAAAATATAAATTGGATATTGTAGACAATATGTAACATATTTACTGACCTAATATGTAAAAAAAAAATATTTATCTTTAAAAATAGTGATATCAAGCAAAGGAAACTAAACTATATGAAATATTATCACATTATAGACATAATCATTGTAAGTCAATCAGTGTTTTTATTTTTTTACCCTTTTAGATGTTAATGACTTGAGTATTGATAAATATTGCAAATAGCTAATAAAGCTCCCTTAATTGTATTATTACATACATTGACATATAAAACCCCAGACACATATTTTCTAATAATAGTAGTACTTGAAATGGGCTGCAAAAACTCCCCAATGTGCATATGTAGTTATAGTCATATGATAAAGTTATGGTTTTGCAAAATCAACATTAACTGAACAATTGGAAATTGTTTTTACAAGGACACAAGTAACATATCTGAAATGGCTGCATAATGCACTCATTTTCATGTGCTGGCTGTGAGATGTTAAGTGTGCATCCTGGGTTTTTGTATATCAATGTGTACATAGTCTAAAGCAAAATCCATCTCTATTCTCTTAGATATCGTAAAATAGTATTATAGGAATTTAAGCACATAATTTAAAGTTTGTTATTTCATCTTACCATGTCTTAGTTGTGACTGTATACGATCCATTCCGTACACAATCAGGAAACATTTCTGTCAGTCCCCATAATCTTTCAGATAACGTTTCGTCTGGTTCCTGAGGAGTTAATCAAGTCAACATTAACATATAAGAAGTTAACGTAGAAGAGTCAATTTACAAAACAAGTCTAAATTTCTGTAGTCTTGTTATACAACAGTGATTAGAAACACAAAAAATGTAATTAAATGGATGTAACATGCAACCTAATTTAAAAAACTTACATCGTCGTATTCTTTTAGCGGTCCGCTAAGTGGAGTCGCGGCGCTTGGCGAGGAGCCGAGCTGAAACGATGTTGAATTTTTAATTTTTTATAATTTGCACCTAAATATACATTTATAAAAAATTTGACATTATTCTTGCGCACCGATGGGGTTATGAAATTATCCTCGGGCTTTCGTTCAGGAGTGTCATCTTTGCTCGCACTCAGAGACTCCATACCACTATCACTCTGTTCAAGTTCATCAGTCAAATCCATGAGCATGTTAAAAAATACGCAAGATTACTTAGAAATTCTCGTGTTTTTCAAAGGAGTATTGAAAATCAGAAACGCTATATACTACAAAAGCTCATAAAAAAGGACTGTGTTACTACTAAAAAAAAATAAAAAAAAAAAACTATTATGATTTGACAACACTAGGAGTGTATATTTATATATAACTCTACATATATTTGTGTTTGGTACATTATTCAATTGGATATTAAAGAAATTTTCAATGATATTACAATAAGTTAGATGTTGGAAAATATTCTTTTTACGTTTGGCTGGCAATCATTGGGAGAGCTGCAGGTGCAAGAAGTTTCAGCTAGCATATTTTAATTAGTAGTCACAGAATATTTTAAAATAAACACTGATTTTTATGGAATGCTTGTTGACATACATAATTATTGACAAATTGTCGACATATTCCTTTTTTAAAATACACGAAGTATATTTTTTTTTTCTTTTTTTTCGAACTGACTACGCTATTGACCTAGCAAGGTCTTTACAGCTTCACCGGACTACAACGAAGTATATCATTCAAAATATAAGGAGCAAATCTGTAGATATAGGACTACTTAGTAGAAGCTATAGCGAGAAATCGACTAAATATAATTAAATACAAATTATAACAGATGTTTACAGAACATATTGACATTATCTAGTACAATGTTCCAGGATCATGATTCGTAATATATATCAGAATACTACGGAAAAAAATGTATGTGATCATGTTTTTCTTCCGTGCATATACAACAGAAGAAAAATAATAGCTTTGTTTCGTGATATATATTATATACTAGAATAATGTTTTATCAAAAAAATTAATTTTTGTATTTTTTAAATAACATTTAATGATTAGTTTTAAAGATTTCAAACAAGATATTTATATAAGTAAAATTATGTGGCTACAGTCTTTATTGCTTTCTTTTGGTTTATAACTAGCTCTTTGTAATTTCGTTAGTGTCCGCGGAGGTAAAGTGTTTTAATCATTCCTATTTCAAGATCATTCCTTTAAATATTTGATAAGATACATACTATACATATTTATTTCGTACATGAGTTTTATACAAATATTGATTTATAATGATAATTATATATGTATTGCTTAGAATTGCATTTGCAAATGCATTTAGCTCCGGTCATCTATAGACTGTACAGGTATGTACAGCTTTAATTGTTATTCATCTCTAGGCAACGGTTATCTGTATTTTTCATATAATATTTGCCAGAGACAAATGTATTCGCCATTGAGTGCGCATTAATCTTTGACTTGATATTATGTTAACTGTAGCGAAAAAGATGTTTTATATAGACTGTGCCTTTTAAGTGCTTGAATTTTTCAGTTTTTCGGAATATTTGGAAATTGCAATTTTTTTGATGAAATACGTAAAAAAAACTTAATAATTATAAATTAAGTTCATATATATGTGACACGATAATTTACCTAGTGAAATCACTATAATTTTTTGTTTTATTTCACTATACGTCCTTTTAAATTTCAATTGAACTAAAATTAAATTCATACCTATTGTCAATTTATATTGATTAGGTTTAAATCAACGATCATTTTCTAATTGTTTTTCTTTTACGTTTAACAGTGAGTGCTAAGTGGTTTATGTTATCAATTGCTGTACCCTAAAGTAAAAAAAGGTGAGTTTTTGTAAATTTTGAAATCCTTACAATCATGGTGTTGGCAGTAAGTTTCAATCAATATTTTTTTTGTATAAATTAACAATTGTGAAAATACGAGGAGAGTGGTTTTACTTCTTACTAAGCTATTTTGCAGTTGTTCTATTCATATAGACACTATATACTGAGAGTTCTATTGAAGTTACAGCTTGAAATTGGTAAATTAGCCTGCTACTTATACTAAGACCATCTAGTGTTTAATGAACTACACTTTTATATTTATGTAAGCGAATGCGCAATAAAGAAAGACCGTGGCTGCATTAGAAATTTGCATCCTGAAATTATGGTTGAGGGGAGCGGGGCGGGGAGGGGCTGACTACCCTTCTATGCTACTTCCCTGCCGCGAAGTGATAGTTACTGAGATATTCATGATCAAAGTTTTGAGGTTGTGCCACTTCCGAACAATCAGTGGTAACTTTTATATTAACAATTTGATGATTTTTAATTTAAAAATAAAACAGTTTGTACAATAGTATGTCTATATGCAAGTAAGAAATTATTACTGAAATAGTGTATATTTTATGAAAAAAATAAATTGCAACTATTTAAAAATCTTGTAACAGAACTAAAAAATTATAGCATTGATGGCTGTTAATTGTGCATAAAAAAAGGTTTAGTTTTCAACTAATTAGATAATAACTTGTATGAATATATGTATATCTAGGCAATAAAGAATAAATTATTGATAGAAAAGCATAAATATTGAAAACAAATATTCAATCTAAAACAACAAGGAATTTGATGTATTTGCAATACTAACCTACATGAGAGCTAGAGCGAGAGCGAAGCTGCTGTTCGCTCCAGCCCTAATTCAAATATAATCCTAACGTATCTCAGTCGGATGTGCTTGGATTAGTTTGCTTGCTCCCTATGCCAATCCCCATAAAAAGGAATCCTTAATAACCCCAAAGTCGAGATGCGAAATTCTAATGTCAAGCCGAGTGACCCACCAGCATCTCTGAAATTCTGTGTACTCTATCTCTGTATGTGGAACCAGTTCCCTTTTATCTTAGCATGTTACAATATCTGACTATGTAATCACTTGTGAAACTTTGTTGAATAACTTAAACATGGGTTAAAAAAAAGAGATGAAATGAAAAAAAAATGTAGATTCTAAATTAATGTGCATTATAAATCCATTCAGCCCAACATATAGTAGGTAAAAACAAAATTCCAAGAAACTGATAGTATAGTCCGGTGAAGCTGATAAGACTTCCCTAGGCCAATAGCATAGTCAGATCGAATAAAAAAAAGAAACTGATTGAGTATGTACATATTACCATACAATAATATTCCAATTATATTTGATTACATGTTAGCTACATAAAGTAATTACAGGTTTTGAGTACATTTAATGACATTTTATTTAAACAACTTGTATACTGATATCAATCACTATGTCACAGAGTACTTAACAGACATACAAATGACAGACATAAAGTATGCTCTGATTGAATAATTTGTGGATAACATAAATAATTATCCTGTTTAGGATTCCAACCCACAGCAGAGCAGCAGTAATGATAAAAATAAAATAAAAGCTGTGGTGGTCTAGTGATATAACAAATGGCATATCATTTTGATGACCATGAATATCAACCTATTTTCCGTCTGTGCTTTTTTATTATAGTGTGTATAAATTTAAGAAATAATTCTTTTTGTTTCTATTACTTATAAAAAGTAATTGTACATCATATCACAAAACTATTATTATTTCATGACCTAAGTCATTCCTTAACCAAAATTTACACATTAACAATAAAACATTAACAATAAAGAGGTAACTTATCTTGTTAAATTGACTGTCTGCCTTTGATATAAAAGTATTTAAGAAGTGATGTCACCAATTGCTGTTAATGATCATTGTCGTTTATGAAGTTGCAATCAAACAAGCTGGTCTTTACTAGCTCAGTCTACATTCGTGAGGACACTATTGATACTATAATTGTATGTCATATCTTGCATTTCTATACCATAACAAAATTAAATATGTTATTCTGTCATGTTTTGATACAATCAATTTCAGTATTTTTTTATTACGAAAGATGAATATTACATAATTTAATGAAATAAGTTTAAAGTAGCTATGTTTAATTCTATAAGGAAAAATGAACTTTGTTGTGAAATCTACCATTATTAATAGTATAAATGTGAAATACCTAAGTTTTATGTAAAACAAAATATAGAGATAACTTTGAAATTATTTCTTTTACTCTAGCTTTAAAACTAAAATGTTTGAGGGTTCTATATTTCACTAAAAAAATTGTATAAAAATTTAATTATATTATATGATTTAAAAAGAAAAAGTTGGATTATACCTATAACTTGGAACCCTACAATTGTGTAGAACATTCAAAAGTTGCAGTTCTCTTTGAATTATAAGAATTCATCAAATTATTATGATTTTTTTTTTATTGTAGCACGGCAAAGTGACTGCACTATGCTTAATGGTAAGCATAGTACAATCCAAAAATAATAGTGACCACTGATTCACCACCACCGACACACTGTTTATCGCTGGTCACCACTATCGTGCCGGCCTGTAAAATGCTGGATATGCACAGGCTGATCCCGAAATGCAACCCGTAGAAGCAAATCACTATTACGGGCTTATTCGCCATATACATGGTGGTTGCCAGCCAGTCAGGCTGAAAAACCCTACTGCCCCGCGTGCGCTATTGCCTCGTTTGTTATTCAGCCACCACATGCAGGAGAGATTGGCTTGGGTGTCTCAAGTCTTATGATGTTATTTGACACCCCTTACACCCCAATAAAATTAGAAAGTAAATAAACACAAAATATAATAAAATAAAAAATATAATATACGCAATAGGTAGTTATCAGACTAGGTAAAATATTTCCATAAGTTTCTAGGAAGAAAATAACATGAATGTAATTCTTCACTTTAAAATGCCATAGTGAGAAAGAAAACCCATTAACAAATTACAAATAATTTATTTCACTTTGCATATATTCCTTTCCAGTTATTTTCAAGAATTCTTTTATATTTAGCCTTCCATACTAAAATCTAAAATATATGTAATAGGAACAATATTTGCTATCTTTTTTACAGCAGGCACTCCTCTGTTCGCTGTACTGTAGTGTGTAGTGTACTGTAAAAGATAATTTAGCTACCTTAGTAAAACAATATAATAATAACAACAAATTTTAAAATATTGCCTAGGCGTTTTTATTCTTGAAGATATTTGTATTTAGTTTCACAGGTTTTTGTTTTATATACTCTATGTAAATTTTGTAGGATGAGAGAATAAGAGGAAATACGATCATTGTGTTTTATTTCATAAATTTTATTTTAGCAACTATTATTCTTACTGACAATTATAATATTTTGCCCTTAGAGGTTTTTATCTTTATTACTTACATATATAATAAGTTTAAAAGGTACTTAAAAAGTAAAATTTAAACAAATATATTGCAGTAGACTTTAAAATATTTCACTTGCAATAACAAACATTATCAACGTTTGTACCTGTTTTCATAAAGTTGTACCTGCTTTTTTTTCTTTTTCAATAGTAAACTAATAAAATTTTGATTTTACCTGTAAAGTAGCAGTGGAGATACTACATCAAGAGTGTACTAGGAATAACTGTTGATAATGAGATAAATATATACATACAGTATTATTACAAAAAAGTTAAATAGGTTTTAAATACTTGCTTTAAAAAGGTTTTGTAATAAATGCACCACCCACGCCCGAGGCAATTTCGTGTTATCCTTTTTTCCCAAGTCTAACCTAAACAAAGCGAGACAAAAGAGCAAGACGGCGAACATTCATCTTTAAAACATAACCTTTTTAAAGCAAGTATTCCATACGTATTTAAGTTTTTGTAATAACACTGTATCTGTTTATTTTATGCTGAATTTAATTTTAAACAAATGGGTATTCCATACGTATTTAAGTTTTTGTAATAACACTGTATCTGTTTATTTTATGCTGAATTTAATTTTAAACAAATGGGCCTACTGAGTCTTTAAAATGTTATCAAATAAGGAACTCCCAATGTGTATTTTATTAATATTGAAATTGACATGTTGTTAATACATTTGTGTTAACTATGTAAGACTTTTAAATATAGTAGAGAACATTTTAACTGTCACTTGTGATTTGTAAAAATGATAGAACATTTGAAATTTTTCATGTGCTTTTAATTTGTTCCTAAGAATATGAACAAGTATTATAAATGAATCACCAGTCTGCCACTGTGGAGTTGATCTTTAATTATATTCATATGCTTGCCAATAGAAAATGTATATTTATCTTTAAAATACAGTGTTGTCTTCACAATGTACCAGTTAGTTGTATGGGTTCTATTTTTGTTTGGCTAGGGTAAATATTTTTTGTTAAGAAACCATTTATTTTCACTATTATTTTTATTGTGTCCAAATTAATCAAATTACAAGAAGTATATGATTAGTTGCTTAATTTGATTACATTAAACAGTTTAATTTTGACTGTATAAAAGATAAGATTTTTTTAAAGGTGACTAAACATTTTCAATACTGAAGCTATTATTGGTTTCAGCATCAATGGGTTCGTTTGTCCGGGGTAGTACCATCCTCTCACAGAAACACCGACGTGAAGTAACATTGTTACGTTTCATTCGGTCAGTGAGAACATCGGATACCCACCTCCCCTCGTTGACGCACAGCACGCTCTGGAAACGCACTTGCGACTCCCCTGGTCTATGGATGGTGGGGAATAATTTAGCTTCAGGCAACCCACCTGCTTGTTTGCCTCCTATGACATAAAAAAATTATAGTAATACTTTGGTATAGTTACTGTACCTAATGGTAAATAAAAATTATAATAATACTTTGGTATAGTTACTGTACCTAATGGTAAATAAAAATTATAATAATACTTTGGTATAGTTACTGTACCTAATGGTAAATATAGAATGATCTGAAAGAATGGTGATCATTGAGCAAAGAATTCTTGTCAACAGATACTGGGTTAGAAACAACTAAATAATGTTCGTTACATTTTCGATCTGGTCTATGAGATAGCCATTTGATTGTACGTCCCGAGCAGGTTGTTAAAATCGTAGTTTCTAACATTACGCTTGAATTATGATCGTAGCATATTAATAATAATCACAATCTTTGTTGCATTAAGTATTTCTTTATTTATTTCATGCTTTTAAATGCACATTTTGTGATGATTTTTGGTAAATCATTTTACTTCCATTAAAGATGCGACACTCTCAAAGCAACGTACATTATACGAATTAGGTTCTATGAGAGTCAAATTTGCATTTCACTAAAATGCTTGAAAGATTAGGAATCCAACTATGATTCACATATTTAATTCTAAACGTAATATTTCTTGGGAACCCCTGAGCGCAACTCTATTTATATAGTCACTTTATTCAAACCGTTTCTCAATGACAACTCTTTGTCGTCACTTGGCGTGCTCTTGAACGTGACCAGCACGTACCACTGATTCTAGTATCCTGTCTATAAGAATTTTTTGAATACAAATAATGGTTGTAAAATTATGTCGGTTTATCTGTAAATATTGTTTTTGTAATAAAGTAGTAAATTCTAGAACGTATATTATGATTTTAACGGACTATGGAAGATTTAATATTATTATATGTATACTTAGCATAATAAATTTGTAAGGAAAATTTATGTTATGCTTATTGATACACTTGGAACATATGTAAATTACATTAATATTAATGACATACTACATACCTATAATTGAAATAATAATTGATTATTTCAATATATCACATTTTGAATTTCGATTTATCAGAAGGTACTATAAATAGTTATTGTTACCTGAGTCGTTACAGTTTTAAATAATAGAATAAAATAGTCTTTGTATACAGGTTTTACAAGTTTGTTGCGCACTTGGTAACGTCACATGCTCTGTTACATTATAGAGTAACTACATATACGGCTTCCTACGTATTTCATATTAGATTACTACGTTCTTCCGCATCGTAACAAGCTTTTAATTATTTGAATTATAATTAGAGCATATGTCGTATTTGTTCAGTGACAAGCGAGTTTCTTATGTGAATAAAAATCTGTTTTGATTGCTAAGAACTTCTTGTGTGGTTCCATAAAATAGACTATTGAACAATGATATTTTATTGTCTGATATACAAAGGGTACGGTAATTGGAGATATTTAATTAAATATATAAATAAGAGCATCTGCTTTACCAATTGTATATACATTAAGTATCGAATCACTGGTTGAAGTTAAAGTAATGTAAATATTCTCATCATCATTATCTTCTTACCCTTATCCCATTTAAGTAGAGTCAGTTTATTTTACATTTACATTCTCCTCCATCAGATTTAGTCTCGGTATGGACCATTTATACACATATCATTTTTCACACAATACTTTATATCCATACATTTTTGGTTTTCCCCTACTTATATAACCTTTATACTTTAAACACTTCCGGTGTTATTACAAAAAAGTTAAATACGTATTGAACACTAGCTTTAAAAAGGTAACGTTTTAAGTAAACCGCGCTCGCTGAATGTTCGCCATCTTGTACTTTTATATCGCTTTGGTTGGGTTAGGTTTGTCTTGCGAAAAGAGGATAACGCGAACTCACTTCTGGCGAGTGCGGTGCATTAAGTACCAAACCTTTTTAAAGCAAGTATTTAACTTTTTGTAATAACACCGTTTTAGTTAAATGACTTCCAACACTTTTCATGACATAATCTGACAATTCTAACTTGTTACTACTCAACTTCTCTGTCACTGGTGTTATTTACAAATTCCATTTGATGTACTCATTCTTGTTCTTATTCATTCGACTTGTATCACACATCAATCTTAATATTCGCACCTCTGCCACATGTAATCTTATCTCATTTGTCTCTTTCATAGCGCAACAATCAGATCTATACAGCATTTCTGACCTTATAACAGTTTTATACACCTTCCCCTTGAGTTTCAAGGGTAATAGTATGTGACTATCTACCAAAGACATCAAATTTTTAGTTATTTCATCCACCCTACATTTATCTTATTCCTCACGGCCTTGTCTATGCCATCGTCGTTTTGGATCAATGAACCGAGGTACTGAAAATTGGAGCAGGCTGGTAAGGGTAAAAAAAATGTAAATACTGTAACAGTTAAAAAAAAAAAATGATGAAATTCTTTTTAATTGTTATATGCTCAGATTTCTAACATCAACTGCTTCCATTAACTCTTTTCAGTTTTATAAGAAAAAAAGATTGACGAAGACGCAAAAATAAAGTGACAATTGTCCGTTATGTTAACCGGTAGAGAGTTTTGAAATCTGTAAATGAAAGTCGAAATAGTTGTGAACAGTCAAGTGAATCGAATAGTGAAGAACGTCTTTTACTTAAAACAGTTTAGTTAGGCAGTCCTCGTTGTATAGAAATCGTATACATCTGTTTAATTACGTTAAGCAACATTTACATATAATAAACCGATTAACCTAACTATTAACAATATGTTTTGCATAGGAGTTACAATTATATGTACTTTTTTTAAACTGACTATACGCTATTAGCCCAATGGGCCTTGACAGCTTCATCGGATTTATGGGGCGAGCGCCTAGCTCAGCCGCTGAGCAACAAGTTCAAGGTTGCCAAAGCGCCCTAACCTCGGCTTGGGCTGTTGCCTTGGATTCTACAACGCGAATATTACTAAGCTAAACTAACTAACCTAGTCATATATATACGACAGGCTGATTAAAAGAAATCGGCGATTTTGTATCTTAAATATATCGAAAATATTGTTGGAAATGATGAAAGAAATCCTGCGAAATATCCAGGATAAACTTAATAAACTTGATATTTTCATCAAAAAATTGGAGAAAAAATATTAAAATATCATAAATTATATTTTAAAGTTAAATAATTTCGAAACGCGTCGGGTTATCAAAAAAATATAAGTTAGGTTTTTTGGTGAGCGTTCAATTTTATACAAGAAAATGATTTCGTCTAGCCTTTTTTATGAAGCATTACAGAGTTATAAAATTATAAACTCAAAAAAATAAGCTTTCCCATGTTAATCAAACGGGAAATTGAAAAATATCGTGCCAGATATCTCAATATTAATGCAAGGGCCGTGGCTTTCACAAGATTTGTTTTTCATCGTTTCCAACAATATTTTCCATATATTTTAGGAAAAAATAGCCGATTTTTATTAAATCAGTCTAATATACAAATTAGTGAAGAACACGTGTACGTGCATGCGTATTTCACGAACTCGAATATTTATTTAAAAATATACGCAGAACATTCATTCAGCATACGACGAATCTTACTATAAATTATATATTATGAATGCCCACCATTTTTTCCAGTTCATTTGTTTGACTGCTCGGTTGCGTATGTGATCTATGCGTGTGTATGGTACATATCGGTGTACTGGCGTTTTCCATTCATGTAATATCGTTATTATCAATTTTGTTTATTAATGAAACCTTTTAACAGTACAAGAGGCGTATGGTACTGTAAAGAGTGGAGTAGCCATTTGGATACGAAAACCAAAACAACATAGATTAGAAAGCATATGAGAAGTATACTAAGATCATTTATTCGTTTCTACCGATAGTATTATATAAATTCACTTTATACTGATACTACCCATATGTTCAAACTCAGCTATAATGACTTATGTTTTGTCAGAACTTTGAATCGATCGTTATATTTGAGTTTTTATTTTCCTGATATGATACAGTTTTGTCTAATGCGGGGTTTTGGGGGAGCAATATGCTTATTTTTAAGCTACGATCAGTCTTGTTCGCGGTACTTGCACTTTTCTCATGAGACCTGTGACTAGTTGGCAATTAATATCGATGACACGGACAAGACCAAGATAAGAAGTAATTTTTTTAAAGATATATTATGGGATAAATTTTAATATTAAACAATAATAAAATTTATTTTTTACTTGTTCGATAAATGTTGCATTGCGCCTACCATAATTTTGGGGTACTAGACAAATAATTACGACATTATTTGTAATACATTTATCGTAAAAAAAAAACATTTTATAGGCGTGAGCTGTCAAGAGTATCATCCTAAATATCACAAGGTATAAATAAACGGATTTTGGGAATCTTTATCGAAAAGAGAATGAGAAGGTGTTATTATTGTAAATATGTTTGTTTTTCGATCGATTTTTATCTGCTCGTTTTGATATCCATAGGACCGTAATCCTATTTTTTAAGGACATCTTATCGCAATGATATTGGTTTTACATGCCGTATATAGATATGATTGATAATATTATTATATGTAAACAGTTCGTTTGAATCTTACTCGCCGGGATGAAACCAGTTATTTAAAGTGGAGTTTAATAGACTGTCCTCTTTCAAATTGATTTGTTAAGATTTAGTCGAATCTGAAAATATCCGGCTATAATAGTGGTAGTTGAGTGATCCACACGATAGATATTTTCTATACTAATTAATATTATAAAGAGGTAAAGTTTGTGACGTTGTAAGGAGTAATCTCAGGAACTACTGGTCCGATTTAAAAAAAATCTTTCAGTGTTATATAGCTCAATTAGCGAGAAAGGTTATAGGTTATAAAAATATTTCAAAATCGGGTTTTTTTTCCCTTAAGAGCTTCTGCTGTGTGTTAGCGTTAGCCCAAAGTAAATATTACTACGCAGACAAAGTCGCGGGCAGGGGCTAGGCTTTTATATAAGTCTTTCCGAATTACTTTAGCCACTGCCTGTTACTTGGTATACGTTTTTTTTTATATCATAGGAGGCAAACGGACAGGTGGGTCATCTGATGTTAAGTGACACCCACCATCCAGAGATTCTAACAATAACAAGGGAGTCGCAAGTGAATTATCAACCTGTCGTTGGGGGAGGGGGGAAAGGGAGGAGGGAGGTAGGGAAAGTGAGCTTCCGGCGCTCTCACTGACCGAATGAAACGCAACAATGTAAGCACTGTCACTTCACGTCGGTTTTCTGTGAGAGAGTGATACTACCCCGGGTGAGCCGACCCATAGATGCTGAAACCAGTAATAACGTGGTTCTACCACCTACAAAAACCTACCTACACCAACGTTAATTATAATATATAAATAAAAATAAACAAATAAAACCACAGGAGTTTTTAGCGGGATTTTAGTATGTTATGTAATGACTTTTATATCATATTCATAATCTTGTGTTGTTTGACTCTATATTATGTTATATTGGTGGCAAGTTACGTAATATAGTTCAGTTATCGTGCATAAGTGAAGTGTATGGAAAATACTACCACAGATTATTTTGAGATGCCATAAAACTCTCTGGAAAGTTTTAACAAGGAGCTGTTACCATTTTTTTAGAATATCGAGATTAACAAAAGTTTTTTTTTTCAAACTGACTACGCTATTCACCTAGCAATTATCACAAGACACTTTTAATATTAGTACCCCTATTCGACAGTAGTAGTAATTGGTTGCCAAAGAAATTGTAAAGAAAACATAGGGAATATTTTTTTATTCATGTCTGAAACGAATTTTTTATTGCTCAAAAAATTCTCCGAATGGAATCCGTAGTTCTATTTTGATATACATTTTTTATGTTATACATGGAAAAGTCCGCGTCTTTATACGTATCGTATCGAATCGAATTATAATATTTAATAACAATAAAACATTTTTTTTATCAAAAGAAATGATTTCAGGATCAGGTTAATAGTTCCAGAGATTACTTCCTAGAAACGTACGAACTACCTCTTTGTGATAATAGTTATATCTATACTAGTCTATACTAATGTTAGAAAGTGGTAAAGTTGGTGAGTTTGTCATGTTGTGAGTTTATGACGTTGTAGAGAATAATCTCAGGAACTACTCTGGTCCGATTTGAAAAATTCTTTCCGTGTTATATAGGTCATTTATCGAGAAAAGTTGTAGGTTATATATCATCACGCTAGGACCGGAGGATAGGAGCGGAGCACCAATGAAAAATGTTTAAAAATCGGGAGTTTTTTCCTTTTGAGAGCTTCCGCTGCGTTAGCCCAAAGTATCTATTACTACACGGACGAAGTCGCGGTTAGGGGCTAGTTGATATAATTTACTTATGTATAGTTAAATCATTTTAAATACGCGAAGTGTTACAGTATATTTTACTTCCCGGTATACCGCTATTGTGGCATAGAGCCAAAATCCAGACATTCTCGTGACAGCTGCCTTCTCATGGCCGTGGAGAATAATCATATTCTTATCAAGAATGATTCATGAAGGGGACACAAAGCGTATCCTATTATACCCATTTTGAGTTTCGTGTTTATTGATAAAGATCGTGCTTACAACAAGGAATTTTGACAATTGATTCGTACTGTATCTAATTTGTTGTTGTTTTTATTAGCGGTTTCATTTTTTGTTCGACTCTGAGGCGGTGACCTCAGTGTAAAGAGGAAAAGTCATTCGCGGAAATTATCGGGAGCCTTGTTAGTCATCCTCGTAAGTAATGATCATTATTGTCTTCGTTTATCTCTTGTTCTGTTTAATTGTCTTCAATCACATAAGATTCGGGGAGTCTTCTATGACGTGGCCCGATTGCAAAATTTTTCGAAGAACTGGAAATTTTCCTATGTTTCTTTGTTCGATTAGTCGATGTTGCTTCTTGTAAAGATTTTATACAAATGAGCATATATACACTATCTACAATTCAGGTACCGCCCAATTATTTATTAATTAATTTTGTTTATTTGCTAATTTTATTTATATGTTTTCATCAACTCATCCTTCATATTTTAAGGAGTGCTTAATTTATATTTTGTTTCACAATAAGTTTTTTCAATAATAAATGAAACGATAAACTTTGAAGTGAAAAACCTTGAAATTGAGAAGGAAAGAACTGGTAATTAAGTATGCTATAAATATATTATCTCAACCTGAAAATCCTACTTACTATAAATACACTAAAACATCGGCAGTTGACATTAAATACAACATTCAACCTAATATAATACAACCCTTAAGAATCAGGGCAGTCAAATACTTAAATGAATTGAATCTTAAAATTCCAAAAATATTTCCAAAGACACTACTTACTTCTGGACCATGGGAAAGGTTTGAATTCCCTATCAATCTTGAATTAGCTAATTACCAAAAAGACAATACTCCTCAATGTATGTTCCAAAATTTATTTTATGAAATCAATAGTAGATATGTCGATTTCAAAGCCATTTACACGGACCGGTCAGTTATGAATGGGAGATCTGGATGTTCAGTGATAACTTTCGATAATTGTAACCGATACAGACTTGGTAATTTTAATTCGATTTTTAGCTGTAAAGCAATAGCTATTCTTAAAGCTTTGGAATATATAACTGATGTATCTAACACAGGTAAATATATAATATATACAGACTCAAAATCATGTTTAACGGCGTTACAAAATGTAAAGAATACGGACACTCTTATTTTAGATATAAAGCAACAAAGGATAAATTTACTTAAAAATAATAACAGATTCGAAATTATATGGATTGCAAGTCATCAAGGTATAATAGGTAATGAAAAGGCAGATAGAGAGGCGAGACAAGCAACGAATGAAAATGAAAACTGGCAACTAAATAAATCAACTCCTACTGAACTACACAAATACGTTAAACATAAAATTAAAATCAATTGTGATCATTATTGGCAAACAGAAAATACTACTATGTTATATAATATCAGAAAATCAATTTTTGACAAATCGTTTAACACTTTTAGTTGTAGAAAGGATCAAGTGGTGATCACCAGGTTGAGGATTGGACACACAAATTTGACCCACATTCATCTAATCACCAAAACTGATAAAAATAAATGCAAGTGTGGACAGACCTGACAGTCCCACATTTATTGGTGGAATGTGCGGCACTTCGCAACGAAAGACGACTGTGTAACGTTCCTGACAACCTAAAGGACTGCTTAAATCAAGACGGATATACACGAACCCTACTTTTTTTGAAAATGTTAAACATCTATAAACTCATGTAGCCTAATCCACAATGGTACTATATTATATGTATTTATGTATTTTGTTAATCGTGGTCGCTAATGACCTGAGACGTTAAAAAGCGACCTAAAATAAATAAATTAAAAAAAAACTTATTTCATATTTATTCAGGGCTAAACCAACTGTCAAGATAAAGGGCAACTTAGTTCGGTAGTAAGAGGGTCAAAGAGTGTGTTTTTCTGTTTTAATATAGTGTATAGCTTAACTGTAAATGTTTAATAAATAAATTTAATTAGAAAAATTTTATGGTGCTTGATTTTAAGACACTGTGAAGCGCTCTTACTGAATTGAAATTCCTAATTTAAATGTTACATTATCTATATAAATAAAAATTAGTTGCTGAATGTACGTAAGCATACCACTTTAGAACAGCTGCACTTTGCATTGCTGCATTTGTTTAATTATTTTTTCTTGTATGTATAAAAAGTGTGTGACTGAGTTCGACGATGACACTCCAAGATCTTTAAAATATTGACGGATTGTTGGTCAGTTATTCATTTGTCGTTTGATTTAACTCGATTGTTATACTTAATGGGAAGATATGGTCTCATTTAACTCGTCGGTCCACTCGTGCGCCTAGCTGGTTTATAATATATATAATGCAATTAATATTTACATAATTGTGAATTATCTTTTGTGTATTTTCCTGGTTCTTATCATAATCAGAGAATGATGTAAAGCAGTGACGCAAATTGATTTATATGTAATTTGGTTATTAGGTCGTTATACGTATACAAATATAACACCCTACCAAGACTCTATATAGATTCTATATAGATACGGTGCATTAGATTAAAGTATATATTTTGATTTGATTAATTTGGCGTAATACGTTTTGATTAAAATGACGATATAACTTTAAAATATCGCGTTTATTCCACTGTCATACGTGCATGCAACTTTAATGATTTTTGGTTGAGCAGTTAGGCGTAAAAGCATAAAAAAACAAATAAACAAACTATTTCATTTATAATATTCGTTAAGAATGTTCGCATCCGGTAATCATAAATGACATAGGAGTAGGTACTCGGTTTTTAAATTAGAGGTTAATTGGGGTGTAAAATATAGGAGATATACATACCAATACCGCTGCCACTAACATAATGTATTCGTAATTTTATATCTACGAGGAAGATTTAATAAATACAATTTCTCTATATATCCAATACACATCTATATTTTGATTGCTATCCTCAAAATGTGAGAAACAAGAGAAGATATGTAAAACAGGACGCCGTATAATAGTTATAAGCGTTGCAAATGTGGTAAACAAAATTGAACTTATAACAGTTGTAATAATGTACGAAAATATATTTTATGAGCCGTACAGGGTCTACTAATAAAACGTAATGTTAACGGCGGTATTGACATGCGAACTGAAATAAATAGGACATGGTTATATGCAAATTATGTCGTCGCTTATGTTCCATAAATCTAAATTAGCAGGATAAGTCTTGGAAAACAGGACAGTTGATAACCCTAATTTATGTATTAGTTCACGTTATAATACTGAGTAGAAAACCGTTGTTCTTGTAGGTTAACTCAGCATTGTGCTGTCTGGCTATTGTGTGGTAATTTGTTGGGCTACTAATCAGTGATTCATTGTGTTGCGTTCCTAAGTAAACAAATGTTGCGTAATTCCTTTTATGTTTTTACCAAGTAGCGTGGAATTTTTTTAAATAGGTATAATCCCATATATACTAGGAATCTCGTTTTAATCATTCTATAATGAACCTACCGGCCCTGAGAAAGCACTTATAAACGTTAAAATTATCACTGGTTTGGAAAGAAACTAGATCTGATTTATCTTTTCATCGTACAAATACTTGATGCTTACTTTCGTTTTTTGCGGATGTAAAGACAGACGTATGACTTTTTTTATCATCTCAAATCATATCAAAGGAGGCAAACGAACTGATGGGTCACGTGATGTTAAGTGATCACCACCGTCCATAGACACTAGCGACATCAGGGACGTCGCAAGTGCGTTGCCAGCCTGTATATGGGAGAAAGGGAGGGGAAGGAAAGGGAAAGAAGGAAAGAGGAAGGGACGTGGGCCTCCGGCTCTCTCACTGACCGAACGAAACACAACAATGCAAGCACTGTTATTTCACGTCGGTTATCTGTGAGAGGGGTGGTACTACCCCGGAGGAGCTGACCCATTCATGCTGAAACCAAAAATAGCTTCAGTGGGGCTCTACCACCTACGTTGCCATCGTTCACACATTCACCAATAGTTTTTAAGTATAAAACATGGTATAAGACATTTGAGCTCTGCAGTCCGGTGAAGCTGTAAAAGGCCAATAGCGTAGTCAGTTCGAAAAAAAAAATGCTTAAGCTCACTATCCGGCAAATCGGTTTTTTTTTTTCTCGAACTGACTACGCTATTGACCTAGCAAGGTCTTAACAGCTTCACCGGACTACTAAGGCGAGCGCTTAAGGCACTCAGCCGATAAGCAAATCGGTAATGTGTTCTGGTCTTTGTTGTAAAACCGAACACTAAACAACAAAACAAAAGAAAACTTTTACTGCTCTCGCTCAGCCTAAAACATGGCACAATTTAATTGTGTTCTTTGTATTTATATTATTTTTATATGTATTTAATTACTGAAAAAATGTGTTAATCGGATAGGTGGTCTTCCAAATATAATTATACGTGTAGAGATATTATGTTTTATTTATAAGCAACTTAACTGTTATTTTGTGGAACAAAGTTTGGCGACACGTAATCCTGTGATGGGACACAAAGATGCATGCAGGTACCACGTGACAGGAGTGAACTGTTGACAGTATAATAAAATCGGTCATATGACTTCGAATCGTTCTTGATTGGTTATTTTTTACTATTTAACTTTTAGTACCGAGGAGATCTAAAGATTTTATCAGAATGTAAGTGACCGCTGAACAAGGTAGATTACAAGGAAAGTTATTATTTTATTTAATCTTGTAATATGCTGCAACCTTGTTTGACCAGTTTGTTGGGATTTATATGTAAGTATTTTTCTAGAATAATGGATGGAAAATTATTTAATAAACAAAACACTAGAAAGTGAATGATGCTTCTTAGTTAAAAAAAAAATATGATGTGTATTCTTGATTTTTTTTAAATTGTTTTAACAAAAGACTGGAAGTGAGTGACTTTTATTGCCGTGATTCAATGATTATTTTAATTTGTATTGTCACTATCGGAAGCATGAATTTAAGTTTATCTCCACAAGTGCATTTTTCTTGAAGTTAGAAATGCCGCCATTCGTCTTTTTAGTCCTTCATAATCAAAAAATAAAACAATTTAACTATTCCATATATGTATGTAAACTTGGATTGATATGATTATTATACTTAATTAATTGAAATCGTATGCGTTTCCATTTAAAAATATAATGATAGGAAGATTATCAACTCCTGTTATATTTATTTAATATATTCTAGATAACTCCAGATATTTCCAGTTAATCTCACTTCTCGTACCAGTGTTATTTAAGTAGATAACATTGTCTGATTAAAGTTTATTGGATGACATTATTAAAAAAAATCTGGTTATATCAAGAATTTCTGCCTGACGTGATTTAATTGGTTAGTTGTGTCGCATACAGAACTATATAGCTATAAAATATAGCATATTGTTACGTGAGTAAGTTTTTGCTCCATAGTTTGCGGTAGTTTCCGGTTGAAGGCGACAAGCTGGCTAATGGGGTTATGTCAGCATGATCCAATGCCGTGACGAACGCCTATTATTTACAACTTGTTTGATCTTATGAATGTTTATTATAAATACATAATCAAACAATAAAAATCATACAAATACTTAGTTTGTTACTATAAAAAAATGATAAGGATTTGTTAATAAAATCAAATATATAGTACAAACGAAAAGTTACTACTTACGATTATAGGTTTTTGAGCTTAGTTCTTTTGAAATAAGCGATGGAGTTTGATACGGTCTTCATAATTATTTGGATAATTTCCTTCAGAAGGGATACAGCATAAAAATATATGGATATTAAGTTACTAAAGAAGGTAGACGATGTATCGCTAACGCTGTGTTAATGTTATGAGTTATATCAAAATAACGTACTATAATCGTTGTATATCTTAAAAAGTGCATAATGGTATGTCCTAAGAAAAATCCATAGCAATTATTTGTACCAATAACATGTTATTAAAAAAATATGGGTTATTAGGCTACTTTGATCAAGCTAGAGTTAATTATTATTAATTTTTTTTTAGTATTTAGTATAGTTAATTATTGTTCTATACAACATATTATCATTCCAATTAATATCTTAGAAAATGTAAGCGTAGCCTAGAGGTAAAGTTGGCGACTCTATACTATTCTCATGACCGACGGGGAGACGGTTCGAAACCCGTCATTTTTTTTACCCGATTAGGCCTCCCACGGCAGCGGCTCAAGCCTAGGTTCGATCCCTCGGCAGGGAGCCCTTGACTGCGTTGCTTGCGCGATACGGTGACACACAAATATACATCACTGCTACAACACTACACGATCACCCCCACACACGTGCACGCCTACACGCTTACACATGAAAGTGGAAGGGTTTACTTATTTCCCTCGACGAACTGAAAAACTCTCCATTTTCCGATAATAAATATATGGAGGAGTTGCTGAGGCGTGTATGCTTGGTACACATATACGTTTCAACAACTCATACATATATGAATAGTTAGCTAGGTTAGCTAAGATAGGTCGCGATTTTGCATTCAACAGGCAACAGCCAAGCCGAGGTGTGCCGTGCACCCTTGAGCTGGTTGCCAAAATAAAATCGGCTGAGTGCCTTAAGCGCTCGCCTTAGTAGTCCGGTGAAGCTGTTAAGACCTTGCTGGGTCAATAGCGTAGACATCTCGAAAAAAAAAAAAAAATCTTAGAAACTATCAAAGATTTAAAATTACGACCAAATAAAAATGGTGACTGACACGACGCCATATTAATTATTACATTGCACCCTTGCGATTCCGGAGTGGGCGGTTTTTAAAGCTTACAGTCTTTTCCAAAGTATTGTTTAAAATGTACCTACATGTTATACTCATCCGATTAAAAACATGTTCGAGGAACGCTGGTGATTTTCCGTAACCAAGCGTAAATACTCTTTAGGTATCACTACTACGTAGCGTATAATGCTTACGTTCGGTACTGAAGGCGAGTGTCGCAAATAACCCGTTGCTACGTCCAAGAATAAAACGAGACAGTAATTATCTTGCATGTGGATTATCTCATTACGTAAGCTGCGTTAGGGTTTACATGTTAGAACAACATGGATCTTTTATAATGTTGCGACTGCATTCCTTTTTTGTTGACGTATATTTATAGGTGCAGCTATATACAGGTTGCGTAATCAATGTTTTATTCATCTTCTGATATTGTTCTTCGGACAAAATGCACGGGTCGCGACGACAAGTTTATCTATGTTTGATGAATTGATTTACTGATATTATTATTAAACTTAATTTATCGATTTTGGATTAGATAAAATATGACTTTAGCGACGTTTTGATTGTAATAAAAATAAGGTGTTTGTAAAGTTTTTGACTCGATTAAATTTTTAAATGACGGTCAATGCTGTGGCATTGATTTTGACTTCTTAAATCGTTGGTGACCGAGGTCTTCTATATATACATTTTGTTTGTGACTACGTCACCCTCTATCATTGTCTCTGTAAAAATGATACATTTATGTATTAAAAATGATACATTTATGTATACTAGGTGGCCGGTCGGACGCTGTCCTGCCTTGATAATAAAAATAATCCTAGAGTCAACCGCAGTGCCACCTACCGAGTCCAATTGTGAATGTAAACCATTCTCGGATCCACTAGAACACGCGCACAAAATTTCATCAAATCGGTCTAAACGTTAAGGGGGAGTTCAGTGACATCAAACGTACAGAAGAAATTTATATGTAAAAGACTACACAATTAGTTCTGTTAATTCTATATAATCAAGTGTAGGTTGGCTATTTATTGGTTAAAAGATCGTTAATACTATTGATCTGCTTCCTACTAATAAATCTATACTAATATTATATATGCGAATATGAGGTGAGTTTGTGAGATCCTGGAAATTTGCATAAACGTTTTTAGGAACACTAAAAAGGACATAGGGTACATTTGTACAGAAAAAGTGTACTGTACTGACAAATACGGTTATCAAGTTTGCGGTGTCAGTTGCATTTATATTGGAGTAGCTGTGCCCGCGAATTCGTCCGCGTAAAAAACAGTTTTTAATAAAATCATATGAATGTATTAAGTCCATTTACTTATCTACTTTTTTCTCGTTCCTAATTGTCATTTAAATTACAATAACTTTTGATAGAATGGACCGATTTTAATGAAACAAAGACTAATTTATACTTGAAGATATGCTTCGTGATCCTTTTATTGTGAACCCAGTACTTTAGCAGTGACGTGTGTTCATACAAACAGACAGACAGACTGAGAGACATTCGTAAAAATCATTGAAATTTACTTTATTACTTATTCCGAGACACCTACAACTATTTTTTCACGAAAACCGATAAAGTACGGACACGTTAGATTTACATTCTTATTATATGTATAGAAGAACATTATTTACCAGAATATTTGGAAAAAAACGTCATACAGATACAACTGTAGGTTTATCTATGTGGGGTAGGATGACCCAAAAACGATCCTTTAAATTTAATATTATTCCCAATTATTTTATAGATAGTATGTTTTTAATTACAGTATATTTTTAGTATACAGGCGGGCGTCGCCAATCGTTAAAGGCTAAGTCTCAGGAATAAGGTGTCTTAACTCTGCCCACGAAATACATTCTTGATAATCTAATGTATGTCCGCAAAACTTAGACAATCTGTATTTAATAAAAGTCTGACATCATTTTAAATATTAGAAGCAAAGACAAGTTGGTCATTCCATGTTCGGTCATTCGATGTTCCAGGTTACAAGGACCAGTAACAGTTTTTTAGGTAAAAAGTTTATTATGTTTTATAACAAAGTTCCAAAGCATATTTCCTATCTGCTGGATAGTAAGCAATACGCCAAGCTGGTTTTAATGTGTATAGCTTATTATAGAGTAGATCAATTCGATGGTGACGTCTGAAAATGAAGCCCCTCTGCGTGCATCCACCAAAAATGAATGTAACTATTTATATTTATAGAAATATGGATGATAAAAAGATGAACCAGATCAAGTTTCTTTTCGGTTCCCCTCGATGACTGAGTCGTTTTTTAACCGTTGGTAGTCGGTAGTTTTGGTGTTCATAAGAGCCTTCTCAAGGGCTAATTAGAATAGAGTATTTTTGTTATTCATTAAGCGTGTCTATACTAATGTCCGATTAAGATCAATCTTTCATTAGCTTTCTTTACAATAGGTGGCTGAAAGGTGGTGGCTTTTGGTAGGTGGTGGAGCCATGCTGAATTTATTACTGGTTTCAGCATGAATGGGTCGGTTCGTCCGGGATAGTACCACCCTCTCACAGAAAACCGACGTGAAGTAACAGTGCTTGCATTGTTGTATATCGTTCGATCAGTGAGAGCGCCGGAGGAACCATTTATTCTAAAATTCTTGTTCTCCCAACGTTGCTGGCTCCTGTACTAAGGTGTCGCAAAAAAAGTCTAGTTACTACAATTTTTATCTTTCGTCCGTTATCCTGGAAAACCTCTTGCGTTTTATGGGACTTAAAGTATCCTAAATGTAATCCCGGTATATTAGTTATCACTGTGTCAATTTTCGTCAAAATTGGTTCAGTATTTTCAGAGTGATACGTGTTCACAAGGACTGACACAGATTATTATTTATTATTAGATAGATTGAGTGTTAGAGATGTTAGTTTTATTATGTAGGTTAGTTTTTATTTTAATTGAATCCAGTAGATGATACTACGAACGGGTTCTAGGCATATTTTGAAAGATTTTTCACATACGATCTGGGTATATGTTTGAGTGAGTCCGTAGATAGTTTGGATTCACAACTGGAAACGGTAGTTGTGGCTCCAATCGGGTACCAGTTTTATTAATTTTTTTCGCGTTTAAAAATACAATTGAAACCAGTGATAACCAATTTGGTGCAGACGAAGTTGCACGGGCCAGCTAGTATTAAATAAAAGTAGAAGAATAAAATCAAATATGATAATTTAGTTTACTATATACCTATATACTATCTGTGGCTCATTAAAATTGTGGTGAAAATGAGGGTATTACCCGTTCATTCTAAAAGAATGTGTATATATACTTAATAAAAATAAGCATGGCCGCTTACTGCGTGTTTGTTTTGAATTGTTAAATTATGGGTTGAACGGAATAGCGTCTGTAATGTTTTTACATGTAATTTATTCTAACTAATATATGTACCATGCTATTCGTGCAATGTAAGAGACCGGTGTCCTAAAGACGCCCTAGTTGGCTAGCCTCCATATCAACCGGTTACATCTCTCCCGAAGGAAGGCGGTCAACATTTATTATTTTTAATAATTATCTTCAAAGCGGATTTGGAAATCGAGTATGTTATTTATTATGATATGCTTTCATGTGATGTAAGAATATTTTTCTTTGAATGCATGAGGAATTATGTGGTCTGGTTTGGTTCTTAATTTTTCTCGTGAATTAATTCACCAGTGTTATGGTTTTGATAATTTCATCATCAATATTAGTTTAAGACTTAGTAAAAAGAATTTAAATAAACTAGATCGACATACATGATATTCACGGAATGAAATGTGTAAATAGAAAATTGATCGTCTATTAAAATTATCATCAAAGTTATATATTGAAGATGAAATGATGATTCGATAATAATTCAGTCATATCAAATACGGCATTCTGCATCTTACTAACATTGACAATAAAGAAGTAAAATGTGTTCTAAATTTTGTTTAAGTCAATTACTACATATTTTATTGGATAAATTTCATAGCTTTTTTATTTCTATGAAGAAAATACATCAATATCTTGTCATTGATAATTTTTTTGCTCCAGAAAGATAGATTGATGTTTTTCATATTGTACGATTCAGTCTAATATATAAACATCTTGTGCTACGGTGTTAGTGTTCGAACGCCTCCGAAACCGCTTAGATTTTTATGATTTTTATGTACATTTGGTAGGTATGAGAATAGGTCGTAAAATAGTCGTTTCATATCGCTAAAGAGGGCAATCTCGGCTCCCAGGGAGGTCGCTGCGCTGCGGGTTGTAGCTCGCAGTGAGCAAATAGCGTGGGGCCGGCACCTGGCGGATGTGCGTTACGGAAAATGTACCATAGACGCCGTCCGCCCGGTCTTGTCGACTTGGTAAATAGGGTCTGGGGCTGCCTGACGTACCTACCGTCTGGGGCTTCGGTTGGTACTTGCACCGGATAGCGCGTAAGGAGCCCACCGCTGCATGCCACGAGTGCGGCGCTGAGACGGACACCGCGCAGCACACTCTCTCTGAATGTGCCGCGTGGGACGATCAGCGCTGCATCCTGGTTGTGGCGGTGACGGACGATCTCTCGCTGCCGGGCGTGGTTTCGGCCATGTTTGGCAGCGAGGACGTGTGGGCTGCTGTGGCCTTCTTCTGCATGGTCGTCATCTCACAGAAGGAGGCGGCGGAGAGGGCCCGAAAGGTAGATCCGCGAAGTGGCCCTCTTCGCCAAAGAAGACCAGCGGGACGGGCGAGGCGTAATGCCCGTCCGCTCCCAACACCGTAGCCGAACCTGAGGGGATGGGTCAGGGGCCCCATCTCCTCGTTGCATGGGTGGGGCTGACGAAGGGAGACTACTGGTCGTGTACCCAGTAGTCTTTCTATAGTAGGGCGAAGCCTGACGTTCATTCACCAGGCTGCCGCAGGGGCAGTTTTTCAGGTTTGAGAGCAAGCTCGACCCCTGGCTACCCATACAATGCGGCGGACGGTACACCGTGGGGTTTTAGTCCGTGGGAGTCGGACATAACCCACTCTCTCCCCTGGGAGGATGTAGTATTTAAAAAAAAAGATGATTTGGTTGTCGCTGTCCAGATATTGATTTTCGTTTTTTTTACAACTTTCTTTATTGTATTTTTTTCATCAAAAAATACCTATATATACGCTACGACTGCCTCATCGAAGTCTCTTTCACACATGCGTAAGTCATTCCTTAAACCTACAAGGTATGTGGTTTAGCGTGTCTCTGAATTGTTTGGTTTCATGAATGGAAACGGTGGGAGTTGATGTAGTCAGGTTTTAGGTTTTTAAGATTTTCGGAGTTTGGAAATATAACTGGAACCGCTACGTAGCAAATTTCAAGGAGACGAATATACGCGGATCAGCCAGTTCATAAAAATACGCGCGTAACTGCGGGCCGTAGCTAGTTTATCATGTAATAAGTAATAATAATCATGGTCCACAGTAAATATACACAATTTTTTGGCAACCTTGTTTGCTATTCAAACGCTCCTGGGTGCGATCTTGACCTATACCGTAGACGTTTCACACGTGGTACTAATTAAAGACAAACGAGGTTACCGTGACGGTTTTTCTCTTTTTCTTTAGCCATACGACCTCAGTATCATGTGAGGATTGTCACGTTGCGCTGTTAAATATACATTTTGCTATACATCTGCGTTGTTTATTATTTTAATCATAAAAGCAAGCCGAGGCAGTCGCAAGAACTGCCGATAGAAGTAAAACTCATAACAATGAAATAGTTGTTCTTCTTTGAATTTTTTAATTAGTTTTTTTAATTAATTGATTTTTAAATAGACCCACCAACCCTTCCCTCCTCCCCCAATACCACTTCCCCCAAATACAGACTGGTAACGCATTTGCGACTCCCCTGGTGTTGCAAGTGTCTATGGATGACGGTGATCACTTAACATCAGAAGAGAGGTCGTCTTTCGTTTGCCTGCTATGACATAAAGAATTAATCATAGTGAATTACAATATTTTAAATTTCATGTAAATTGAAATTATTGACATTAGTCTGGTTTTCACATCTATTGGCATTCCGAACAATAATTCTATACATTTTTATACAGTTTATTAATCAATCAAACATACGAGATGGGCTACACAATATAAATACAAAATATATTTCTTAAATGTTCACAAGCCTCTATACTACGAGTCGGTAATCAGACGCAAGCCGTGCAAGCGCAATACGGACGGTCACGCTTCCTAGCATGTCATTACGCGATATATAGTAGGTGGTAGAGTCACGCTGAAGTTATTACTGGTTTCAGTATGAATGGGTCGACTCGCCCGGGGTAGTACCACCCTCTCACAGAAAATCGACGTGAAGATCAGTGCTTGCATTGTTGCTTTTCTTTCGGTCAGTGAGAGCGCCCGAGGACCACCTTCCTTCCTCCTCCCTCAAACACAGGCTGGCAACGCACTTGCACCCCCCTGGTGTTGCTTGTGTACCCCCCTGGTGTTGCTAGTGTCTATGGACTGCAGTGTTCACGTAACATCAAGTGACCCGTCTCTTCGTTTGCCTCCTATGACATAAAAAAAATAGAAATTTTACTCCTGCAAAAAATACCGCTCAACGCGCCTAAAGAATGTTTCAATTCAGAATAATCTATATGTTAACACGTAACGAATAACTCTATACCCCTTATTATGGTCGACTTTCGACCACTAATAACTATAAATATACACAAACGAATATCAAATGACGGACTAATAACATTATGTTTTAATAGTGATAACAAAAGTCCGCTTTGCAATATAGATTATGTATTTCACTTGCAGCTAGATTGAAAACAGTGTCAATATCCATTGTATGTTTACAAAACAATAATGCAGACAACGTGTATACATTGTTATCAATGTTTAATACTGAACACTTGACCGATATGCATACACTCACCTCAACAAAATCACTCACTACATATTATAAAGCAAAATCCGATTCCACGCCTGTCTGTCTGTTTGTTCGCGATAAACTCAAAAACTACTTAACGGATTTTCATGCGCTCTTCATCAGTAGATAAATTAATTTATGATGAAGGTTTAGGTATATAATTTGTCAAGGTTTTTTTAATTATCAGAACCGGACAGCGTCCGCCGGGTCCGCTAGTATTATAATAATGAATTACCTAATTTTTAAAGTAATATAAACATAATATATATAAAAAGTAAAAATACCATCTTAAAAAAGCAAGCTAAATCAAAGCTTGTAAAAAAGGTAAAAGTATTATGGTTGGCATATACGTAATAAATAAACGCAAAACGTCCAATAACGTCACGTAAGGTTACGTAATACTGCAGCGGTGCTTTTCGCCGGGAAATACCCAATTATATTTTATAGGTTTCACCAATTGATCACAAACTCATCTGGTGTTAAATGACAAAGTGTGGTCTAAGATGGTAAACACGCTCGGTGTTATTACAAAAAAGTTAAATACGTATTAAATACTTGCTTTAACAAGGTTTCGTACTAAATGCACCGCGATCGCCCGAGGCAAGTTCCCGTTATCCTTTTTTCGCAAGTCTAACGTAACCCAACCAAAGCGAGACAAAAGAGCAAGATGGCGAACATTCAACGAGCGCGGTACATTTAAAACGTAACATTTTAAAAGCAAGTATTCAATACGTATTTAACTTTTTTGTAATAACACCGCATAAATCTACAAGGGTAACTCGGAACACACCAACATATGCTTGGCGACAGGTTTTAAACTTTAGAGTTGATACCTAACCAGACGAACTTAGGAATAGACAACCACCAGGTTACGGCTGCATCACGATGTATTCTTTCAATAAAAGTTCCGACTCATTTGCAAAGATTCGTATCTATGTCCAAGCGATGCCCAAAATTACTATCAATTAAATCATCTAATATGCTTTTAGAAATATTAGATTATTTGTTTTTTATGTATGACAATTACTATCAGAGTTAGATCGTCTCATTAAACAATGTTTAGCGTAAATGTTAAAGTAGATATGCTTCCATAACCCTTGGTAAAAAAAGTTTGTCTCTCATAACGAAGTTGTAAAAACCGATTTTCAGTTTTAGAATAAAGACAGCTGTAAATGTTTCAAAGTGGAATTATGTTATATTATCTCTAAAATTACCGATGTTTTGAAAATTATTTTATAGTTGTCCTGTTTAATATTAGCGGAGTGCATATGTAGGTTATGAATTAAAATTATCAACGACGACCTCAAAGCAATACAAGGAGACTCTTCTTCGGTCGTCCGCAAACATAATATTTCTCACTATAAATTTTAAAATATAGCGTATTTATTTACGACATGGACCTTGTGAATTTACGGTAAAATGTATTATTTTCGTGACGATCTCTTTACTATTATAACGACGTTCTGGCGCCGGTAAAATCTATTTATTATGATTCTTTGGAATATTGCCAACTGTCGTTCGATATCAGGAAAGCTTCGACACATGCCAAAAGAAAGTCAAAGTTCGACGTCTCGTCTAAATAAAATCTATCATACGATTTACAAATACGTATTAAATGGTTATATTAATAAAAAAATCGCATAAATTAACATGAAATTACACCTGTGTCAAATTATACACGCACAATTATCTCGGTGTCCGAAAAAAACAAATAGGTTTTTTATTTTATTTATTATTCGTCACTGAATTAATTGTGTTTGTATACATGTACAGTTTTCTTTAGGAAATAATTTGTTTTTGAATGTTCTGAGCGACTGTTTAGTCGCCAGCAATATTTTTACAGGATAATTATTAGTCAATTCTCGTTCTAAAACAATTACAAAAACAGGTGCTTAATATTTGATCTAGTTATCTCGAGAAATGCGAAAATGATATAAACTCAACATCAGCTGATTTACATAAAATCGGATTGTTGTATAAAATGAATCACGCCCTGTCGCGTAGTTCGGCCCGCCTCTCGCATCTCCGCTCGCGCCCCGTTTCCCATTGTTCGACCGTGCGGCGTTCCCATGACAAACAGTTACGTAATATTTAATCTTCAAAGGGGCCTTTTTAAGGTTATTCACTGACTAGGTATGGTTTTTTACGTTTAAAAGTATGGTTCCCATAGTTTTAAAAGTTTTAGAACAAACTTTAACTAGGTTATCTTTGTTGTTTATTAGTATTTGTTTTGAAATTATTATTTTATATGTTCAATTTGACGATGAACTACCAAAGATTGAAGGATGTGACCGTTTAAACATTCATCTGGTATAAAATAATAGATACGATTCCTAAAGGCGCGCAATCTGAGCTCAATTTAAAGAGAATGAAGACAAAAATAGTGTCAGAATTCATAAATATATACATAAAATATTAGTAGATTCTCTTTTAAAATATTATTAAACATTGTTTTTAAACATCTAACGTTGACAAAATCATGGTAGTGATATCGTAAAACTTCATAATATTTATTAGGCGGTGTAAAAACCAATGGCATGCATGTAGGTATTCATTGGCATAAACGATAGCAACAGATATTTTTAAAAAGAAATATACTATTTTTTGAGTCACGTGAAATCGCGATATATATGTATTATTTATACATTTTATTACGAGCATTCAATAATGATACCATAATATAAAGTAACAATAAATGAAGACTAGAAATGGGAATGGTTCTCAAGTGTTTAGTCCTCATAATTCTTAAGTACGAAATTCCTGTATAATCATGTTTTGTACTTGAAGTTGTATGTACTTATACAATATGATAATTTCCAATATTACTATGTAAATACTTATCATTTACTAATTATTTCCAGACCGCGTCTTTGGGTATAAAAAATGGCAAACGGTCAATCGAATCCAAAAAATAAGTAATCTAGAACCATCTGTGAAAAATTACAAATCGGATGGTTATTACTATTATTATACGATGCGTATACCATCGACACATAGATTTGGTTAGACGTGATTGAGCCTTAAAGGTACTATATTTTTATTACATACAGATTACAACTTCTTAAGGTTTTATCTCGGTGAGATATTCTAGACTGAAGCGCGTTTCACTCTTTAGAGGAAAAATATTGCGCTTCCTTTGATATATCTATATGTATACATATAATAAGAATGTAAATCTTACGTGTCTGTATGTAATTCATTTCATTCATTTTTAGTAATGTATGTTTTTCTGTTTGTTTGTTTGAACACGTATCACTGCTAAAGTACTGCGTTCATGATAAAACATCACCAAGAAAATCATACAACATATCCTCGAGTAATATTTAGTTATCGAACATAAGAAACTGAATTCAAAATACCAAAAAATTCGAATTATTTGATTCGAGTTCCAAACCGAATATCCATATTCGATTTGTAACGAATAATTCGTAAGTTCGAATTATTTGCACACCCCTAATATTTAGGTTTCATTAAAATCGGTTCATTCTATCAAAAATTATTGTTATTTGAATGACGAAGCGACTTGTACGAGAAAAAAGTGGACGTGGACTTAATACATTTAGATGGTTTTATTAGTCACTGTTTTTTTACATTAGGTTCCATGCGAACGGAGACGCGGGCACAGCTAGTTATTAAATAACTTTATTTTCCGGTTTCCTGACGGATGCCACTACCAACGGTGAATTAATTTCGACTGAAGTTATTTGATGGAATAATAAAATGTCGTGGTGAAAGAGACAGTTGAAGCGTATACATACATCAGTCCTTTAGACAGCGCTATTAAAAAGAGTGATACGAGTATGATGAAGTAATTTTTTGGGAGAATTTAGCAGAAATCTATACTATCTATACTAATATTATAAAGAGGTAAAGTTTGGGACGTTGTAGGGTGTAATCACAGGAACAACTGCTCTGATTTGAAAAAAAAAATCAATGTTATATAGCTAATTTATCGAGGGAGGTTATATATTATATATAGGCTATATATTATCACGCTAATACCAATAGGAGCGGAGCACCAGTAAAGAATATTTCAACAACGGGTTTTTTACCTATTGATAGCTTCCGCTGTGTATTAGCGTTAGCCCAAAGTAACTATTCCACGGGAACGAAGTCGCGGGCAGAGGCTAGCCCGGAATAAGAAGAGAAAAGTGGAGAATAAATTTAATTATTTTCATAACAACGAGAACTCGTAGGTAATTTAATGAATGATATCGTGATGTGCAAATATTGCGAATGTAGGTTCACTGATAAAATAAGATACATTAAACGTATTAGTGCTAAACATAGATACTCTTTATTTACATTTAAATCTATCTAAACTATAATAATACAGTTGAACGATCGTGTCTCTATACATTGAAAAAGTTTCCCAAGACTTGATAACAGGTGACGTAAGGTGTTTAAGAATACAATAAGACTATGTTTAAAACTTTGTATAAAATGCTAATCTCTAAAACTATTAGACGAATTTTAATTGAGTTTTTACAAGAATTTGAGCGTATTTATGACCAACGTATAATTTATTTCATCAAAATCGACTCTCGGAAAAAAGATATTTTAATTTAATTTTTCCGAAATATACTCAGCTGTACAGTTCGTAGTAAAATCAAAATAGGGTGCTTTATTAGATTACTTTAATACATTCCATCTTGGGGGCGTGGACGTTAGTGCGAATTGCTTTTCGGAATAAAAAATAGCATTTTTTTATGTCTACTAGTAAATAATACTGAAATTAGTAAATATGACTATTGTAGTTATCAAAAATCTAGAAACGTCCATGTTATTTATTGAAAACTAATTCAATAAAAGGAGAATTAAAGAGTGTCTGATACATACATCGATAATGGGTTTCCTTCATGTATACATTTGGATGGATCATCTGTAAATTGTAGGGGCAATGTGACAAAGGCAACGAAGAAATCATTGTATTTTACAGATATATGAGAAAACATGCTACTTTGAATGCGAAAAATGTCTATTAGATCTGAGTATTAACTTTTACATAAATGGCTTAGGTAGAATATGTACCAGCTGTTACCCGTGAATTCGTTCCCGTGGTTTTAAATATTACGTCACTATAACCATTCATACGATTCACAAAGATTCTACTTGGATTTTGGGAAACCCACGTGGAGTAAACAGGAACATAAATCTATACTATTAATATTATGATAAACAGGTAAAATTTATATGCTTGTAGGTGTCTAAACTTATTTGGATGATTCCCACACTCGTACTACATATGGATATAAGCTGTTTCATTTTTATCAAGTCCTCTGTAATTCATGGAGTACGACAATCCATGATGGTAAGGTTTCTAAGTCCGTTTGGCTAGCTACTGTAGCTAGCATCCTCAAGTTGAAAATATGTCTTCAGTCACATGTGATGTGTTTCCGACAACTGCACTTGATAGGAAGTTCCTCTCGGTTTAGCGCGTTTGCCACCATCTTGGATCACATCGTCATTCAACATAAGGTGAGATTGTCAAACGCTAAAGCAAAGTATTGGAGAATTAAAGCGAACGAACTGGCGAGTTTTTTGTATTTTTTTATATATCATAGGAGGCAAACGAACAGGCGGGTCACCCGATGTTCAGGGATCACCGCTGTCCATAGACACTAGCAATACCAGAGGAGTCTCAAGTCCGTTGCCAGCCTGTGTCGGTGGGGAAGGTTTAAGTGGGAAGGTCAGAAGGGAGGGGAGAGGAAGGGAAGGAAAAGGGGGCAGGTGGTCCTTCGACGCTTTCATTGACCGAACGAAACGCAACTATGCAAGCATTGTTACTTCACGTCAGTTGTCTAGGAGAGGGTGGTACTACCCCTGGCGAACCGACCTATTCATGCTGAAACCAGTTATAGTTTCAATGTGGCTCTACCATCTATGATATATATCACCCGGAATATTATAAGATAAATAGAAAAAACATTTTTTCCGCCTACATTAATATGTGAATACGTTGTCTAAGAGGGGTAATCTTTGAATCAACTGATTCCATACTGAGAATTCTTTTATCCCTACAAAGTTAATTTCAGGGTGATTGGGTAAAAGTTATAGACTATGATTTATTGTCGTATAGTAGTTAACGCTTACGAAGTCAGTTAGTATAAGATATACATCCAATGGATGGTGCAATTAAATATTGTAGCTTAATTCTGTTCATATTCGACTGACTACCTAATCGATTTGAAACAGAGTAGTCTCTTAAATGTTTGAAGTTTCACGTAATTCCTAGTTATTGTGTATATATGCTTAATCTAACGTTGTATTCTTGTTTATGAAGACTCTTTAAAATATATTACACAGATGCCGTGAAATTATATGTTAGTAGTACGCTCTACTCATATTTTCGAACGATAATAGAATGAAAAAAATATTATCTAGGTCGGTGCACAGTTTTGACTTGAATGTGGTGGGTCGATGCCTAAAATATACTTGATCTACGATTCCTATATTTACGACGAACCGCGTAGATTTGTGTATGAAAATAGAAACACGCAAAAACGTACGTTTGTTTAATGCAAACTACAAGCGAACATAAATATAAGTAGTTTGAAGGTAGTTTATCGCGAAGGAATAAACAGTTAATGAAATGAAGCAGGAATTTTCGGAGAATCGTAAAGTGTATTCGGAGAGTCATTCTAATATATGAATTGATCTTTAAAAACAGTTTTAAAGAGTTATTACACTCTATCTAGTATAAATCAAAACTAATTGCCGAGGGCATGTAAGCGCTTCAGAACAGTTGAAGCTATTTGGCTAATTCTGTTTTTATTTTGTTTCAAAGTTTGTTTTAAGGAAAATTTGTGAGAAAAATCGTAAAAATATGTGAAAATTTTGGCCAAAAAATGTTCATACTTTGAAATGTCCAATATGTCATATTTTCAAATGTCAAATTCAAATATGTTTCAAATGTCATTAGAATGCTTCATGGATTACTACTATACAAATTCAATAATGTTGAATCACTGTGTTTATTATACTAAGTGAAAGTTTAAACATTAGGAGTATTCTAGGATATGATACTTCATGGTTACAATTAACATATCAAATAATAATATCAAAATAAATACTAAGAAAGAACAAAGAAAACCCAAGTTAAAGTTTGTTCTAAGACTTTCAAAAGTATAAACACAGTCTAGGTGCAATAACCGTTGTCGAAAGCTACAATGGGCGACCTTGGGGTAATAACTTTCGATAATAAAACAAACAATAAACCCTTCTATTTTTTGCCATGTTCCCTTCCAAGTGAAAATGAAATCACCTGACGATCACTGACACTGCTTTCACATAGACGCGTAGAGGATTGTGTATGATTTTTATATTTTTGTAGATAATTAAATTAAATATTAAGCGCCTATTTATTTATTTATTTTGAATGAGAATCGAGTGCTAGTAACCTCCATAATAAATATTGCTACAGTCTAAACATTCAGCCTGTATAAGTTGTTGAGTCGTCAGTACTGACGTTATATTAGCTCTTATAATATGTTTTCTATAAGTTACGTAACTTGTGAATTAATTTAAGGTTACTGTTGGACTGATATAGCCATAAAATTCCCTAAATATATATTTTTTAAGTGGGTGAATAGTTGAAATAACAGATAGTAGAATAGGGAGACTTTAAAAAAACTTGAGAGGTGTCAAGGGACTCCCGGATGGAACGAAGTTCCTTTCGATTAATTAGCGAAGGAATTGTAATATTTTTTTTAAAAGTTATAATAATATTTTTTTTTATTATTAACAAATATAATGTTATATAAACTTAATCAGTAGGCTTAATTTTCGTAATAATTGGCTTGTGGTAACTGAAGTAGGAATCATATGTTTGGATCATTATTATTATTATTTTTTATTATTTACAAAAAACCTGTATACACTCAACAAAAATAATCGTCGCGACACCACACTGTTCAATGCGAAATAGAAATGAAAATATCTGGCTTGCTTTCTATAAGAGAGAGAGAGACAGACAGAGAAACATGCGACGCCGCACAGCTTACTATAGCAAAAAGTGTCGTGACAACTTTTCGTAAGAATTTTTTCCGTCTAGGCCCCTTTCACAACGCGCGATAAGGAACTTCGTTCCAAAAATATTGACAAACGACAGTTTGTCAGATAACTCAGTTCGTCAATTGCTAATTTGTTTCTTCATACCGTAAAGGGAATATTTTGCCTCATTTTCTTAATGCAACCGTCCAAAATCTGGGCGGGCTTTAGTATAAGTATGCAAATAAATCACGTAAAAAATGTGTATTTTCGTCACTGCACTCCAATTAATGTGTTGTTGAACTAGTGTTTATTTATTATTTTATTAGATACACTATTACAGTTATGTCCGTGACTTCGCGCGCGTCTACTACGCAGTAACTATTTTCGTTGGTTAACTTTATTTTTGTAAATTCTGTGAATTCTAAAAATGTCGTTGACAACTATTAACGGATATTGATTTCGGAATGAATTATATTCCTTATATACTAGTTTCATTTAAATCGGCTATGAATATTATTTTTTTAAGTTTTATTTATATATTAAGTTAATTTTTTTTTTCGATACTTGAAAGTAAATCATTTTTATACTCTATCAGTTTATGAAGACATTTGCTTTTTATATACACATTTTTAATAAAAAAATCCAGACATACAAATAGATAGAATAGATTAAACCTATCACAAACTATTGAAAAAATTCACCTACAAACAAAATTACAAACTTATTTTTTTATCTAATATCTCTGTTTTATTTTAACTTACTAATACACAATTATGTTAATAGTATCTGATGTTAAAAGTAATCCTCGTTAATGAACTGTTTTTGGAAAATGTAATTAGTCATTAAATATATTGAGTCAGCGACCCCATTGTCTAAGTGACACGTATGAAAAGAAGGGTACCTTGTAGGATTGTGACGTCACTGCGTGACGCCAGCCCTCGGCTTACCCAGAGGTCAAGGTCTATGCGTGTTCCGACTTTCCACCCTCGACTACTACACTTGACATTGGGCGGACATGACACACTAAAAAAATGTTCGATTTCAATAAGTGCTAGTAAATATCAATACGTGACGTAATAGCGTTCTTTTTAACGTAATGTATATTGTTAAAATTCTAATTCCGATCTCCAACAGTGGGGTAAATTCGAAGAAATGAAATGATAATTATTTCACCTTGATTCTAATTATAATAATATGAATATCGCGGTACTGAAGTGGGCCATATTATCATTCACACATTACAGGAATATAATTCGGATGAATCATTTATTTTGTCATAACATTCTTAAAATTCTATTAATTTTTTGGCTCTCGTTTTCATGATTCAAAGTGATTTTGTTTATACGTAAATTTTATTGATATAATTTTTTATCGTGCAGAGGTGTGCTATGAAAATGTTTCTGGATATACATTTTCAGGTATTTAAATATGTATGAGTTTCAAGATAGTTTCAGTTTTACAGGTTGGAAGATTTTAAATTTACTTTCTAACAAAATTTGTCATATTTATTTACATAAACCTTAAATGTGTGAAATACTAAAGAGATACTATTATTACATTATTGATAGTAAATATGTTAGAGCTAAGCTGGTGATAGACACACCATCATGGACTTTTGTGTAGGCATTTCAGACGTACAATTTTGTAATTTATTATTTTATGTAATTCATAACTTTTATCCAGTTTTTTCGATGTGACCGCTCGAAAACTCTTACTTCATCAGAATACAACTTTTCTCCCTTTTTTATAAATGTAATATATGTATTATGATCGTAAACCTATCAAAATCAATTACGTAGCTTAGTAGAACTATGGAAACACAGAAGCGGATGGGAAAAGCGACTTTCTTATATCATAACGAAAAAAAACACCTAACACAAATGTCATTAAAAGAGGACAGCAGAAAAATCAATGTGTCAAATGTATGTGGTTATTACAAAAGCGGTTTGTTATAGCACCGATGTTTTACTACATTGACCAATAGCTTTTCAATTGTGTGTTGTACAATAATTCTCTACTTCTTTTTGTAAATAAATTACTACTAATTTCATAAGGCTGGAGGGTTTTTTTTTGGATGAACGCGCTAGTCTCAGCTACTATTGGACCGATTTGAAAAATTATTTCAATGTTAGATACCTCAATTATCGAGGAAGGTTATAGGCCATACATCATAACGCTAAGACCAATAGTAGAGGAGCACCAATGAAGAATGATCCAACATCGTTTTTTTTTTCATTTTGAGAGAATTCACTGCATGTTAGCGTTCGCCCAAAGTAATCAATCCACGCGGACAAAGTCACGGGCAGAAGCTAGGACGTTATATAACAAGATAATAATTTATGAGAATTCTTCGACTCGAGTATTATTATAAAATGAAGCAATTTCAAGGGAAAATTCAAGGGTGCTCAGTGAGACGCGTGGGAGGTTACTGAGAAAATGTGGGCGTTGAGTGAGTGTCACCGTTTAGCATTTAAAGGATTTATAAATTCACCCCTGAATTACGTAATCCGATGTGCAAAGTTAAATATCGTTTCATGTTATATTTTAATGGTTGAATATTATAAGAGGAGAGAATAGTTAATGGCGTATTCTTTGTGATGTTATTAGAACAGGTGGCACGTTGTAATTGCTTTGTAAGTTATTGTTTATATACATTTTATGTATACTTAAAATTTACTTCAAAACTTATTATTCAATATGACGAAGTTATTATTTAAAACACACTGATATTGTGTTTAACCGTTGTAATAATTACTTAAAATGTTGTATCATATATAGCATTATAATTTTTTTTTTTTTGGCAATCAATCTTTCCGATTATTACTGCCATTGTCACGTAGTCAATAATATCACAAACTTCGTGTGATCATTCCAATATTAAAAGCATCGTGTGAAACCATATTCTAACAAGATGGTGGATCCCTTGCTAGAACCTTCCAGGGAGTTTTTGTGGCATCTCAGAATTTCATGCTCCGTGTTATTATTTTCCATTCACTTCACTTATGTATAATAAACTAACTATATTACGTAAAACACCTCCAAATTTACACAATATATAGTCAAATAACACAAGATTATGAATAAAATATAAAATCCACTACATGAAAGACTAAAATCCCGCCAAAAACTACCTATTTATTTATCTATACAACACATTAATACACATTACAGCGAAGTATTTTTAATAACAGTTATGTGGCGTTTACAGTTATATTGCATACTAGCCTCTGCTCACGACTTCGTTCACGTTCTCAATAGGAAAAAACATCCCGATTTTGAAACATTTTTCACCTGTGCTCCGCTCCTATTGGTCTTAGCGTGATGATATATAGGCTATAACACTGAAATAATTATTCAAATCGGACCAATAGTTCCTGAGATTACCCCCTACAACGTCACAACATCACAACGTCACAAACTCACAAACTTTACCTCTTTATAATATTATATATGTAAGCTTAATCGATGTCTTTCTTTTCATAAATATTTAACATATTACTATTCTTTGTTGTGAAATCTAAACGTGACAGTTTATTTTTAGTTTCGTTTCAACTAATTGGAATGAATCACTTGCATTTCTGTTTTATTGATTAACCGATTCCCAAGCGTATGGTATAAGTTTCAATCAACCATCAGCTTGTTTAGTTTCTACCGGCATCAACCTTCAGCTATTTTAGTGAAGTCTGATCTTTAATCATAATATTGACAGTTCTATTCTCAGTATAAAGGAATAACAAATTATATTTAAAATAGTAAATGACGTGCAAACGTTTCCTGGTTAAACGGACGGTCTAATATATTATAGACACTTTTACCAGGATATTTGCAGATCACCATGAACTTGTTAGTTGTTGATTGATTGTACCCGCACACCGTGTTGATCGACGTTGGTTTAAATCCTCAGTTCCTAAAGTGGTGAATGTGGATCCCTAGAGGTCCACGAAATACTCGACAGGGGTCTACGTCGGTGTGACAAAAAAATTGGGGTTCACAGTTCGTAAGCGAAGATCCATAAAAAAATATCTTCTTTCAATAATGAAGAACTACAAACCTGACTCGACTTCACCTATAAATGTAGGGAGATATTTTAAGAAGCTGTTACTAGTAACTGTACAACGCAAATTTCCATAGTAAGATCTAATCTTCCCAGTTGTTGTTGAGTTTTGGGATGGTAAAAATTCTAATGTAGCTGCATGGAGTCCACTGGAACCAGCTAAACTTCGAAAGTGGTCTATGAGAAAAAAAAGCTGGGAACCTCTGGTTTAAATCCATGCGAATAAGCTAGAGCTGCGGTGAAGAAATATTATGAAGCCATAACTGTTTTTTCAAATCTCGCCTGGATAGCGACCACCCTCAAGTTGAGAATCTATAGTCAAGCACCTATTGGTGTGTAACGGCAGCTGCAGTTGAAAACCAGTTCCACTCTAGGTTTAGTGTGTACACGATCGTAGACCAAATTGTCATTTAACATCAAATAAAATTATGATGAAATGCTAAAATCTATCAAGTATTTTAAAAAATGTATCCTACCTACTTGAAATTGATTCATTATTAAAAATACTTAAATCCACATATCAGAGAGTTTAAAAAGAGCAATTAATATGCTATTAAATTGCTTCACTTGATATATTATTGTAAATGTATGCAATTCGAAAGACTACTTCCAAAAAATGCGGATCTTGAGTATAACTATAATTTAGCAAGATAATAATTGGCTAATAAAAATCATAGAAAAATTTACGAATGTATATGTATGTTCATACTACTACTAGCAGTGCAACTGCGTTGATTATGAACGAATTTTAGAACCTCATCTCTTTTTCTTTGTCTGCTTCACGTGAAATGCCTCATTTGTGTGATGAGCTTAATTGCCAGGTCTTTGTCTGGGTCTCAATATCTATAATATATGTATCTAAAACAGACGTATATGTAAGAATGGCTATACTTTGTTTGGAATGACATTGGTTGTGCATGAAATAGTATCTTCATGTTTATTTATTTTTGATATAATAATAACGGTTTTGTAATTGTGCAATACATCGAGTACAGGTGATTTAACGTGAATAGAACAAAGGTTCTAGTGGAGACAAGCGTGAACGTTGTAAATGCGTAGTAACTCTAGTCAGTGTAGACAGATCATAATGAAAAAATATAGGAGAATAATATTAAAAATCGAATTTATAAAAGAAAATTAGCAGTCAATTATGTAATCATAAACAATAAATAGCGTTTCCTTTATGTATAAATGTATACTTAAAATAATTCTGATTAAGAACAAGGTATTAATTATTGAAAGATTTAAGCGATATTACAATCAGACGTTAATCTATTGATGAATTACATATTATTAGTGCATTATTGATTAGCGGTTCTCGAAAACGAGTTTACACAAAACAAAATTTATGCCTCCAATCTTAAGTTTACAGAACAAGTTTAACGGTAGGTATTAATAGATATTTGGCTGTTCGCCAAACCATTTCACAAGAATTCACTTATGCGTGATCTTTTGTCACAACTGATAGCTCATTCATTACACCATTTTTTATTGTTCACGAAAGTTCTTCGATTTTACCATAGAGGTCGTTGAGTTTGTTGACATTAGCCGTTCATTTGATATGAAATCGATTCTGTTTCACAAATATGTTGACTGCAACGCATCGTTTAAAAACAATATGTCTTCATACACTCAATCGTAATCTAAAAATATATGTAGCAGATTACTCGATATCTGTTCAAATATCAGCTCTATTTGTTGATGGATAGCTTTTATTGAATGAATCATCATATATAACAGAGGATAAATATGTATGTTATGTATCATTTGTTATTTATGTGGATACATATCAATTGAATGAAATATAATGGAAGACAGTTCGGGGTTTTTCACAAAACCGAGTGAACAGGTTCTTAAAGAGTCGGCAATGAGTATGAAACACTCCTTGATGTTGCAAGCGTTCTTAGCCTACGGTAACCGCTTACGGTATGATTGTTTACTGCCATCTTGGTATAAACAAAATTAGCTAATTGATATTTAAATTTTGCTAAGTGTTAATTAGAAAAATCTAATTATTCTCAAGAACTCTTTATTTGATGAAAACGTTAAATAATTAAAGTTTAATTTGAAATTTTGGAATACATTAAAACAGGTTACGAAATGAAAATTGCACCATCTTAAAATACGATATTGTTACATCCGTGAGTAATCAAATGCCACTTCTAATAAACGAAAATTAAGTGGGAAAAACTATTACGAAGATTGTAGTCGTCTTGTACATTTCATCCTTAAATTGCTCTTATATTGGTTTCGATGTCAATAATAGAACTAACTTCATCTGCACCAAACTTGCTAATACATCTAGTAAAAACCAGGATGGAATTTTCTAGAATGCAAGTAAAATTTGAATATTAGAATATTTAAAAAAAAGATTCCTGGCCATTATATATTTTAATGAGTCATCACAATTCATTGGGTTTTTGGATTTTTGCATAATGTTTAGAAATAATGCATTGATATAGAGATGTAACCGTATGCATATATTCGATATTTCATATATATGTTGTAAAATCCAGATTAACGGCAAATGGGTTGAATTATAAATGTAAAATAAAAATGCATCGGTTACCTTGGGCATGCGGAACCACTTCATCGTATTTCTCTATAGCCTGTATTGATTAGATTAACAAGAATTTATAATCTTGATCGAGATAGCACTTTATAGATATCGTTCTGCATTTTTATTGTTACTAACATTTTCATTAGTATGAATGACAGATAAGTTAAACTAGCTGTAACTAGCTGATCATCACTTTAGATATCTCTTTTTTTATTATCTACTACCTATATTCACATTCATTGCTAAGTTTAAAATGAATCTGATTCATTATGGCTCTGATTTTCGAATATTTCTTATACTCATATAGGGTTTGATTTTAATAAAATGTTTACATATTAAATAGTACTGCGTTTGTACGTGTTCGAATTTCATAATCATCGTTTCATATGTTGTATTCTTTTCAAGCAGAACTTGTCATAAATTCATAGTTACACTTTGTATGTGAGCTCGTTACAAATAAACAATGGAGTTAAATAAAAAATGTTTAACCTCATATTCATTAAAAATACGTTATCACGAAAAGTAAAGAAAAATAAATATATAGACAAAGCTACAGATTTATTTATGTAAATTGTTAGTAAAGTAGATAACATTGTCGACTGCTTCTTTGCTCCTTGTTTAGTTAAGATTACATAATATTTGTAAAGATTTTAAATACTATGATAGTCCTTGAACTGTAGCGTAGACAGTAAGTTCTTTTTTCTCTCTATACTATAGATACTTAACACGTTGACTGCCACAGGACTTATGACGAAACTGACCTGGTATGGCATTTTGTTTTAATAATTGCTACCCAAATGATAATAATCAAGTAAATAATCAAGAAGTTAAAAAAATGTTGTTTTCGGTAGAAAAACATGATACAAATTATCTCGTAGTTATATTTGGAAATATAACACAGACGTTTATTCAAGTCAGACTTGACTCTTTTCTGCTTTCTAAAGCCGCCAGCCAGCAACGAGATGAACATATTAGCTGAAACTGTGAAACTACATGAGTATTACACTGGTATATTACATATTTGCTAGTAGTTGTACATATATGCTAGTTAAAGAAAGGACGAGATAACTTGTAGTGGGTATTCTGGGCATAGCCTTCTTCTGCGAGGACGTCATGTCGCAGAAAGAGGCGGCGGAGAGTGTTCGCGAGGAGGACTCTCTGAGTGGCCTTTTCCGCCAACGGAGGACTGAAGGGAGGAGGCGACGATATACCAGCCTCTTCCCACCACCGTAGCCGGACCTGAGGGGATAGGTCAGGCGGGCCCGTCACCTCATTACACAGGTCCGACGGACGAGGGGAGACAGCTAGTGTGTACCCAGTCTGTCTCCCTATTAGGTAGGATCCCGGTGGCCACTTTCCGCCGGGCGGACTGTTGGGGCGGCTATCCAAGGGAACTAGCATAGTTCGATCCCTTGCTGCTCCAATAATACGGTTTGTCGGTACACCGTGGGGTTTTAATCCGTGCGAGTCGGACATAACCCACTCTCTTCTCCGAGAGGGTGGCGTATCCATAAGAGATTTCCCCACGTTAAAAAAAGGGTATACTGAGCAAGTTCTTAAACTATGAGATATCTCCTTTGCAGCAAACATGTTAATATTGATCAAGGTTTTACGTCGCGTTTTGCTGGTGTCATTTCATTGTAGTTGATATAGAGTAAGAAGTTTATGTCACGTGTTTCAACAAAATCTTAGCGGCGTCTATTTTCATTGCATGAAATGTGAGTTGTCATCGAACAGTAAGCAACTAAACAATGTTTATCGTGTTGTTTTGTTGACATTAAAGTATCAGCGAGTCTGGCGTGATGTCATGCAGATAAGGGCGCCTTTCGGTTGGCACGCCATTCTATATATGGCGAAACGCTGATAAGTTGAAGGTTAATTCTCGATATCTAACGTTTTCGAGCTTACTCGATCATGTAATTACGTACGTCATGTGTTTGTCATAAATCCATATGTTGTTTAGTTATGTTTGCTCGTTTCTTTTGTTGATTATCAACAACGTTACATGCCTTCGTAATCTGCCTCTGATTTATAATGGAAATTTTAGATTCATTTTATCCGAGTTTATTGCTGTTATCAATTCCATTGTGTTTATCCTCGTAATCCTATTTAAAGTATATTAAGCCTATTGTAAAACATTAGTTATTTTAAGTAACGTTCGTGAGTAATTCACCGCTGTTATAATATTGACATAAATACCTATGAGATTGAAATTATTGCATACAGTAATAGCAAGCATTACCAAGCAAATATTAGCTAATGTAATATGTTTCATTTGCACAGTGAAAATAATATTTACTCCGTTTCATATTTCGTTGAGATATGTTGAAGTGTTCCATTGGTTTTTATGGCCATACTCTAGACCAGAAGTTTCCAGATGTTTTTTCTTATATACCTCTTTCAAAATTTAGCTGGTTCCGGTGGACCCCTGCAACTACATTTCTACCTTATTTCCAAAACTCTACAACAAATGTGAAGATTAGGTCTAACTATGGAAATTTGCGTTGCGTACTGAATATGGAATATATAAGATTTTACAAATAACAGTTGCTGTGTTTCTTAAAATATTATCTGCCTATATTGATTGGTGAAGTCAAGCCAACATTTTAGGTCTTCACCATAGTATAAATATTAGAGACAGTATGGAAACAACCTATAAACGCTCGTACCGGCACACTCACAAAAACATGTGCGTCGACGAAAGCCCTAAGCGGCTTTCGCAGTGTTTTCCATAGAACACCTTATAAATCTCTCGTCGGTGCGCATGTTTGTGTGAGTGTGCCGTTTTTAAGCGTTTGTAGGTAGTTTCCGTACTGTCTCATATTTATACTGTCTCTTACGTTGGTTACGTATTGTGAACCTCCATTTTGTTGTCACGCCAACGTAGACTTCTGTCGAGGCTCCCATGGACTTACCTGGTCTACTTTGAGAACTAAGGCTCTAGACAATCTCACTTGATAATCGTTGATGCAAAATCAACGTTACTTTGAAGTTAATGAAAAATGACAAATGTCTAGACTTGATTATCATTGTACTCATTTTAGTTAATTACTGAAGGCTGCACTTGTAATTACTTTACCGTAAACGTGTATTTATGTCATTGCTAAACAAAGACCTTTGCAAGTAAACATCTTAGTAAAATAAAATTATCATCTTATAAATTGTTTAAGGTGATTGTTCTCACTACAATAAAAGTTGTTTAAATTTATTTCTGACAAGATGGATTATATCACAGAATTAAAAAAAAAAACGACTGTTGTGAAAAAGATATTCTTAGGTCGTGTATCAGTCAATTGATACGAAACGTTTTCTAGGCATGATTTATTTCGTAAGCTTGTTATATATAATGTATTTGCATTATTCCATCGCGTAGTGTATACAAGTGTTATCTTATCTGTTAAATAACGAAGTGGAAGTAATCTATGCAATACAAAGAGTAGGTGAAGCAGTTCTTTTGTTGACAGTTTACGTTATGTTGTTGTCAGGTGCACGCCGCTCGTCTCTACCGCTCGCTGGACCTCTCAGCGCAGATTTTGCCTTTCCAAGTACGCCGGTGTCGAGACATTTTGACGAAGTGAGTTGTTTTCAATCATTATTAATTATAAATATTATAATGTGTTTATGTATTGTTCTCAATAATTAAATATAATATTTTGAATTGTTGACAATTTGTAGTGGTGTCAATTATCACGGACTGACTGACTAAGACTTATGGATGATTGCCTATTATCATAGAGTGTGTCATACCTACCATTGTATCGTTTTTTTATATTATTTATTGTGTTATTTTCGTTTTTTTTTTTATCTGTAGTTTATATCCGCCATCTTTCGTGTCGATTAATTAGATTGATACTTCGAAATTGTGAACGACTTCCAATATCGTTGATAAGGTTTTTACCAATCGACAACGATAATCATCTGCAGGATGTGATGGTTAGATTACACAACGGATCTCTTATACGTTTAATAAACCAAAAAAATGATCGCCATAATCTATATATAAATAGGTAAGAGACAAAACAGTTAAGAATGTCTTCTTCCTCTGTTTCTCAATTATTGATTTTCTTTTTTTTTGTTTAATGATATTGACGATTTTTAGTGTTTTCAATAATATTTTTTGAAAAAAGTTCGTTTTTTTAGACTGAAAATTGGTCGAATTTCGAAGAATCCCCAATTTATAAATTTGTGAAGTTAAAAATGCATTTTCATTTTTACTATTTTCTCCTTTGATTGGAAACCAATTTACTTTTTGAGTGTTTAGTACTACTACTGGCTTTAGTGGTATCAATAAAAATTTGGAACAGTTCTATTTTTATTTCCATATTATATTATACGAGTCGATGCCTTTATATTTACAAATATCTGTTCGTCAAACTTCACGTTCCTTATGTTTCCTAATCTACAATACTTGTAGACATTTGTAACAAAAATAAAGTATCACTGAATCTTAAAACATTAATTAATTACGAGCACGAGCAAAATTATAATTATGTAACTTTTATTTGACTTAAACATATTATACTGCTTAATGATTTTTTAGTCATTCGTCGTGTATTTCGCATCATTTAGTATTGAAAATATTTAATTATGTACACATCAATTACGAGGTAGTCCTCCAATATCCTGAAGTAAATAATTTTTATGTATAGAAGTTGGTTACAAACTTAAAATTGATTGATTTTGTATCTAAAATTTGATTTCGTTCGCGGCTTTTAATCTATATTTTTAGTTACATCAGGCTTGTTGTTGTACCCTTCTAGAATATTCTAGTAACATAAATTTCCTAACAATTTTGTCATCTTCTGGGCTACGTAAATATTGTTACAATATATTTATATATCAATTTCTTCTTTACTTGTTTATGCCACTGAACTCCTAAACGACTGGACCGATTTTTTGTGCGCGTGATCCAGTAGATCCGAGAATGGTTTAGGTTCAAAATTAAAAACGGTAGGTGGCGTTGCGGTTGAATTTGAGATTTATGTTTTATTATCAAGGCAGGACAACATCCGCCAGGCCCGCTAGTCACTCATATTAAGTAAAAATAGACACATTCTTTTGGGTGTTAAGTAACAATTTATTTAATCTGTAACAATATTATGTGATTAGATCGCAAAATTTTAATCAAGGTTAGAATGATGTTGCAAATTTTTAGAGCTGACATTTCCATACAATTTGCAGGAATATCACCATCGTTATAATTATATTATTTGTTGATTTCTGACATTAGCATTGTTAGCACTTCAAAAGTTGCTAATTTGTTATGTAGTTTATATTAGGAAACTATTATGATAACAATTTACTTTGGTCGCGTCACGTGTTTTAATGGGGTTTTAGAATGTGTAAATTAACCATTAAAGTAATGGCAAAGGGATAATCGAATCCAAAAAATAGAAGAACCAATAATTCTAGACCTATAGAATCCTAGAACCATCTAGGAAAAAATCCACATTGAATAGTGATAGTCCTATACCAGAATACGTTTTAGCGTGATTTGGCTTTAAAGGTATTGCATTTTCATAATTATCCAATTATCTTTTTTAAGCACAAGTTACAAATAAATTGGACTAAACGACAAAAAAGAAACTTTATCTGTATATTAATACGTGAAGCAAAATCTTTGTACCCCTTTTTAACCGATTTCCCGTAAACGGGTGAACTTGAAATTTGGCATAGTTAAAGTTTATATGGCGGAGAAGTGCAGAAAGCTGTTTATTTTATATAAAATGCATTAGAAGTGCATTTAATTAATTAACATATGCACTACTCACACTACCGCTTGAATTTTACGCAACATATACACACATGTAACTAAAAAAGACATTTTGACAGCTCTGTCAATAACGACTTCAAAAAAGGTTGCGAAAGAGGTTGCTATGCTCGACTATATGTATTTTTTAACTCTTATGTTCCAATTACCATTTTTCATCCTACATTCAACCATGATATTATATAATGATATCATATAAATATTATTGTAATGTTTATTATTGTTTATGGTGAACTCACTTCAAATGACGATTTAATAAAAAAATGAGCCAAATAATACTTTGTTCCATCAAAATAAGAATTTTGTTCATAAAAATAATCCATGACTTAGACCTCCGCGGTTACAATGGTGCAATTCAACCTCATGTAGCAACAAAAAATAATTTATTTTGAAAAGCTAATGATAGTCTTAAAACATCTTTGTTTTGGATTCACCATTTGATTGTATTGTGCGTCCATTACTTTTCCAAACGATGATACTGGGCATATCACTATTTCTCATAATGAACAGACTACATTTAATTCAATATCACCCAGAAATACCACCTACCCATGGTGTCGTGTAAAATTAATTGAAAATTGTGTCATGGGTTGCGATAAATTTCTTTATTTTCGTAAAGTTATGTTTGCTTAAAATTTGAGAGCTTTACCACGTGCTTTTTGTTTCAAATTTATAATTAATTTCAATTTTCATTCACACATAGATTTTTTTTATGTTTATATAATTAAAGATCATGGCAAATGGCAAATAACTGAGTAGCCATGATGAAAACCTTTGATTATAGAAGTTATACCCTTTGACAAAAGAGCCCTAATAAAGTTCAAACTTTAAAAAATCGAATCGAATCGAACGTCGACCACTGGGCGCCCACTAGTTTGAATTATTAGGAATTCTAACCTAACAGTTGTAATTGAATATTTTTTTAAGGACAGTTGTTTTTTCGTAACGGATTACACAATCAGTATTTAGTATTCTTTCCTCTCGCTGTCAGAATCGCCTGCGTCCGTATATGCATATTTTTTATTAAATACTTAATGCCAAATGGCATTTAGAATCCATCGTAATCAATTTAGGGTTGCTGTAAAGTAAATTGCTTACGACGGCAAACTTTTGGATCCGCCATTGTATTGATGTATTTCTTCTTTTAACATGTAATCCTAATTCGTATATTTTAATATGAGAAAATAATAAATAGTAGGTTTATATAGGTTTGCACTCTACGGTAATGCACATGAGGTGCGTGATTTTTTTTTCGTACGTAAATTTCCTAAATTTTGGACTACATTCTTATTGGGCATGAAACATTCCGCTATCCACTACATTTGTGTCATTGTTTGTAAAATAGTTTAATATACGATAAATATATATATATATATATATATTGTTTTTATGTGGTATAATTAGTCGTTTTACAATACCGATTTTGAAGTTGTTCATTTGAAATGAAAAATAATATGTCCTATTGAAATTTTGAATTTGTGTGGCCGCTGGTTTGAATGTGATATTATTAACACAAAATGCCTTCGAATAACAATTTTCAAATTCATGTATCTGTTATATGTTAGACCGAGTAGCTAAATTAAAAATAAAGAAAGATTGCTCGGACAGGATTTCTTTGTGTGTGTATTTAAGGAGCAAAAAAAGGTCGTACGCAGACATACTTGGTACTTTAGCAACCAGAAATTAACGCAGCCACTGTGTGCTGATTACCTTAAAGTATAATACATTTTCATTTATCACCTGTGAAAAAAACTCTGTTCAATGTATGCACTTATATTTAAATATTTTAAAAATTACATTCCTGATTGTTAGTTGTACAATGTATGGTCGTTTTGTCTAAATTGTTGGTTGCACTTTCACACCGTAATTTTAAAATGTCAAATCGAAGGATTCAATTTCTGCGAAGATATATTACAGTTTTCAACGATATAATATTCGTCACATAAACGATCGTACGGGTGTTTTAAATAAGGCTTTAGCGGCGAGACGGTGGTGTCCCCCGTTGTCCCGGCCAGGACTCGTCTCCATGTGCTGGTGTGCAGCTGTGTACGGACTACAGAGGCGGCACACAGCGGTAGCTGCGCAACATTGATTCGCACTTCACCCGCCATCGTCTCAGTCACTAGTGCGCAACGCCAACAGAAACAAGTGTACCGTACCGCGGCTCTACTTTTATTTTTACATTATTATTTTTTTATATCTGCTGCTTTAAAATTCAATAAAAACCCGTTTTTAAATTGTTCTCGTAAACTACGTTCGAGAAGAAACAGCGTCATATAATTTATAATCAGCTCTCTAATAGGTTCCAGTGCGTTGAGTAATATTCTGTGTCAGAAGTAGTGATTGTGCTTGTGATAGAAACAAACGATTTTATCGTAAACGTTTTACATATTGGGATTTCACCACGAGCGGGCTTAAAGAAGTTTATTGTCAAGTGAGTTGTACTTAATTTGCGAATTTTGTTTAAGGGAAACCTTGTTATACTAAGAAATTACGTTTATAATATTAATGTATTATTATTGTGGTCTAATATACGGATATCAGCTGTTTCGCGGATGTTAGCACTGTACAATTGTATTGTATTATGTTTTAAGAGAGCGTTCTGAATTAGAGAAAGAACGGAACTGGAGAGCGCAGCGCGGCGAGTTGCGCGGCCGTATCGCATGATGAGGCGGTACCAAATACACTACGGTCGCACCATCCACTACATCGCGTCGCGTTATATACGTCACTCATCAGCATCGCTCTAAAACCACTCTTATCTCGCCTCGACTGCTATTCACCGATAGAGCACTATGCTTTGTTATTAATAATATAATTGCTTGCAAATCATTGTTAAAAGAATCTACTCTTGATAATAAATTATAGGTATTTCTAAAATGGTTTCTGATCATGATATTATGTTGTAAAGGCTATTTAATTATCGTTATCGGAGCGATGATAGCTCTGTGGTAAACAGTCTTGTTGTCCACGATATATAGGTGTATGTTTAAATCGAATGAAAGATAATCTTTTGCAAGAGGCAAACGTCGTGATAAATGTAAAATAGTAAGTGAAAATAGTTTGGTAATAAGGTTTTATCTAATACCCGGTTAATTAGTTATATCCTCTATATTATCCTCATATTAAAAATCATTATATTAAAGCACTTATTGGTTTGTGTTAGGCAGTTGGTTGTATTTAGAGTCAGTATCTCGATGGTAACTTATTAGCATATTACCTTTTAGGTAGGTAACATCCGGCTCAGATTATGGTCATAATATGAACCCAATAAAACATGAAGAAATAAATATTTTATAGTTCATTTCATATCAAACTGGGTTATCTATCTATCTCAGATATTTGTTTAGTGTTTTGTTATTAATAAATTTAATAATGATCTTAGTAAAATGCAAAAATTTCAAGGTTCATATCATGACCTTAAATCTACGAAATGATATCATTCATAGTACTTGATACCAGTTAAACTAGTTTTATCGAGACTTGAAAATATTCCCATATATTCTCGTTAAGCCTGAAAATGGTATGTCATTCGAACTTACTAATTAATACATGTTGTGTTATTATTCTGTGCAAAAAGGTTAATTAATTATTTATGTTAATTCTGCTACTGCTACTAACAACAAAAAAATATAGGTGCATTAATAAAGCTAGGTTATTTCAATTTAAAACGCAGGAAGAAATCAAATGTAATATAATTTGTTATTATATTACATTTTTCTCATAATAATCGTAGTCTAATAAAATTAATGAGTTCTTAAACTAAATGGTGTGCACTAATATATGTATTGGGGCAACGATGAACAGATACATATATAAGTATGGAAGTCACCTTTGTGATATAATCGATCAATTCAACAAAACCGATCGAGTATGTAATAGAGAAACTAGTTACGAATTATACGTAGATGTGAACAGTCCAACGATCTAAGGGAGAATGTTTCGTGCCTAGTCGTCGGCCATCTTTTAAAGCATCCAACCATAGCAGACAGCCAATAATCATCGCAGTGATTATGATTGGTTGATATCGAGCCAATAGTATTTCAGAACAAGTCAATAGTAGTAGGTCATTAGTACCGGTCAAAATATTCGTGAAAAAGTGTGTGCCGGTTCGTATATTCGGACGCGGGTATTGTCAAAGTGAAACAGAAGAATCCCTTGTATGGGAAGTGCGGATAAAAACCGTGACAGGGGAATGATCTCTTGCTTATTGAAATATCTAAGGTACCAGAATCTCTGCTCTGGCCTTATATTTTTTTTAGTTTTATAGATTTTTTTTTCGAACTGACTAAGCTATTGACCTGGCAAGGTATTAACAGTTTCACTGGACTATTATTATAGAATTACTTCTATTGTTGTTTATTGCGTATTTTGTAACTGCAGTATAATATTACACGGATAAATTTGTGACTATGAGTCCTCACACTTTATATCAGTATTGTACATGCAATAATTTCAAGACAGCTTTTATTGCTGAAATGCTGATTTTGTCATATTCTGTACAGTCGTCGCCAAATGTTTGATCTTTCCATAGTTGCGCATAACACAAATTTAAGATTCCAATTGTTGATCCTAAAATGATATTTTAACTTATATGACGTGCAAACTTACGGTTATATTTCGAGCGGCTAAAAATATTGACAAGGATTGTACTATTAGAATGTTTTGTAAAGTGCCACATTTCGATTAAATAAAGTCATGTTATTACTATACTTTAAATTTATGACAGTACTCTCTCGGTCCGTAACTGTGGATATTCTTCAATTTAGAATTTTCTTGTCCAAATATTCTTTCTAGCTTTAATCACTATCATTACATATTATAAAACAAAGTCCTCTACCACGTCTGTCTGTCTGTCTGTTCGCGATAAACTCAAAAATTACTGAATACATTTTCATGCGGCTTTCACCAGTACATAAAGTGATTCAAGAGAAAGGTTTAGCTTTATAATTTGTCAAGCTTTTTTTATTATCAGGACAGGATAACGTCCGCCGAAACCGCTAGTTTAGTATAATTTAAAATTATAACAGTACTCCCTGGGACTACTACTGTGGATCTTGGTGAATCTAGAACTTTCTTGCTTTTGTATTCTTTCTGGTTTTAATAATACCATATGTTATGATGTTTTTGCCATATTTCTTTCTCGAGACTTAGGCAAATTTATGTGTACTGAATGCATAATTATTGTTAAAGTTGCCATCGAAAGTATAAGGTCATATAACATTGTTGTTGTGGCATTGGCTACTACATCCAGTGAAAGTGCGTCGGGCAGTACTCGACGCGCACTGCCGTCGTGTGTCGCCATTCCGTATGTTTGTTGCGTTTGTAGAGTTCTAGAAAGCTCTCTGGAATTTTCCATTAAGAACGTTTGTAATTGCATTTTGTTCCGCTTTGTAATAATTAATCATCATCATAATACATTTTAGGAAGTAATTGGTAACGTGTTTGATCGTATCAGCCCAATTCTTATTGTTCATGTTGAAGAGATTATCGACCTCAATTGTTTTTCATTTCTGGTACACTGTGCGTTACTTGGTATTACCTAATCATTCAAACTCATTAGAATTTTTCTACATCCTATTGAATACGACATATGGTGTAGATAGTTTAAGTACTCAATGGTAGCAAGGTGTGTGTAGTTGGCATACTATGCAGATCCAAACACGTGCTGCACCACGTGTCTTTAAAATACGACATCATCATTACATGCATTCCTTGTGGGGGTAGCACCTTTTATTTAAGTAAATGAAAATGTATATTGGTTATTAGAAACGGAAAAAAATCTGCATTTTACCAAATATAGTATGTCGTTAGATATCAGAGTAGACGGATGAGTAAATTATTCTTTTTTTTAGAACTGATTACGCTATTGACCTAGGACTACGCTATTGACCGGATTACTAAGGCGAGTGCTTAAGGCACTCAGCTGATTTTATTTTGACAACTAGTTCAAGGGTGTCCAGCGCACCTCGGCTTAGGCTGTTGCCTGATTCATGCAACTCGCGACCTATCTGAACTACCTAAGCTAAGCTACATATATTCATACTTATATGAGTTATTGAAATATACATGTGTACCAAGTATACATACCTCAACAACTCTTATATGTATTTTGTATCGAATAATCAGTAATTTGGTCTTGTCTCTATTATATTTACAACGACTTGTTCTTTATAAAGCGTAAAGTAACGAACCGTAACGAAAGCGTAACAATATTACATTCGCATTTATTACATTAATAAGGATTGTATTTCAAGATTTAGGTTTGTTATCATTTTATTTTTATAAAACTGTTTAATTAACTTTTCTTAAATACTATGAATGTATTAAGTAACTACGCAGCTTGTTATTTGTTGAATTCTTGGTTAATAATTTTTGTAGTCAATTTTATTATTAGCCTTCAAAAATAATTATACCTACAATATTTTTATAAGAATAGCTAATAAGTGTGTTTAAACTACTGAGCTTTGCTTACTTTATTTCGTACCGGAAAAGGTGGCCTTCAATATGCTAGAACTCATAAAATCAGCAAAGATAATTATATTCATTATACAATAAGTAAAATTTTGGGCTATGTTTTTAGATTCCATAAATAAAACTTATTCACGAGACCACAAGTCAACATGCTGTAAACTAGTAAAAGACAGGTGGCAACCTTCAACCATAACTTAATTCCTTACCTTTTGGCCGATTTGGTTTATTGATCTAATTTAGTATCGACTTGGCATTAATCTAGTAATTAAGTAGTATTTGCATCCTAAATACTAAAACTATATTTATGTATAACACTACAAATATTAAAATATTTTGAGACGGTGAAAGAAAAAGTCACTGATTGTTATTTATTGTAGGTGGCGTCTGGGATTATCGTAAATCTAGTGATCAAGATGTAGTGTGTAAACAAACCCACCTGTCGGTACAGTGTTATATAATCCGTTGTTTGTTTATAATTTAGTTTTTATCAGGTCATATTTGGGTCAAGTTCAAGGTAAAAAGAAGTTTAATTGTTTCTTATACTTCATTGAAGAAATTCATTCATTCGTTGAAGAAGTGTAATCTAAAATCTTTTGTATTACTTTGAAAGTGTAGTGTGTGAAAGCTTACTCATATCTCGAGGTCTCAACCCTGGATGCCTCTATATAAAATAACTAGCAATTACCCACGGCTTAGCACTCGTTTTTATGCACTAATCACTTTCTACTATTAATTAGAAAACTATACATATATGTAAAAGAATAACTTAATTACTGAAAATGACAAAATTAATGTAAAATTTTAACCTCTTTTTCACCATCTAAGGCATTGATTTTTCAGAAATCCTCTCTTGGTGCTTACTCACAGTGTAAAAGGAACCCGCATACGAATTTTCATGGCGTCATTCGAAGCAGTTTGGGTTGTTCCCTAACATGCATGTGAGGCAGTTATTCTTTTATATATATATATATATACTAGCTGGCCTAGCGGACGATGTCCTGCATTGATAATAGAAAAAACAACTAAAATTCAACAGTAGCATCCCACCTATCGGTTCTAATTGTGAATCTAACTCATTCTTTAATCCACCTAAACACACAAAAAAATCATGAAAATCTGTCCAGTAGTTTAGGAGACGTTCAGTCACATAAACACGGACAGAAGAACATAAAGACAGATTAGCTAAGTGAGCTACTGTAAACGTAAATGATGAATCATGATATTACATTGTTTTTGACACTTTCTTTCATTCGGTTTTAAAATTAAACAACATACACTTGACTTCCGTCCCAACAAACAATACCTACTGGTATGACCTTTGTAGTTTGTCTTAAAGCTATATCGATCGAGGTGGCTGAGAATAATGCAAGAGATTTACATTTCAATATATTGTTCCCAAAAAGCGCATAAGGTCAATGCGCTACGAAAACCCCGTTTCCTCTTTTAGTATCAGTGTATTTATTGTAATTATAAATATCTCAGAGGGCCTCGTATCAAGAATCAAGGTGAGATGTGTTCTGTTTCAGCGAATTTCATTTTGTTATTTACGTCGGTTGTCTTACAAATACGTATAATGTTTTCTGCTGAAATCGATACTTGTTTTTCATGGATCCTGGCTATTTTAAAACTAAACACAGTTCTTTGTAACATCATGAGTGTAGGAACATGTTACAGTCGAACGTAAATCTTGGCAGACGGTCACGAATATCATAATGCTGTGGACAGTTTGTTGCATTCCTTTATATCATGATTAGTACGTAATATGCCGTTTAACACTTTGTATGGATTGTGTGAATCTATGCTTAGCTGTGTTTACGTCACATAGGTGTGGTTCGTATCCGCTGCGAGAGCCGTAACCTAGTGACCCAAATTTGCGAGTTTAAATCTTACGTCGCCCTCAACTCTTTTGAATATGCTCGGTTTTTGACATAATTATCCTAAAAATAAGTAGATTTAGGTATTGATCGGATCTTAAAATTTATTAGTATGGTATGAATAATAAAAAATTTGGAAGATTTTGAAGTTATACTTCTTTTGGCGCGTTAGGGAAAAATGATTAGAGTAAATTTTTAGGATGCGCGCGCACACCGTCACGAAAAATTGACACACTGAAGTTAGCTATAGTCAACATTTTGTTTCTTTGTATTTGTTGTTTGTACTTCTTTGTATTAAAACTTTCAATGTATTAAATACCTTTTTTCTATTGTTAGTGTCGTTTTTTCTACAAACGTAGAATAAGGCAAAAAATAAAATGTTTGAATAAAAGATGTAATCCAAAGAAGAAAGAAGTCAAAGAAATATGACTTCTAACGCGTGTACATAAGTACACACACACTTTTTTATTGCATTTTGCCATCGCCTAGATTATACAAATATGTAAAAATATAAATGAAACAATGTTCTTATTGTTCATTATTTATGAAAAATGGTGGCTTAAAACGTTCAATATCTTTTTTATTTTCGAAGTGACTGCGCTATTGACCCAGCAAGGTCTTAACAGCTTCACCGGACTACATTCAATATCTTTATTCACTTTTGTTCGACTTTACTATTCATACTTGCTTTTTTAATTACTGAAAATATGGTAATTTTAGATTGTAGCAATAAATAAGGCAAATATATGGTACATTATAATATACTTGCAGTCGTATATATAATTAAATCAGAAATGAATTGGTATATAACAATGCGAACAGATGGAGGCATTGTAAATAAAATTATTAACATGTGAGGAGAGTTCAATGATATGCCTTAAAATACACAATTGAAATACCAAGAATACTTGCATTTATATTTTGCTCAGGGCTGCAAATGAGTTACTAACTGACAAGTCCGTAAAGTCCGAGTGGCTTTTGAAATATTTTTACTATATTCGTTGATAATGGCATTGAAGTAGTTTGATGTAGGTATATATCTCATATTTGCTTGACCTTGTTATTATCAGTTTTAGTATTAACTCGTCATTAGTAGGAACGTTATGCGAAATACAATATATAAAATTGTGCGTAGTTTAGGATTAATAATATTTCAGAGACTGTTGACATTTATACTATATGTAAATATTTAAAGAGTTTATAGTAGATGAACAATATTATTAGTAATAGAATATCTAAGTAGGTAGTATGATATTTATGTTCGATTAATTGTTTTGGAATTGTTAAAAAGTACTGTCGGTAAGAAAAACGATTTCACTAAAATAGAAAATAATCAATTCAAAAATCAAAAAGTATTTATTCGGTTTAAGCCCTGAGAAGGCACTTATGAATGTCAAAACTTCCACCGGGAAAAACAACCCGGTCATCGATAAAAACCATTAGTAAGGTCGATCTGGTTTACCTTTGCATTATACCTATTAATACTTTTAAAGACATAAAGTTAATACGTTGGTGGTAGATGCACAGAGAGGGTCGTCATTTCCAGACGTCACCATCGTTTATATATCGAAATTAAATTAGGGTTTTACATCTCTAACAGTGTTATTACAGATAAGTTAAATACGTATTGAATACTTGCTTTATAAAAGTTTGGGTACTTACGTATTATTAAATGCGTTGCGCTCGCCGAACGTTCGATTTCTTGCTCTTTTAGCTCTGTTTGGTTAAATTCGGTTAGACTTACGAAAAAGGATAACACGAGCTTCTCGCAGCGGTCATCGAGCCCGGTGCATTCAATACGTAAGTACCCAAACTTTTTTAAAGTAAGTATTCAATACGTATTTATCTTTTTTGTAATAACATCGTAAATATTTATCACAATTCCAAATTTGTGACTAAACATTGAAAACGTTTCATTGAAAATCAGTGCGCAATTTAATACTGTTTACATTATATGTTGATTAACAGAAATCCTTTGTTGTATTATTTATAAAACAGTATTAAATAGGGGTACTTATACCTCTTTCAATAATAGGTCACTCAATTATCTATATAGGACTACATTCATCCTCCAGCCGACACATGGTATAGACTGAGCGCGCGAACCTATGCCTGGTATATTTATAGTGTGCGTGCAGGCGACAAACGCGCGCGCACACGAGTGCGAGCAAGATGGAGGTTAGGATTCTGCAACACTCCACATACACTCGATGCTGGCGACGCTAGCGACTTACCTACGCTGACACCTGCTCTGCACTGAATGCGCATGCGCGAGAACCTCGCGTTTTATAGTGTGCGAGTGGACACCAGATGCTCACCTGTTGGAGGGCGAGTGAGATGGACGCGCAACGATTGCGCGCGCTTCAGGAACCTCATCGTATTACAATTGGCCGACGTGATATTTTATCTCTTACGCATAATACTGTTTATTGTACCTTATGTTGTATATAGGAAATGCAATTTTATTGAATAAATGACGAGAAATTTGTCAGCATATAACGCTCTTTAATTCTCTCCAAATCTCCTGCAACCATCTGCGACGACCCGACACGCACTACATCTTGGTAACCCCGACGAAGCAAAAAGAACACTGGAAGCATAAAAATGGAGCCAGGAAGCTACACTACTGCTAGAGATCCAGTTTCTTCTGCACAAGTAGACGTTCTCCGGAAACAAATTGAGAAGCTCAGCTTAAAAATCGCCGAGCTAAACGAAGAGTTAACGCGGAATAATCGACGCGGACACCCGTCCCATTCAAGTTCACGCCAGTATAAAACAGCTAAACGCTGCGAGTCGCCCTGCAGGAGAAAACACAAAGAAACGACGTCGAAACTAACGTCGACATCAACAGTGGCAGCTTACGATGTCCCCTGCAACGCAAACCGACTTTGCATCATGGATCGGGACACAGGAGAACGATTTCTCATCGATACAGGCGCAGAGGTCTCCGTATTAGCCGTAACAAGCATAAGGAAGGCTAACTCTGAAAACACCTACAAATTATACGCCGCAAACAACACTCCGATCAAGACGTACGGTGAAAAAACCATCACACTGAATCTCGGACTTCGTCGCCGTTTCACGTGGACGTTTATCGTCGCTGGAGTCACTACTTCAATATTGGGGGCAGATTTTCTACGTCACTTCAAGTTACTGGTTGATCTACACCGAAAGAAGCTCGTTGACAATGTAACAGAACTATCAGTCAACGCACTAGAGGTCACCACCTACAACGAAACTATACACATCATCAGCTCCAATCAAGCGTGTCATGATATTTTGAAGGCATATCCCGATGTTTTACGGCCCACGTCCCTGAAGGAGCCACCCAAACACGACGTTGTACATCATATTGAGACATCAGGCCCACCGTTGTTCGCCCGAGCCCGCCCACTGCCACCGGATAAATACAAAGCGGCGAAAGAAGAATTCGCCCACATGCTTGAGCTGGGTATCTGCAGGCCCTCAAAGAGTCCATGGGCAAGTCCACTACACGTGGTAAAGAAAAAGGATGGCGGATTACGAGTATGCGGTGACTATCGCCGATTAAACGCAGTCACACTTCCCGACCGTTACCCTCTACCTCGCATTCAAGATTTCACCTACCAGCTGCATAACAAGAAGATCTTCTCTAAGCTAGATCTCAAGATGGCTTACTATTGGATACCTATCGCAGAAGAAGACGTCCAGAAAACAGCAATTATAACACCTTTTGGATTGTTCGAATTTACATCCATGACTTTCGGACTACGCAACGCCAGTCAAACTTTCCAGCGATTCATGCACCAAGTTTTGCGTGACATAGACTGTTTCTGCTTCATTGACGACATCCTTCTCTATGCAGAAGACGAAGAAAAAATGCGGAAACTTCTGAAACAAGTACTGGAACGACTCAGTCAGTATGGCGTCAGGTTGAACGTGGAAAAATGCGAGTTCAACAAGTCTAAAATTAACTTCCTCGGCTACGAAGTATCTGAAAACGGTATCAAGCCCACACAAGAACGCACAGAAGTCATTTCGAGTTATCCGAAGCCGAAAACAATAGCCGAGTTACGTCGCTTTCTCGGCATGATCAACTTCTACCGCAGTTGCTTACCTCGTCAAGCAGAATATCAGGCAGAGCTCAACAAATATTTACACAATACGAAGCGAAACGATAAGACTCCTATCATATGGACCACCGAATCAGACCTAGCTTTTGAAAAATGCAGACAAAGCATATCGGAAGCTACGGTATTGACGCACCCAGTTCTCGGTGCCGAACTCGCCATAATGACAGATGCCTCAGACACCAGCCTTGGTGCAGTACTTCAGCAAAAGTCAGGTGACGCCTGGAAGCCTATTGCTTACTTCTCAAAAGCAATGAGCCCCACACAACGTCGTTACAGTACATACGACCGCGAGTTACTAGCGATCTACGCGGCGGTAAAACATTTCCGCCCATTTATTGAAGGCAGCGACGTCACAGTTTACACGGATCACAAACCGCTCGCCCACGCATTAACACGCTCGCCGAGCAACAGTGATACGCCCCGTCGAGAACGTCAACTCAGCTTTATCAGCCAGTTTTGCACACACATCAAGTACGTGCACGGATCAGACAACACAGTCGCAGATGCATTGTCACGTATCGAAGACATACATTGTCCCACATCCATCGACTTCAGCAAACTGGCAGCCGATCAAGAAAACGATCCCGTTCTGAACCAGCTCAAACGCCAAGGAAACCTCAAATTCACTGAGATAACGATGCCGGGTATAACACGCCCCATTACATGTGAAAACTCAGGGAAAACACCCAGACCATATTTACCGCAATCATATCGTTTTGACGCATTTAAAGCACAACACGATTTATGTCATCCGGGTATTAAAGCTACGCGAAGACAAATCGCCTCAAAATTCTTCTGGCCCGAGATGAACAAGGAAGTCGGAACGTGGACAAGAACCTGCATCAACTGTCAGCGGTCAAAGGTACACCGCCATGTCGTCACACCGCTAAGCGAGTTCCCGCCATCACAACGGTTCGAACATATACATATCGACATAACGGGACCGCTACACATAAGTAACGACTACCGCTACTGCGTGACCATCATCGATCGATGCACGAAATGGCCAGAAGCTATTCCAGTTCGCGAGATCACAGCCGAAACCGTCGCGAAAGTACTGTATGAAAACTGGATAGCAAGATTCGGATGCCCCTTACGAATATCAACGGATCAAGGTCGTCAATTCGAATCGTCTTTATTCACGGCCCTAACGAAGAGACTGGGCATCACTCGAATCCGCACGACTGCATATCACCCATAGTCTAACGGTCAGATCGAGAGATGGCATCGAACGCTCAAGGCAGCCCTCATGGCCCGCGGAAACACTACACGATGGTCAGAAGAGTTACCTACTGTACTACTTGGCTTACGCACAGTCTTACGCATCAATAATAACCTCAGCCCAGCAATGATGACATACGGAACCACACTTCGCCTACCGTCAGATCTCGTTGCCCCTAGCAACATAAACATCTTTGAGCATGACTACGTACGTCGACTGATGGACACTATGGCAACAATTAAGAATCCATCTCGCTCTAACAGTAACAGAACAGAGCCCTTTGTTTACAAGGACCTCGCTACCTGCACACATGTTTTCGTACGAAACGACACAGTTCGTTCGCCGTTAACGCCACCGTACGAGGGTCCTTACGAAGTCATCAAGCGTTATGACAAGTATTTCAACGTCAAACTGCCGCATCGAACATCTGTAATATCGCTGGACAGACTCAAGCCGGCATATATATACGATGAGTCAGAAAACACCATCATCGCTCCGAAAACCACACCGAACCCGCAGCCCTACATTACCAGGTCCGGCCGAGTTGTGAAGCCAACCGTACGCTTCGCTAAGGGGGGAGTGATATAGGACTACATTCATCCTCCAGCCGACACATGGTATAGACTGAGCGCGCGAACCTATGCCTGGTATATTTATAGTGTGCGTGCAGGCGACAAACGCGCGCGCACATGAGTGCGAGCAAGATGGAGGTTAGGATTCTGCAACACTCCACATACACTCGATGCTGGCGACGCTAGCGACTTACCTACGCTGACACCTGCTCTGCACTGAATGCGCATGGAGTTTCTTCTCGCCCACCCCTTGTGGGGGCGTGCGGGGTGTCAGCGACAGGGTGGCCCCTCTAGCTGAGGCTTCACTCGCCTCCCGCAACTACGGGAGGGTATTCTGTTTCGGGGGGGGGCCGTCTTTAAACGGCCTGCCCCTGTGGATGTCTTGTCCTCTTTCCCTCTCACTCTATCATCGGCTCTCTCGCTCGGTCGTCGACGGCTGTTGCGTTGAGGTGGCGACAGCCGGCCTTCCTTCTCTTTCTAGCGTCCATCTGCGACATGTGCGCTCTCCCTCTTCGCGGATCAGTCGCATGTGGGCTCTAATTTTGCCCTCCCACTCGGCTTCAATTTTTTGGGCTTCTCCTTTTGGTGCAGACTTCATTTTTTCCTCTTTGGCGTCCAATAGCTCCTTGTAGCCTCCCATCAGCTCATCGAGCCGGGCTTCCTCCTCGGGTAGGAGCTGGTATTGTTTGGGGCCTCTTTTCTTCCTACGGGTTCTCTTGGGTCCCCTTGTAGGAGGATCGTTGGCGGGCGCCATAAGGCTGCCCGCCGCCGACTCTTCAACTACCCGGGGGGTCGTGGTGGTCTGCGTGGGTCTCCCGGTAACTGACCGGGCCACGGTGCCTGCGCGGAGATTCCTGAGCTCGCGTTTGAAGACGGGGCATCTCTTCTTGTCATTTGCGGTGTGGGCGCCCCCGCAGTTGGCACAGGTCGCCTTCTCTTCCTTGGGGCGTTCACATTGGCGGGCGGCGTGAGGTCCGCCGCACCGCACACAGGCGATGGGTCTATGGCATTGTAGAGAGGAGTGCCGGAACTGCTGGCAGCGGAAACACTGCGCCAGCCGGCGAGCTCCTCTCCAGGCTTCTATCTGTATCTCAGGCATGCTCATCAGTGAAGATACATTGTAGATGGCTGGTATCAGCCCTGGTGTTCTCGCGAGCACGACGAAGTAGATGCACCCGCTTCTACCGCGCCGGCCGTTGATTTCTCTGGCGTAATTCACCACGAACCCCTCTCTTCGGAGGGCCACGGCGATGTCTTGTGGGCTTATCCCTCTTGGCAGGCCGCGGATCGCGACCTTGAGGCCTTGCTGGGTGTGGGGCGTATAGGTAAACCAAGACGCCCCCTCAAGCTTCTCGACGAATTTGAGCGTGATCATGTGCTCCTCGACGTCCTGCGGGATGAAGCGCACTCCGTTCCCGTAGGCGCGAACGTTGGGCCCGTGCCCCAACTGATCCGCCAGTTGTGGGAGTAGCCGGACCCAGTCGTGGGTGCTCTCGACCACAATAGGCGGGTAGCGCGGGCCTTTCGCGTCGGGCGATGCAGGCGTTAGAATTTCGTCCGCGGCGGCAGCACTGTCGCGCGGAGGCTGCGAATTAGGGTTCCGCGGGCAGTCGACCGACGTAGTACGCGGATCGCGCGCAGACGGCGCTGCGATCGACGCGTAAGTAGGCTGCTCGCGGGCAACCTCACGCGACGGAGCGAGGGCGGGTGCGGGTGCGCGCACCGGCGTCGCTGGGTCGGGGTCTACGCGAAGTTGAGGTGTCTGCGCTGGTTGCGTGGTGCAGGCTCTCTTCTTCAGCGGGGCTTCAACTGGTGTAGGCGATGTTGGTGAGGACGCGCGATCGGACACGGGCCCTGCTTCGGGTTCGCTGCGCTTACGGCGCAGCGCTCGACCGAGCGGGCTAGTCGGCGCGTCGGAGAAAGCGGGCGGCGCGAGCTTGCCGCGGGCTGCGTATGCGAGCGCGGCCTTATCGGACGCGGAAGGCAGCTTTCCACTTGCAGCGGCTTCTTGGACACGCAGGAACAGCGCCATCCAACGGAGCATCCCCTGCGACAGAGCCCCAGCTAAAATTAGCTGGGCGAGAGTGAGAATATCACTCTCGTACGCATCCGTCGCAGCGGACGCCTCGCCGGGCAGCGACTGCCGCGCGTCCGGAGTCGGCGTGCTGGAAACAGGCACGGAGGTGCGGGGTCCAGTGGGCGTAGCGGTGGTCGATGTAGAAGCGGTGTCGGGTTCCGTGGGCTGGCCAGGGGTCGTCGTGCAGGGGTCTGGTTGGCCCTGAAAAGGGCCTTTTGTGGATCGTCGGCTCGACGCAAGAGGCGGAGCGGACGAAGGAGCGCTTGACTTGCGCATCGTCGCGTAGGTCGGAGCAGGCGGCGCTCGCGGACGACCTCGTACGCGCAGACGACGGAGCCGTCAATGCGCATGCGCGAGAACCTCGCGTTTTATAGTGTGCGAGTGGACACCAGATGCTCACCTGTTGGAGGGCGAGTGAGATGGACGCGCAACGATTGCGCGCGCTTCAGGAACCTCATCGTATTACAATTGGCCGACGTGATATTTTATCTCTTACGCATAATACTGTTTATTGTACCTTATGTTGTATATAGGAAATGCAATTTTATTGAATAAATGACGAGAAATTTGTCAGCATATAACGCTCTTTAATTCTCTCCAAATCTCCTGCAACCATCTGTGACGACCCGACACGCACTACATCTATATACTTATAAATGTTTATGTTTGGCGCTACTTTTTTTCCATGATACTCGTGTCTCGGCGGGGGTTTAAAATGGCTACTTTTGTAATAAGAATTCAGTGAATAAAAATCTTAAGACTCACTGACAATAACGTACAGCTTATTTTGGTGGAGATAGAGTGTTTCTTGAATAGCACTAGCTTTTTCTCGCGGCCTCCCCTGCGTTAGTGGTGGTAATATCTATCCGTGATTATTTGTCCTACACCTTAGGTTCGTAGGAAATTAAGTACCTTGTTAAATAGTCTAATACTAAAAGAAGCATTCTAAAATTTCATCCCTTATTTTACACCTTAATAGAGTAAATAATTGTCCAAGTTTCATGTTTCTAGCTGCAGTAGTTTCAATTGTTCGTTGCCGAGTCAACGCTTGTTTCTAAATTATTATAGATAGGGGAGGAAAGGAGATCTTATGAATTTCTTATGAATTATTAATATCTTGTGAATTCTCCCACTCGTCACAACTTTAAACAGCATTAAGGGTTACTTCATAGAGCACATTAAATTTTAAGCCGTTTGTGTCGAAAGGCCAGTAGTTTCTCATTTTTGCGAAACCGGTTCTAGTCTGTTTTCGTTATTCATGACCTCAATATATCTGGGATCAAACATTTGTTTGCCTATCGCGATATCTATATACCAATTAGTATTCTACGTGAATATTGTTGCTATTATTGTGAATTAAAAAAAAAATTCAAACTCATGTGTGTATATTATCAGGAGTGTAAAGGTTACAGCGATACGTTGTATTTGTATGTAGACGGATTGTTTAACGAACATTATTGAAAATAACTTTTGGCGTGAGTTTGTCAGGCGATGTCGTTCTTGTGTTTTTTTTTTTTGGTTTATTTTTACTCTTCCTTGTTGATGATAGACGACAATCGTGTTTATGTGGTACGCTTTCATATATTAACAGTGCTACTGAGGCGGGGCACGCGCGTCATTTGAATATGCCGAACAGTGGCTGGTCTGCACACCGCGTCTAATTTGGTGACGCCGCCGCCGCGCGTTGGCAGGTTGGCACTTGCTGGTATACGTCGGTTGCGAGGCGATACGACGCAATCGTTTCCGTCGTGGAAGACTCGATACTAAACTTTCGAAGTTAATCACGCAACTCGTGCGTCACCACAATCACACTAGAACGATATCTTATCCACGTGCGGTGTTTGCAATGAACAACTATTAGGCGATTTGTCCGCATTAGAACTTAGAACGGATGTGGGTCGGTGTTTATTTTTATACAAACAAAGATAAACGCTAAGCGATGAATGACTATTGCGACAGACATACGTTGTACATAACATGTGCCTTATATTTTTACGCTAATACCGTCGTATCTGTAAAAGGAAATTCAATTAACATTAGAACATTTTAGCAAAATATTTTAACCTCTCATCTTCCGCATAACATAACAGAAACTCTTTAGATAACTAATAACAAAGTATACTTCATAAGTCTTATCCTACAAATTACTTACAAAAACTCTATTACGATACGTATAAAATTCGTCATCCTTAGGTAACATCTCGGTCAGTAATTTTATAGTTTTAAACTATAAACAATACAACTGATGCATTGAGATAAACATAACGTCTAGAGGACAAATGTTGCATGTCGCGTCATCAGAATCTTTCTGCATTGTTCACTGCAGCGCCCTAAAAGTGCGGACGTGACAGCCGCAAGCTGTACACAATAAAAAATATGCTGCCGGAGCGGTTACTGACTCGGGTCGCGGCGCAAACGCACCTCTCACGAGCGCTTTGGTTCCCTGAACTCATGTTTTAACCGATGGAACTAGTTTGACAGTGAACTCGCATCCTAACACTATTTCTCTTAAATAAGGTTATCCGTTTTATACACAAAAAATGTTTACTTATCTTACTGTGTGTTGTATTTAATTGTCAACTATTTTACATATGTTTACTTGGATACTGGGTTGAATTTGTTAAATTCTAAAATCATTTCTAGGTTTGAAGTTATATTTGCTTCTTTTTTTTTTTTTCTTTCTCGAACTGACTACGCTATTGACCTAGCAAGGTCTTAACAGCTTCCCCGGACTACTAAGGCGAGCGCTTAAGGCACTCAGCCGATTTTATATTGGCAACCAGCTCAAGGGTGCACGGCACACCTCGGCTTGGCTGTTGCCCGTTGCATGCAAAAATCGCGACCTAACCTAGCTAACTATTCATATATGTTTGAGTTGTTGAAACGTATATGTGTACCAAGCATATCCGCCTCAACAACTCTTCCATATATTTTTGTCGAAAATTTGGAGAGTTTTTCAGTTCGATAAGGGAAAAAATTTAACAAAAATAATCCTTCTACCAAGATGTGTAGCGTGTAAGCGTGCACGTGTGTGGAGGTGATCGTGTAGTGTTGTAGCAGTGATGTATGGGTGTGTCACCGTATCGCGCAAGCAACGCACTCAAGGGCTCCCTACCGAGGGATCGAACCTAGGCTTGAGCCGCTGCCGTGGGAGGCCTAATCGGGTGAACTTATATTTGCTGTAAATCGCCACTAAATACAATAGCAGTCGCACGCAACAACTAACAACTTTTGATATAATATACAAAATTATATATGCCCGCAAAACATGTAATTTTTATAATATGTATATTCAATTGTTTTGTATTTACTGACTTCCGTTATTTAGTTTTGTATTTTAATTTTTAATATAATTTTGTAAAATTTTGTACCCAAATGTAATAGGAAGACAAATTTAGTTTTGTGGGTTATTATTATTCTTGCGTGATTTCCCTATAATTACATAATTTCTTTTCTGATTTTAAGCCAGAATAAATAAATAAACTCCTATATTTTAATATATAGCTATAACAATTTGTAATATGAACTCTGAGATTATCTACACGATATCTATACTGTTACATAAATAATAAAAAAACGCGTGTGGAGCCGCAGTCACAGCTAGCTGAGTATAAAAATTTAATCATAATAATAACGGTATAACGCAAAGTACGTTGATGTTGCATCATCAGGTTTTTCAATGCGTCAAGGTCTCTCGCATTACTTACCCGTTGTTGCCACGGCCTTTAAACGGGAGAGCCTTGTATTTACGTGTCTTGTACGAAATGAAACAATAATTAAAGTTATTACCACTTCGGTAATTTTATCTCTATCTATAATATATTTTTTTTATTATTGTATATTGTGAACTGAATCTTCACACTCGCGATTTTCCTCGTGTAAACAATGAGATTTAGGTATACCGTTTTGTAATTGTTATTTTTATATGAAACGTATTGTCTCTCATACAAACGTTACCATCCCATTTCACACTATAAGGAGTTGAATTTTGGATAATCTGAAATTAGGATTCCATTATTTGTGTCCATTAATGTTATGACTGATGACTAATTATCACTGTCGAAAGGTAATATTTATATGTAGTTTCATTAGATTTGCTATATAAAATATTAGTTCCCATATAATCTTTTGCATCTTCTTTGTGGTTGAATTTGGAGAAGTTCCTTCTTAAGCGATACTTGCAATATAAAAGCAACAGTCTTTCCAAATCTCTAACCACTTTACGTCAGCCGACGATGGGATAGTCCAGAGGTATTATCTTTTATATACATATTAATAGACTCACTAAACATGAGTTCAAGTAATAGTACCAAAAAATGTATTTGGACCGAATAGGCACAGTGCGTTCGCCATTGTATTTGGTGGGTGTTGTTGCCTACTTGCACTAGCCGTTTTAACTCAGTCATCAGGAATATTTAGTTTTTAGTTATTGGGCTTAGTTAAGATACTGATCATTTTAATATGTTACATAAACATTACTTACTACTTCTAGTATACAAACTGCCAGATGCAATATTAGCAATCAGGAAAGACAAGATTTACAGTAATATATATGCTTCAAAATTTTTGTCGCCGAGCTTGTTTAATAAATGGACTGCATGCTTTTTTGTATTTTTTTAGAGGGAATTATATTCGAATGAACATATCAGCCCCATTCAAAATAAAAATCATAAAATACTTTATTCAGTTTTGGCCCTGCGAAGGCGTTTATGAACGTCAGTGTTTGCACCGGTTAGGGAAACAACCTGACGGGGTTGTTTCGAGAAGAACTGGCAAGAAACTCGATCTGATTTATCCCTTCGTGTTACAATAATTTTACAAAACGTTGTTTCCTATCACACAGTTCACATCAGTAAAGTCGCTGATAGCGTTTCATAATTATACAATATCTTGGCATCATCCGAACAGGGTTCTGCCAAAATAATGTGACTATGACTACACGTTTGTTTGATACTTTATACCCTTAAATAAATAAATTACTAATTTAATCACGATAGTAAATATATTTTACCTAGCCTCTGCCCACGACTTCGTTCGCGTTCTCAATAGGAAAAAACATCCCGATTTTGAAACATATTTCATTTGTGCTCCGCTCCTATTGGTCTTAGTGTGATGATATAGCCTATAACCATTCTCGCTGAATGAACTATATAACACTGAAAGAATTATTCAAATCGGACCAGTAGTTCCTGAGATTACCCCCTACAACGTCACAACGTCACAAACTTTACCTCTTTATAATATTAGTATAGATTAATTAAAAATACTATATTTCTTAATACAATCGTTATTTTATATTCAAATTAATTTCTTGGTGATATTAAATATAATAGATAATTTATTACCCGTGCTATTTACTTGTCATTAAAATTATTCAAGGCAATTATGGTGACTCGGAGTCTGTGATAACAATGGTGTAAATGTTCACAGTATATCGATTGTGAATTTCCATAAGTGTTATTAAAATTTATTTTATACGTTTTATTAGGAATAAAATAATAAAATAGGTTTAAGGTGAATTAAGGAGCTAAAGAAATTTCTCCACTATAAATATTTATGTATCTAGTCCGTCCCAGACCAGTTAGTATGATTTGCTTTGTGAATATATTGATAGTGTTTTGTTTTGATTTCATCAATACTAATATTATAAAAGACTAGCTTTTATCCGCGACTTCGTCCGCGTGGAACAGTTACTTTCGGCTAACTAACACGTAGCGGAAGCTCTCAAAAGGAAAAAGCCTCGATTTTCAAACTTACTTCATTGATGCTCCGCTCCTATTGGTATTGGTGTGATACTATATAGCCTTCCACGGTAAATGAGCTCTCTAACACTGAAAGAATTCTTCAACTCGGACCAGTACTTCCTGAGATTACCCCTCACAAACTTTACCTCTTTATAATACTAGTATACAAAGTTTCTGAGTTTACAATGGGGATTTTCTCTTGGAACTACTGATCGAATTCTGAAAATGTTTAACCATTAGGAGGCTATGACATATATGGGCAGTGTAAGCTTGGATATTAGACTTAGTGGTGGTTTTATTATTTATCTTTATAGATCTTGTAATTTAATTCATTTTCACTAGAATTATTGGACCAGTCAAAATGACTACTCTTAATGTATTTGGTTCTATTTATGTAGTTCTTTTCGATTTCTTTTGTAATACTTGTCTAATACGATATTAATTAATATGACGCTTTTAAATAAAAAAAAATCTAAGAAAAATATTATAATGAGACATTTTACAACTCCCATAGTTTTACTGTTATTAAATTATTTCCGTATTCTTTGTGTCGCTTTGTTTTTTTTTGTTGTTACATATTTAATCATTAATGTAATATTATTTGAATATTTCGTGTTGATATGAATTGATCGTATATGTAACATTTATTTAATAATCCAGTGAGTCATTCGTATAAGGTCATTAGTAATATCTAACAGCTTTGTTCGTTAACCAGTAATTGATCACATTAGTAGGGGAATTGCGTGAAGTGAGTGGTCAAATTAAAATGTCTATATAATTATTTCAAACTTATATGCACACTAGCGGCTATTAACGATTTGTATCTGCCTTTATAATGTAAGAAATAGGATATTAAAAAAAAATCACGTGACTCTGTCAAGGCCGTTTTGACACATTACAATAGTGATGTTACAGGCTTATTTTCAACAAGAATATAATAAAATGCTGCTTTGCCTTAAGCATTGACGCGATTATGCCAGAGATGATAGGTGCGTTAGTTAACGATCCTATCTAATATATGTATAACCATATAATATCGGAAATTTCACCGCCGAGTTACATTGTAAATAAATACACTAATAATTATAATCCATCAAGGATTTTGTCAAACGGCATGAAAATTATGTTAGTAAAAACATCTGTTCTCAGGACCATATTATAGGTATAGTTAAATATAGTAGTAGTTTCATAGTCATTTCAGATTTCATAGGCAAACAAACGTCAAAATGGCCATCATAGCATGCCGCTATTATAGTGCTAAATAGAATTTAGAGCCCACGAATTCTCCAAGAAATACCTTACGTTTAAGACCTTACGAATCGTCAATCTTATGTCTAAATCTAAAAAGATCTACTTCATGAAGTGTTTCCTCGTGGAATAATGGTGGTTTACAATAAGTTAAAATTGATAATTGAATGTTGAGAATGAAGATAGTATTCGTGTGAGTAACTGTAAGTGTATTTTTGCAGGTGGACAGCGGTGGCGGTGGCTCTGCTGAAGTAATGGTGTACTCTCTTGGCTGGGGTATGGGGGAGCCGGAGCGGCGCGGCGCGGATCGCAAGCGCGCCCAGCCGCCCGCACAGCCACCCGTCGTCGTGCATTCACCACTCTCGCCAGATGATGGCCATGAAGTCGATGTACTACCTCTACACAATCAGGTATCATTCACTTTATCTTTTCTTATATACTCTATCGGTGTCATTACAAAAAGTAAACTACGTAATACTATATTTTAAAAAGGTTTCGTACAAAATGCACCGCGCTCGCCCGATGCAAGTTCGCGTTATCCTTTTTTCGTAAGTTTAACCTAACCTAACCAAAGCGAAACAAAAGAGCAAGACGGCAACCTTTTTAGAGCAGGTATTCAATATGTATTTAACTTTTTTGTAATAACACTGTATAGGTTTTAGCGTTTGACGACTATCTCATCTTTTAAAGCCCTGGCTGGGGTTGGTTAAAGGTGGTGCGAAGCGACACAACTCTTTAATTGACATACCCACATGACTTATAATATTTACGAATACCACAACGACGATGTGGCCTGAGATGGTAAACACGCTAAAACAGCTGTTGGGACATACCAATAAGAGTTCGGCGACAGATTTTCAACTTGAAGAAAGAGCCCTATCACTACGTTACGGTTTGATAATGATGTTTTCCTTCAAAAAAAGCTTCGACTCAGCTCCTAAGATTTAAACTTACTCCCATCGAAGCTGTTTTTTTAATCTAATGGAAAGCAAACGAACATCTGGGTCACCTGGTGTTAAGTGATCACCGCCGTCCATAGACGTTAACAACACCAGGGGAGTTGCAATTGTGTTGCCAGCCTTTGTTTTGTTTGAGAGGGAGGAGGAGAAGGCAAGGTGGACCTCCGACGCTCTCACTGACCGAACGAAACGCAATAATGTAAGCATTGTTACTTCACGTCGGTTTTCTGTGGGTCGGGTGGTACTACCCCGGGCGACTCGACCCATTCTTATATCTTATACCCATACTTAACTGACCGATTTCATCCACAGCAGATTTTATAAAATATATTAAATACAACAATAGGCGTCTGGCGACAAATTCTCAACTCGGATCAACATGGTAGATCCAAAGCAAACAATACCTTAGTACTATGTACTCCTTGTCGTCATTTTTATTCCACGTAGGTGCATACACTAATTCAAATTAGGGAAGCCTTTAAATCAGGGCTTCTTAAACTAATTTGGGGTCGCGTAGCAAAATTCTGCGGTCGCGAGAGATTAGAATGTTGAAGGTTTTGAGATTGAAGATTTCAAAACGAATCCTAAAACTATATATTGTCATATGTATATGCATATTATTACCTAATAAATAAATCATCAAAACTATTAATTTATTTTTCTTTTATATTTGTATGGGGTCGTCAAGAAACTCGTGAATGACAAAAGTTTAAGAAGCTCTGCTTTAGATGCATTCATTACGTTTACATGATATTCGTTCGTACCTCACAATTGTATTAGATCTATAGAGTAATCTCGATAAATTAAAGTATATTAATGCAATGGAGTAGTAACAATAGGAAAATATACGTGCCTAGTACCGTAAGCATATTGTAATTCCCATCTTTGCTTGTAATACCCAAAATACTGTTAATTTAATAAAAAATTTGGAAACATAAATCTATTCATCAGTATTACGGCAGAATATATGTATAAATAAGGTACATTTAATTAATATGTAAATCACAAATTCATAATTTTCAACGTGAATTTCTGAAATTTACCTATTTCTTATTTTGTAATGGATATATTTTGTTAAACTGCCTAGACGAGTGGGATTATACATTTTAAAAAAGCAGTCAATGTGACCCGCCCGTCCCCGGTGGCAACAGGGTCGTCGGCTGCGCTCAGGTGCCGTGTGCCGCTTCACGCCGGGTCAACGGCACTGTGCACGCTTAGTTTTTTATTCTATTTCTCACTTGCCCATTTGAACGGTCTCTCGAGCGAAGGTTCTTAAGCAGTGTACATATTGTGTACCGTATGGGAATTCTGCTCCGATAAATGCAAAACCAGAATATAGATCATTTATGTACACAACGACCGTTCTAGATTTATATGGTTGTATACTTTTTACGCTACAGAAGAAATGGTTATCAATGAACGTAATGGTGAATGGGTATAAATGTATGAATTAGAAAATGAAGAATTTCGGAGGTGTTTCGTTCGCAATATTATGTTAAATATTAATAACATTCAGGTGGCGTACATGTGCCTGACTAAAACAGCATAATGTTCCTGAAGGTAAACTGCAGTGTCATTATGCAATATGTACCAATGTTAATATATTTTTTGTATTATGGCATTTCAAATTAATTATAGTACCCATATCGTTTTTTATCTATACTAATATATAAAGCTGAAGAGTTTGTTTGTTTGTTTGTTTGTTTGGTTGAACGCTATGATCTCAAGAACTACAGATCCAATTTAAAAGTTTCTTTTAGTGTTAGATAGCTCATTTATCGAGGACGGCTATAGGCTACATATCATCACGTTAAAACCAACAGGAGTTGAGCACTAATTAAGAATGTCAAAAAAACGGGCTATTTTTTAAGCTTCCGCTGCGTGTTAATGTCAGTATTATATGCGTTGCCATGGTAACGCGATAACATCTATCGGAAATATTTTCATGGTTTATTTTGTGTTCCTACTCAAAAGGTTTGTTCTACGTTAGTTTTGTTTTCAATTTTTAATTATACGTGGTACGTTTGTGTCGGAAACATTTGTAAATTTTATTTTGTGCTGATATTCTAAAAGGTTAGTAGTAATAATAAATACAGGCGAAGGAATTAATCCATACTGCCAATTCTGAAATTGTCAGTATAGGTAGTTCTTATGTATTCTCAATACATAAGCGCCAAATCTTCTATATAATATTTCGTAAATTTTTATCTTCTTAATTTCAAGCTTACAGAATACATGCTCCATGGCATTATTTTTCATTTATTTCACTCATGCATAATAGACAAACCATATTACATAAAACGCCGCCAATTTAACACTACATAGAGTAAAATAATACAAAATTATGAATAAAATATAAAATCCCTACATAACACTGACTGAAATCCCGTCAAAAACTCCTCAAAAAGTTTATTCTACGTTAGTTTCGTTTCCAATTTTTGGTTTGTGATATATTGCGTATTACGTATTATAAGAATAAAGCGTGTGTATATAATATTCAAATAAATACTTTTTGATGAATACATATATCTGCGGTGCTACAAATATCAACATTTTTTTTGATTCTGTCGATATATCTGTTTGTTTATTTGTTCCGGGTAATCTCCGAAACAGCTGGACCTATATGAACGGTTTTGTTTTCTTAGAAATGATTACGCTATTGACCTAGCAAGGTCTTAACAGCTTCAACGGACTACAAGTAATATTTTAACAGAAATTTTACGGGCAAATAACCAACTAATTAGCTGTTTTAGCGAGCGAAGCTAGCGAGTTCAGCAGACGATACCCGATATTATATCTATACAATAAAAGATTGAACACATATTGTTCGATAATGTATAGCTTAATATTTTCATTACTTTCTTATATAGTGTAAGTGAGCAATGAGGCTGATACATAGATAGTAGTTTAAAGTTCCAGCTATGTGGCTTATGATAAATTCCATCCCATTTACCTATTACTGTAGATGATGTGCGTGTCATACTTACAAATATTTTTGAAAGAGTATTATTGTTATTTACACATCTAATAAAAATTTTACATTTATTTAATACATTCAAAAAACGCGTGCGGAGCCGCGGTAACAGCTAGTTTTATAATAAACTTAATTACATTGTTATATCGTATTGAAATAATAGTAAATTTTACACCATACGATTAATAGTAACACAATGCCAATAATATAAAGCATATTAGTAAATAAAAATATTTTTACAACATTTTCAGAGATGCGTAATGAAACAATATTTAATAAAGAATGTTTGCGACAATTTAGTAATTAGTAGTGACTTTTTTTTATTTATGTGAATATAATAATAAATATAAAACTAAAAAACGTAAAATATCACGACTACTACTAAACAGTAATCATTACATAGAGTGCATTAAAAAATTCCGCAACTGACCACTTTTAGATTTTTTTTTTTTTTTTAACTTTATTTTTGGCAATCAACCGTTCAGATTATTACTGCCATTGTCACGTAGTCAATAATATTAAAAGCGTAGAACGATCATTTCAACAACAAGCGTCGTGTGAATCAACATTCTAACAAGATGGTGGCTCCCTTGTTAGAACCTTCCATGGAGTTTTTGTGGCATCTCAGAATTGCATGCTCCGTGGTATTATTTTTCATTCACTTCACTTATGCATAATAAACTAACCATATTACATAAAACACCACCAACTTTATACAATATAGAGTCAAGTAACACAAGATTATGAATAAAATATAAAATCCACTACATGACAGACTGAAATCCCGCCAAAAACTCCTTTAGAATATTTAAACTACTATTTACGATATTTGAAAATGGAAATTTTTGGCTTTAGTATACAGTCTGATTTGTGTATTTGTTACTTGTATTACGTTTTGGCTTCATTTTAAATATTACGTATCTACGTTAAAATGTATTGAACATGTAAAAATCTTAGTTTAGGATTAACTACAATTTATTTTAAGATTAGTTGTCATTGTCGCTCGCCATTGAACTGCTCTTACCAATGAAGCACCATACAAGTCGACTGGTTATAACTGATTCGCAGAATTCCAGTGCGGTTCGTGTTAATCTCAGTGTCAAATTTTGTGATGGTCGTCTGTCTGCCACTGCGAACAACGAAAACATCGATGCTGTACATCGTATGATCGAAACAGACGGGCGTGCAACCTACCACGAGATACTGACATTCTTAGGCATAGGCATGAGTCAAAGATAATCAATCCTACAAAAACCTTTCTGTGTGAAAAAACTGTGTTGCCAATAGAGCCCTCACACTTTAACTAAGGCTCCAAAAAGGAAACGTGTAATTTGGTGCAATTCCACGCTTACGGGATTCAACGAAGAGATGTCATATTTGGTGTGGGACAAGTGACTAAACATGGATATAGCTATATCATAGCTACGATCCGAAAACGAAGTAGCAATCGACTAATTTGGAACTTTCCAGGTTAAGCGAAACCAAGTAAAGTAAGCCAGTGTGCGTTCGGCTGATGTTGACTAAGCTGATCATTGCTACTTTTTTTTAAATAAAACTGCCTACTGTCGGTTTACTGAATTATCGTACAGTGAATAACGATTGGTACACGACCATTTATTTGCTGGAATTTATGGACGAACTTCATAATCATCTTCATCATCTTTCATTATGAGAATACCAACTCTCACACGGCCAGATATTCAAACGAATTTTTAAAAAGAAAATACGTGGATGTTATGGGTATTCTACATACATACATACATACATACAGTCCTGACATGGCACCATGTGACTTCTTTTTAGAAATCAAAAATTCACTCTCAACGAATTTCAACACCTCAAGAGGCTGTTACAGAGTATAAAAAACATATTTCCGGGGTCACCTCGAAGGAGTGGCATAAATGTTTTCAAAATCGTTTTACTCGTATGAAAAAAGTGCATTGAAGATAAAGAAGAATACTCTGAGGAACAATCAATTCATTTTTAACCACTCGAAGTATTTTTTCTTATTCATTTTGGTAATTTTTAATGCGCTCCACGGCTAATGACTATACGTTATTGACTCGGTGTCATGGAAAATGCAATTGTAATTCAAATGACTAAAGATACAATTGTTGTGCACAGGTGGGGGGGCACACCAGGTTGCTGGTGCTGAACGACAGCACCGTTATCAAGCCGCTCAACACTCGCGAGTTGCATTTCTACCAGAACATTCCAGAAGACATTCAGAGTTTCGTACCGAGATACAAAGGTGAGAATCTATTAAATTTTCTGTATAATTTCTTTTTAATTGATTTTGCCCGATACGCTTTTACGTTTCGCTGAATGTGTCATATTCATTCATTGCATCTTCCATTTCTTTTTGTGTAACATTTTGTTATTTACCTATCAGATTATTTTGTTTGTTGTTATTATTGTCTATTCCGAACAGTAAGGAAGTGTCGCCGTGTTAAAAATTTCAACCGTTTTATTTTCCACGGCCTTGATGCGTCTATTGTTTGCGCAACATTATTTCGATTTAGTAACACTCTTATCACATTTCGAAATATTTGGAAACCGTGTACGGGTGCGCGTTTATTATAATCAGTTGTGGAATATAATTATTTTTATCTGTTACGTCATTCGTTGAATACAAGGTGCTTATCTAATCGATTCGTATCTCTCTCGATGCACGAAATGTAAAAATATCATAAATGTATATTTTTAGGTATCGCTTCCTTATTGTTCAACATTTTGTGTTCATCATTGCAAATTTAGTTGTGTGTGTGTGTCTCTATGATAGAGATGAGTGTATGTTGATTTGCAAACCCGCCGACCGCAGCAGTAATATGTGTACAATGCACTCGTTTTCATATAACAAATAGGAATTATTTTTCAAAATAATTTTAATTGCAACTTCTCTTACTACACGGTGAATCATTCGCAATAATATTAATATAGCCTCACATATAACAAAAATGTACTTTATAATGCATTATAAATAATTATTTAGTCACTTTAATTTATTGGTAAGTATTATATTCTGTTACGCAACAGCTATGATTAATTTGTTCTTAAAAACGTAAATTCTAAATTAGAGTTGAAGACGCTCCCAAAACTCTAAATATGTAGCTCACACAAACCAATGATAATTATAATAAATGTTATGAGATAGGAATGAGTTTTAATGATACGAGAATATAGCTTATAATTTTTTCTTTGTCTGTAAAAAATAATAACTTCTCGAAACGAATTATGTAAAGCGCGCATGTTTAATGTTTAGTGTATTTGGGTTAACCATTTACCTATATCAGTGCACAATATACGGCAATAATAATAATTTGGTCCTTACGATCACTGACGGTACTGTGTGTTTATAATTTTAAATTCGTCATGTCGTCGCAGTATGATGCATATTAATATCGTGCGTTTGCCCTTATTGTGCATTATCAAAATAATATCATTGAACTTTTACTTTTGTCCGTTCTAGAAGTTTCGAAACCGCTACCGGTTTTTTTTATCGAGTTACTCATTTATGTATTTTTATTTAATTTCATTCGTTACATTTTTATAATATTACGTTTTCGTTGTTTTCTTTCCTGATATTTATGACGTCGTCAAAATAGTAATTTTAATAATTAGAGGCTCAATTGAAGTGTGCAATTCGTGGGGCGATTTATTTACTCCGTGTAATTAGACTGAAGGGTATGTGAAATATAATTTCGTTGTACTGAGACGATGATGATACGTTTGAACATTAGTAAAGGTTCAATAGAGAATGCCAATAGTATAGAGAGTGTTAATGGCATCGGTGGGGCAGTGTATAGGGGCGTACGCGGAGGGCGGGTTTGAGTGCAAGCAAGAGCGCAAGCGAGCGAGCGGGCCTGCTGGGGTCAGGAACACAATATTAGTTTCCTTGTTGTCGCAAGGGCTGCGGCACTGCGGCGGGCGGAGCGACGCCGGCTGCGCACCACACAACCGCCCCCTAATAGCGCCCTAGCGGTAATTTTACATTTTGGGTTTGTAAACCTTTACTTAAAAACTACACTAAATTCAAACTCGACATCGGTATACACACACACATATTCATTGTTCATTAAGACGTATACAGTACACGATTCAAATATACACTATTAATACGCTATACACACTCACTGAAACACGCGACAAAAGATATACAAACCCTGTTAAAAATTATAACTTATCAAAATAATATTTTCACTTTAACATCAAAATAACGCTGCCAACTCGCACCATAGTAAGTTTTTTACTTATATAACATACCATTATCGAATTCTATATACCGTTTAATAAATTTATAGCGAGAAAAGTTCAAATGTCCAGGGCTAATTAGTCCAGTCGGACATATGCCATACATAAACTTTCGTTTCATATGTTTTCATTATAAGTGAAGGTGATTATTATTTTTAAAATAAATAATTGATTTAATTTTGAGCTGATTATAAAGGTGTAGTAGTGTTGAAGGAGTAAAGTGGTAGTTGTTTAGTGCGTACGTTATAGTGTGTGAAACGAGCATTCGTAGTGATGGCGAGGCTGTTTGTTTCAGGCGTGATGCAGGCTTCTAACACTGGAACGACGAAATTGGACAAGCGGTACTCGCCATGTTTCCGAGAGGAGAACGGACGCAAGCAGTCGCTGGGCGGCAAGCGCAAGCGCGACGATGTCTTCAAGTGCGTATGAGCGGAGCCGCGAGCCCGCCACTCGCGCGCCAGACATTCCTCGACACTTGTCATGTGTCCTTTATCATATTTCAGAAGCTTTGACGAACGCCGGACCGGCATTCCACGTCGCCATTAATTCATACGTTCGCGATACTTACATGACTATCCCACTAATGCGTGACCGATGCACGCGCTATACACACTCTGCGAGCCACCGATGACTTGCGACGAGTCGTGGTAATGATAATAATTTGATTGCACTGTAACAATAATAACAGATAACACCGACTATGTGTTTCAATTAGCTCCTCATCTCGTATAACCGCCGCCGCTAGTCACATACTTCTTTTCTACATTAACATTCTTCTATATCGTACCGTTTTCCATTATAGATTCAAAGTACATCGAAACGGCAATGCCAGCGAGGTGCTCAAGAGCATAGCACACATGGACAACTCTAACAAGCAGTGTAAGTGCAAATTAAATTTGTATTTGCTATTTTTATATATTTTTGTTATATAGATAGCACTACTCAATGCAAAATTAATTTAATGTTTAGTATGTGAACATATAATTATATTTTATATTATTATTGATTTGCAGATTTCCTGATGATGGAGAATATAACCTCATCGTATCGTAAACCATGTGTGCTGGACCTGAAGATGGGCACGCGGCAGCACGGCGACGACGCGACTGCCGAGAAACGCACCAAGCAAATCGCCAAGTGTGCCGCCAGCACCTCTGCCTCGCTAGGTGTCAGGCTTTGCGGCATGCAGGTACACATCCTTGCCATACAATATGTGTTTCGAGCCTATCTATATGATGAATGTATTTTTTAAATAAACCATTTCACTATTTTCTATGTAGGTGTACGTGTCAGAGACGGGAGCGTGTATTCGTCGTGATAAGTACTGGGGTCGCGCGCTCACCGAGAGCGGACTGCGCGACGCGTTGCGGGACTTTTTCGCGGCCGGCGCAACCCTACGCACCCGCGTCGTACGCCGCGTGCTGCGAGACCTCGACGCCTTGCGCCGCGCCATCGCCAAACAAACCAGTTACAGATTTTACTCTTGGTGAGTACGATTTCTAAAAACTTATTTCATCGCAACTTTGAATATTTATATCAATAACAAATGTGTTTTTGTTGCAGCTCCCTATTGATCGTGTACGAGGGCGACGTCGAAGCAGCGGCAGTGCATGACGAGTCTGTCGCTACCGAGTACGACGGCGACGCGTCGAGCAGTTCGGCGGAGCTGGCGCCCTCGCCAGGCCACTTTGATATGTCGACTCTGCACGACGAAATATCGAGCGACGCGCGCGAGCCCTTCCGGCCGCATTCGGAGGAGACGATGGGGGGATACGAGGAGGGAGAGGGAGCGCATTCGCCTCGTCAACACCCGCCCAGTCCGGATTCGGCGGACAGCTGGATGGCGTACTCGTCTACGAGTAGCGAATCGTGGCGCGGGGAACGTGATATCGAGGTGCCGCCTGAAGCGAGCGGGAAGCGCGCGCGGTGTGCTCGCTGCAACCCCCCGGAGACTCACCCGAGCTTAGAACGTGAGGAGCGTGTCGACATCCGCATGATAGACTTCGCGCACACCGCGTACGCGGGCGCCGCCGCCGAGTCACCGCTCGCGACTGCGACACCGCATCACGGCCCCGACTGCGGCTTCCTCACCGGCATCGACAGCCTCAAACGGTTACTCTCCGAGATACTCGCACCGCCTCCCTACAGTTAATGGGGATCCGTGTATCACAACCGGGACCGCCCGGTATTCATATAGAAAAAAAGTTAAAAAATTTGAACCTCCTTTCGGACGCGAAGGACGAAATTCGAGGAACCGCTACGGGACGGCCTACGCCGTCGCTGTCAGCACTTTGTGTATCATCCAAATACGAATTTCATTTAATATTTTTGGACTTGAGATTAAAGAGTTTCCAGTTGATCTAAGTGAAATTGGATATCAGTCGCGTTCTGGTTACAGGGGAAACCACGTCGGTTTTATTGTTTTCGTTTTGGTGGTGCCATCGGGTAATACAGTGTCTGTGCCGGTGCGAAGTCGAGCACAGTACAGCACAACACTACAATGCGCGGGAGAATTGTGGACGTTTTGAGAAGGGCACTTGGAGAATAAGTACCGCGTATAGTTTCTCGGTTGTATATAAATACGTAATTATGTATGTGACCGCGAAGCGATCGTTGCACCTAGTGAATGTTGGCGGTGCGAGTTAACATTAACATTTATAATAGTTGGATGTGGGACCCAATTCGGTATTCTTGAAAATCTGTATATTTAAGTATTTCTTTTAAGTTATTCCGTTCTGACTTGCTTTTATGTTGTATTAATTTATGTCATTGGCTTTCATGTTTTTAAGAATAATGTATATATAATAAATGTGACCGAAATTGAGTCGACATTCCATGTCTTTGCTCATATAGAGCAGTGTTGTGCACTGTTGACAAATCCGTCGGCCCCGAGCTGCATTTTGTTTTATATATCAGATGTTGTTAGCCTCCAATAGTTACTACATGTTGTCATATGATCCCAGTAAAAAAAAATAAAGCCAAAGCAACGTAGAATGTAAAATTGTACATTTCCTTCTATATGAAATAGTTTGATAAGAATTTTGTGAAGTATGAATAAAACGAATTTAATGACTTATAATATAATAATAACAATAAATATAGAAAGATTTTAAAATATTCACCATGACTGCTAATAGCTAAATGTGTAATTTGTAAAATGTGTCAATATCATTAAATATTGTATAGACGGGTAGATTGACTAACAAAATTTAATTATAACTATGCTAACAGTATTATTCATTTAGGTAATAATTGTGGAGTAGATGAGAGATTAAGGGTTTATAGTTAATTGTGGAATGGTCTATTCTTTTTTTAAATTTTATGATAACAATCTGAATTCGTAATATTGACAAGTGTAAAGAAATATTGTGGGCTGTTGTTATTTGTGTGTAAATTTATAATTCTGTAAGTGGGTCAGTGTGAACGTCTAGTAGTGAATGCACACTAAATGTTGAAGGTGTGCTGCACACTAGCGTTAGCCAACATTCCTTCGTGCTGCATTCGTTGTTGTTTGTCCTTATTACTTATTAGTTGGTTAAATTTATAAAAGTACCTGGTTTAATTAGGACGCTAGGTTGTATTGCAAATTATCATTTATGTCTGTTATTTTAAATAACTGTATGACATTATTTTGTTAAATAAATTTTAGATATTAAACAGCGTTTGTTTTAATTTATACATCTTTAGAGTGTGAAGTAACTGTGTACAGTTATGTTTGTATGGAGGTGCACTCTGATATAAAGTATGGTCGTCAGTTATTATGCCGCCTTAATTAATAAATAAATTTGTTTAAACAACATTACTTTAAAGTAAATAAACAATTAGAGAATTGGACAGTGAAGTATTTGTAAAAACTTAATTATTTTATGGTCTTCATGCTGTTTTTTTTTTTTTTTTTTTTTTTTTACTTTATTTTTGGCAATTAATCTTTCAGACTATTGCTGCCATCGTCACGTAGTCGATAATATTACAAGCGTCGTGCAATCACTTCAATATTGCGTCGTGTGAGTCAATATTCTAACAAGATGGTGGATCCCTTGTTAGAACCTGCTAGGGAGTTTTTGTGGCATCTCAGAATTTCATGCTCCGTGGTATTATTTTCTATTCACTTCACTTATGCACAATAAACTAACTAGATTACGTAAAATTCCACCAAATTTACAAAATATAGAGTCCAATAACACAAGATTATGAATAAAATATAAAATCCACTACATGACAGACTAAAATCCCGCCAAAAACTCTTGCTTTTATTTTTATGTAACACTTCGAGTTATTTCTTTGTTCCGTGCTTAAAAATAGTGTGTTAGGCAATTATAAGGGGTGCCAGTTATAATTACTGAATAATTCTTAATAGGGACAAATACTTTTTGTTGGTATTCTTAAGATGTACAATTCCGTACTATCTGTGTCTCATAAGGTTTAGTCACCGTTGTCAATAAGAGCACTCCAGAACTCCTTTCGACTTCATTAGAATACGACGATTTTTCTTTACTTTATATGGATATTCTATATACAGAGAATCCTTCTGACCACATCGCCTAAATGGTTGTAAAAACTATTGAAAATCTGCTACGTAGTTTAGAAAAACTAATAAGTCATACAAACGAACAAGGCATAAATCATTATTATCTAAAACACGCAGCCACACCATTCCCTCACCGTAGTTTAAGGATTACTCCGATAATGGGCTGTTCATTTTCTCCACCTACTTGATTTAAATCCGGTGCGGAATTTTACCTGCAGTGCGTGAGCTAGTTGTACAATTCTATATGTTACATATTTTGCGGAAAACAGTGCACTCTAGTGCTAAGCTGACAAGTTTGTGCGCGACTGTCTTGGATTTTGACAGACGTAAGCGAGGTGCCGTAACACGTCGTTTTCCTCTTTCGACTATGTACATGTACATCACCTGCGACCGATAACAGCTAGATTCTAGAGACAGACGTTAGCGGGGTAACGTAGCACGCCGTTTTCTCTTTTCCACTACATCACTCGCGCGGTTATCTAAAGCAGCTTTGTCCCCACAAATGTTTGGTACCCCGTAGGACAGACACGCACGAAGTTGTTGGAATAAACATTTTGATCTTCCATATTATCAATATATAGAGCTTAATTCTTTGTAGGTGTTCTGTCATAGAATAAATATATGTTTTTTAATTAAGTACTCTTTAACACTTTATTTTGTATAACTTTAAAAAAAATATTGAAATAAATGTGATATTAATATCAAGATAAATTAGTTAATGACTTTATTTATAATAATGTACGTTAAGTCGATATGTCACCTTTTTATTATTTACTTTCTATAGTTTAATCCTATGGGCGCGATCCACAAGACGTTCATAATAGCCTTTACGCCGTTCCATTAGACGAACGCGATCGTTGCGTCATAACATACGCTCACGCGGAGCCCACGACGCGCCATGTCTCTAGAGGTGGGTTGATGTGAGCGTTGCCACAATTGGCGGGATTTTCAATACAGAAGACGACCGTAAAATCATTTGATACGGTAAAGAATATTTATTTTAAATAATATATTGTATTGAAATACATAAATGAAATATGTTAATTGTTATAATTTTACTTCTTTTGAAAAATGTCTTGAATCCTAAAATTCAATGTAGAAATTAATTTATGATAATGTCATGGTAATTTTTTTTTTTTTTATATGACTAAAAAACGTTTTTATGTTTTTATAATAATAAAAATAAAAATTTGAATTATACATTTTTTTAATATACTTAATTGAATTTAATAATAGATAATTAGAATTTACTGTTAAGGCTTACAAATTGTGAACCCTTAAAGCTTTTACTTTATTTTTCCTATGTCGCCATTTGTATAATTTATCTGAACGCTCAAAACGCCTATAAATGCTTTCCACACGCGTTTACGATTGTAACGCTTGAGTAAGTGGAACGGGAAAACTCGCGCTCGTGAGCGTTGTGAGCGCTTACCGGAACGCAGTCTATGTAAGTAAATACTTATTGCAATTAATAACTATTGTCAACTTTTTTATCAATTTTTCACATGTTAATAGCCAGTAACTCTAGATCACAACATAATAAAGGCTAAAAAGCCTGAGAGACTAGACTCTTTTTAACAATTAAAAAGTAAAAACAAAAGAAATCTAATTTTCCCTCCAATTTGTAATTGAATAAGTAGTGAATTGCAATGGCAGAATTAAACGATATTCAAGCTTTAGCAACTATCTCTACGATAGTAGAAGAATCAGAAGTAAAAGTAATATTAACAAATTCATGTTTTAAAGGTAATATTTAGATATTCTAGATTTTAAGATTCGTATGTAAACCTATGTACATAGGAATATGAATGTTCGTTTAGTCAACATTTTAGAACCTAAAATTCTTTATTTATCGCTTTAAAACTTTGATAAATCAGAGCATTCGAAAATGAACGTATTTTATATGGTTAATAAAAATCAGAAGAGCAACAATGCAACGTGACTGAGTACTGCAATTTTACAATATTTTTTTACTTGTCGCATCAAGGAATATTTTCTGAATTAAAAGTAAATTTTTACGATGGACGCGTACACCATCACGAAAAACCGACACCCTGAAGTTAGCTACAGTCAACATTTTCTCTGTATTTGTTTGTATTAAAACATCCAATGTATTAAATACCTTTTTTATTGTTAGTGCCGTTTTTTCTACAAACGTAGAAAAAGGCAAAAGACAAAATTTTTAAGCCAAAGTACGTGTAAATAAGTACACACACACTTTTTTTATTTAGCACAAGCATATCTGTTCGATAAGCTGAGAAAAGAATCGAAGCGTCAAAATGAAATTTGTCATTTTATAAAAGAAGCTAATCTGAAATTAAAGGCGGAAATAGAAATAGCAGAGCAACAAATTAAAAGGTACGTTGTAATTATTTTTGAAAATATTCGCTAACGATTTTTATCTGAAAATCTCGTCCAATTTTAAATTGTTAACCATCACGTGACTTAATGTTCAGTGGCTTACAAACTATTCAAAACTAATATATTTATTTCTCTTATTCGACGGCGGCATTACGAACATAACCCTTAGACTTTTCAATTTCTTCACGATATCAGTCTCAGACTTCTTTTTTTATATCATAGGAGGCAAACGAACAGGTGGGTCACCTGATGTTAAGTGGTCATCACCGTCCATAGACACTAGTAACACCAGGAGAGTTTGTAAATGCGTTGCCAGCCTGTATTTGGGGGATGGGGAATATGGAACTTGGGAGTCGGGGAAGGAGAGGGGAGAGGTTGATGGTCTTCCGGCGCTCTCACTAACCGAACAAAACGCGAAAATGCCAGCACTGTTACTTCACGTCGGTTTACTGTGAGAGGGTGGTACTACCCCGAACGAGCCGACCTATTCATGCTGAAACCAGTAATAGCTTCAGCGTGGCTCTACCACCTACAATTATTATTTAAGGCTGGGGATGGTCCACATTTGGTCTTATGCAACACACCCTATACATAATTAATAATTCTTGAATGAGGTGTTAATACAAATTTATGTTACGGTAATGTAGTTCATTACTGAATATTTCAGTGTCAACCGACGAAATCAGTGGTCGACATACTTTTTTTGGTCAAGGGTAAAATAGTATAAATGCGGACCGCTCATTCATTGATTGGGTATTCGAGCCCAACAATCAATTGGCATATTTTTCAGAAGCTGCTAAAATACGACAGATAGTTTTTGTATAGCATTATCAACCTATGAAATTATTTCAGTCAGCCCTTAATTGATTTCAAACTACTAAAAAAATACATTCAAATAAAGTAAAATCTATAGAGAAATTCTGCGCTGAAATTATTGATTAAAGGTGTCGATTACCCAAATTGATATCATATTAGGAACGTAGGAAGCATTATGGAAGTGTGCGTGAAATAAAAAAGGATATAATAAATAGTTTTTATTTTTACATATAGGTACAAAAATATTTCGACTGGGTATTTCTATTTAGTTAACTACATTATATAAAATTAGTTTTGATTGTAATTGTCTGCTAAAGTTGTTGCTATGTCGCAGACTACACAAATACCGATCGTAGGCCGAATGTGGCTTATGGGCCGTAGATGTTAATCGATAAATCACGACGTTTAATAGGTAAAAGACGAATAAAAAAAGTCAATCGTTACAATATCCTGATATTTATCAAAATTTTACATCGATCAACATGATAGCATACGATCATTCCTCAGAATCGTGACGTTTTGTTTATCAATCCTACTTTTTAAATAAGTTACACTCATTAGTATGTTCACACCCTTACGGATATCCAGTTTTCCTATAATTTTTTGTATTATATTAACACTACCTGTTGTAATATTGTAACACGTGCCTTTAATTTAAATGCTATGGTCTGCAAATGTAAATAAAATCTACGCAAAAAAAGAAAAATAAAAGTATTATATTTATATTCAAGAATATCATCTCTCGGTGGTCACCGTTGTTTTTGGACAGTAATTTGCTTACCATCAGATATAGTGCAGTCACTTGGTCGTGCTAAATTAAAAAAAAACGTTTCGTGTACGGATTTTATTTCACACATATACACATTACGGTCCCCTACACTACTAAAGAGGCTACCTAAAAGAAGAGAAAAATTTCTGATAGTCGAACAAATAAATTATATTACCCGTAATATTTAAAATTACAGCTCGTTATTAGGTCAAGAAATTATAAGAATGGCCAACGTTGAATTGAATAAAGAATTTCTGATAGCTAAGGGAAAAAAGATTGAAATCGAAGAACGTATAAAAACAGGCAAAAAAAAGTATGAAATTCTGTGGCACGAATCTAAGACTAGATTCGAAAGTCTACCGCTTGTACGAAATCTTTTAAAGCGGAAAAATATGGCTCAGACGTTATACAACGGTCTTGTCAATGGTAAAATTCAAATTGAAGCACTAGAAAATAACATAAAAACTAAGAAAACTACTACTTTTGAATTAGATAAAAGCCGTATATTAGAATTAGCGAAATATATATCTCATGAGATGAATAGGAAAATAAATATAGTACAGGAAAAGTCTGCAATTATTTTTGAATTAACGCACGAAATTGATGCAATTCTAAAAGAAAATAGTAACGTAAATAACATTGCTTTTGATCGTGTAAAAAATAACAATAATGCCCAGTTGTGTCAAGACATAAATGAAACTCGTAGAAATTTAGATGAAAATACGAACGACGAACACTTCTTGGTAAGAATTGAGTTTGTGTAATGACTTTTGTTATAAAAATATAATTTAATCTTGCTTAATAATTAAAACTATTGCTCCTTTAGATGCCGAAACTGCAACTTACTAATTTCGATTTGGATATAAACTTGGAACAGGTACACTTTGACTTATTATGATTTCCAAAATATTGAGGTCATGTAAATAAACTGTTTTAATATTTTACAGCTAAAGATTAAAAAAAGTGTCACATTCGTTGTTTCTCAACCGAAAGTGATTACTTTTGGTTCGGATTCTGCAATTACTTCACAAGCACAAATCTCGAAAGCTGATAAATCATTCGAAAATGAATATTTGTCATTATGCTATAAGATACCGAATACTGATAACGAAATCCGTAATACACAAAATTATTCGAAACGCAAGCTGATTAATATATTGGACGATGTTAAGCTTAATAAAAACGAAGCTTATGAAATAATATCAAGAATAAATCCAAGCAAATTTGAAACAGTTAATGTGATTGTTGCGAACAGTGCCCCTTTGAAGACACAACCTTCTACACCTAAACAGGCAAATATATATCACTTATTATTAATTTATCTATTACTAGCTTTTATCCACGGCTTTGGTCATGTTATATAGATTTAACTTATTCCTCGGGAACGGTTCTGTTTTTGTGGACAAATGCATTTGAAACGCCGTTCCCACATTTCTACAAATAAGATGGGTCCCTGTCTCTTGCGTTAATGTAAACTGTGATGTAGGAAGTACGTACAAATTATCACGTTATCTTTCAACATAGTTATTAAATTAAAAAAAAAAACTTTCTGTAAGCTTTACATGTGTGCGTATGAAAAGTGGGGCAAGTGGTATGATGCGCATGCGCAGGAAAAACGCAGCCGAATTCATGAGTATCCGCTAATACTTAAATAAAAATCTTGTAAACTCTCTTTTATAATGAAAAAGTATAAGTGCAATTGTATTTGGTGGAAGTTTTAGTAATATATGTGTTTAGGCGTTATTGCTATTTGCATCAGGAACTCTTAAGATTTCTTTTTCATACTTGGTCAATGCAATTAATTATGCGATGCGTCAACCAATGCACTATTGATATATGTTTGCTTCATCATATGTGTACCTTTCTGCATTAGACGTTTCAATCAGTCGTTGCTTGAAAAATATATTACAAATTACAATCAAAGACAGCCAACTAATGTCAATTTAAATCATATTATAGCGTAAACTATCACAGGAGGATACAAAAATGGAAATAATTGAACTTTCATCAGATACAGACAATATTTTAATGCCGCCGTCACAATTTTTGGATATGACTCAGGTAATTCAAGTCTTCAAGTGTAAAAAAAACTTATGATAGATATATTTTTAATGTTAATTAATACTAACATTTCGCAGGTTAACACTTTTGGAGTCATCAATGAAGATCCAGATTCATTAAAAAATGAATACTTGACACATACTGATGTAATGTTTATTTGATTTACGTTACATTGATACTGTTTGATATTATAGTTGTTATATCAAATACTAGCTTATGCTCTAGGCTTTTCATGTTCTAATGTAGATTTGATCTTTAATTCAGAAACGGTACTTTTCCTGGATCAGATATACCTTATTATTCGTTTCAGCATGAATGGGTCGGCTCGCTCGGGGTAGTACCACTCTTTTACAGAAAACCGACGTGAAGTAACAGTGCCTGCATTGTTGCGTTTCGTTCGGTCAGTGAGAGCGCCGGAGGTCCATCTCCCTTCCCCTCTTCTCTCCCTCCTTCCATCTCCTCTCCCCTTCCTATTTTCCCCAAAATATATGCTGGCAACGCAATTGCGACTCCTCTGCTGTTGCTTGTGTCTATGTACGATGGTGATCGCTTAAAATATATATATGACCTAAAAAAATGCCGTTTATTATAAAAATCTATGTACAATTTCATAACATCGGTTAAGTAGGCCTGAAAGCGTTACAAACTTACGATCATACAAACAGACAATCTCACATACATATTTATAATGTTACTAAGGGATTATAAAATTAAGAAATGGAGCATATTTGATCCGATAACTGTTTTAGAAAAACAAGAAAGCGGTTTCATTTGATGCAGTGTCAATTCAAGAATGTATAGATAAAGATACTGAAAAATTAGAGGAAGATGCTGAAAAACAAACTGTTGATACTCAGGATCAATTAAACAACAGTGTGGTCAGCGAAGAAGATTTCGTGAATATCAAAAATAGAATTCTGAAAGAACGTCACCTCGACTTATCACCACAGTTCGTGTACGCCAAGAATAATGTAAGTTTCTTTATATACGTTTTAGATATATTCGGAACCTTAGACTTAAACTTTGTGTTTTTTTTCATAGGAGGCAAACGAACAGGTGTGTCACCTGATGTTAAATGATCACCACCGTCCAGACTCCAGCAACACCAGGGGAGTCGCAAATGGGTCGGCGGCCTATTTATGGGGGAAGGGGAGAGGAAAGGAGTGGTTCGAGAGGGCCGATGGGCCTCCGGCGTTGTCACTAACCAAACAAAACGTAACAATGTAAACACTGTTACTTTACGTCGGTTTTCTATGGGTCGGGAGGTAGTACTGGGGGCGTGCCGACCCATTTATGCTGAAACCAGTAATAACTTCAACGTGGCTCTACCACCTATTAAATTTTCGTTTTCTGAACAACGCCATTTTGCAGAAGGCAGAAAATAAAATAGTAACATCAAAATTTTTCCAAAATGATACTGTTTACGCGAAACCTGATGATATCGAGTCGAATATTGAAAGTAAGGATGACCATGTTAAAGATGTAGAAGAAGTTGAAGAGAGAGTACAAGAAAAACAAGATCAACAAGGAACACAAATCAAGAAAGATGAAGAGAAAATGAATGTAAGTAACTAAATATTACTGTTGTCTGCAGAGTCTCTGCATGATTATCATTCCTAAGCAGTAGTGATACATCCCGGGATAGTTGATTCTAATAAAGTGAATTCTAGCAGACAAAAAAGGCAAGCATATTTTCTTTGCTTCTTGGTAGTTTATTCGTTAACATGTGGATAACATATGAACGAACTGATTTAGAGTTGACTCTATTTCAAACTCTGGGGGTAAATTTCGCTCCCGCACACCAGACTAGGCCCCCCTCGGCTGCGGCTCAAGCCTAGGTCCGTTCCCTCGGCGTGGAGCCCTTGAGGATGCTACTCGCGCGATACAGCGACACAAAAACTTACAACACTGCAACAACATTACACATATCTCTTTTTTTTCGAAATGAAAACGTTGTTGACCTGGAAAGGTCTTTACAACCTCACCGAACTACTGAGGCGAGCAGTGAATATATATATGGATATGGACCCTGTTCTATATCCACAATTTCTACATATTTTATTTATATATTGTGATATTAAATAACTTAAACATAATTTTATAAAAACGTCACCTTTTACACTTACCAACATTTATCTTGCCTCACCTAATGGTCGACTGGCAGAGAATGCCTTTGGCATTAAGTCCACCATTGCGTATTTAACGCATAATGTGTAAATAAATAAATCATTGTATTTGCAGTCACAATTGTTAAAACAGCCAATAAGAGGAATGTTATTTGACCACGGCTCACAGTGTATTCCTGATTCATTGAATGTTTCTATAAATACTACATGTTGTGAGGATGTGGAATCAGATTTTCCGCAATTCATAGGTATTTTGAACTTATTTAGTAAAATATATATTTTTCAACAATATCAAACACATAAGTAATATTATATTTGTAGATTAACATGACTCTGTATAACATTTAGTGGATTACACTCATGGATTATGTAGCTGTTAGGTTTAATTTGCTTTGTTTTAACATTTCAGTGCAAGGTAATATGATTTTATGAAAAACATACACCTACTTTATATAACTCTCAAATTGCATATTACTTTCCCTTGATAAGTATTATTCTGTTTACATTATGTATTCCTATAATATTAAGCCATTACAAATTACTAATTTGCAGAACTTGTAAATTTAACACACCAGTATTAATGTTGCTTATAGATGTTTAATTAATAAATTACAGACTCCAGCCTCCTTTTGTCTCCTAAAGAGTTGCCGATACCATCAAGTAATAACACTGAAATGCAGTCTGATGCAGTTCCTCATTTCTTGGCAGGTGATAATAAAGCATTTATTTTTTTGAATTTTAATACTTTTGTTACTTGATACAAAAATGTCATGTTTTAATTCCAGGATTTCGTAAAACAGGCCTCTCTTTCTTTGGAGAAAAGTCATCGTCTGACCAGCAAACAGAAAATGTGCAAAAGCAACAAAATCTATTTACATTCAATTTCAGCTCAGAAGAGCAGAAAAATAAGGGAGGTTTCTTTAATATGTTTTAACCACCAGATGAAAGTTTCCAATTAAATACAAATGATTTACAAATATCAGTTGTTTTATTTTAAAATATAACTTTTCACATATACTTATTGATGTAACTGACAGGCTCTAACCGCTATCAATTGTAGAAGAATGAATAAGGGTGCAAACACTTCACTAGATTCAGTACCTGTGTCACCTTGTAATTTCCTACACAATAAAAATTTAAATACAAATGTGAGACCTAAAAATATAGCACTCCAAGAAGCTCTATAAAGTGATGCTTTATACGAACTCTCCAAATTCATTCTTATACAAACTATGCAACAGAAATAAGCATTCATTGCATCACTCACAAATAATGGTGCAAATATAGTCCACCAAGCACTGTTCAACATTCCATCTAATTTTAAAGCTAGCAGTATAGAGAATATAGTCATAGTAATCAGGTTTATCCATATTTCAAAAACAGTCAGTCCAATCCATTGTACAATCTCATTTAATGTAAAAAACATTTTGACAATGTTTACTGGCTTTGGTTGGCACCAATCATGGCAGTTCTGAATATCCTTATGTGGATAGAAGATGAATGTCTCACTTGAGAATCAAATTCTAAATCATCAGTTAGTGGTTCTAAGTCATCTGAAATTTAAGGGTGTATTATTTTATATTTACAAAAATGTATAACTTTACAATAGCTACTCAAATGATTCAAAGTATTCCTATGAACTAGTATATCTTATAATATTAAAGTAATTAATACATATGTATGTAATAATATTCTATCTACACTTGTAGCTACTGAGTATGTCATTTGTTTTGGCAGACGAGATAAAACATTTTAACTTATTGTAAATAGTATCATTCAAACAAATGAATGATCACTTCTGTATAAATACCATATATGGAATTAAAAATAAACAGTCTATTTTACTCATTCTGAGTTTTATTATTATACTTTCCAAGCCAATCTAGACTTCTACAGTAGTGAACCCGAGGTGTCTACATTTGGGTATCTGAAAAGATGATGCCGAGGTTCCTAAACTCTATTCCAAAATTTGGTTACATATCTGTCCAGTTCTATAACCTATCTTATTTCATATAAGAAACTTGTATGTGATAGAATATCTTAGCATTAAGTAATGCTAAGCTCAAAACAGTTTAGCCACACTTTTATATGTAGTAAAGTTATACAACAGCATCACATATTGCTTTTAGGGATAGATATGAATACTTTAGTCTTAATGGCATTGTTAACATTTTAATTTGGTTTTATTTTGAATCAAAATAAGACCAATTATGAAAAAAATACAATAAATTATATTGGCCAAAGTAGTTACCAATTGTAAGATATAGTTACAAGATTCATAAGGCAAGGATATGCATTAAACAATTATAAGGCAAGAGAATGGGAACATTAAATATACCTATCAAATCAACAGTCCCTGTATTCACTTCAATTTGACAAGTTCCTGAGAACAGTGTTTCTAACTGAAGTGCCAAATTGCAGCACCTTTGTATTGCAGCTCCTAAGCCATGCAATATGATTTCTTTTTCACCTCTAGTTAGCAGGTCACAACATTTATCCAACTGTGCCTAGAAAACAGCAGTTAAACACATAATTTTAATAGTGCATGGAAATTCTTAGAAAGAACTGTTCTAAGACTATTCTAGTAACAACATATGGGAAGATAATAAACTCATTTTAAACATCTAATACGCTGGAAGCTGGAGAAGCGGTCAAACATATGCCCTCACGCGAAAAATGTAAACAATAATAAAAAATATAAGGTTTATATTTTATACCTTAAAATGAGTCTTTTTGGTTATAAATACCACATTATTACCGTCAATTGGTCGTAATGGTAACCGCTTTTTCAGAGCGTAATTTTTATTCGGATAGCGTTTTTGTTTTTTCTTTGGTTCTTCTTTCTTTTGCGAAATATTCTCATCTGCCATATTTTTCACGAATCAACTTTGCTTTTAAAGTGTTACCAATAGTAAAATTTCAAAAATTCTTAATAATCAATAATGTTGTACGAGATCTGTTATATAGCGATTGAAAAGTAAAAAGAGACGGTCATTTTGTTTTGTAATTTTATGACAAAATGTATAACTTTACAAAACAATTTTTATTAAATCTATTTGTTCCTTTCTTTTTTTTATTTACAATAATCCATATAAATATCCTTACTAAAAAGCCTTAAAGAGGGGTAAACGTGTAAAAATACATCTATTAATACCTAGGAAGTTTCGAAATTATTAAAATATAAAATATTTAATTAATGCAGATCAATCAGAGATTCATTTCATTGGTATTTTAAAGTATAATTTAGATACCTAATCTTTGAATCGAATCTTTATGTGTACTTAGAATTGAAGTGATTTTGCGTCTGCAAAGAGAACATAAAAAATTATCTGTGTGGGATCCCAATTCGTGTCAACGATTACACCATTTATACTAAATCTTTTGGGTATCCTGTAGGGATGTAAGATTAATGGAAAAAATCGATTAATTAGGAATCGATTTTTATTTTTTCAATAATGTTCGATTTGTCAAAAATCTATTTTGTTGAAAAAAATAATCGATTTCTTGAAAAATCGATTTTTATAATATTTAAAAATAGTCATGCTTTCCATATTCCTATAATAAACCTAAAGATTCAAAATAACAATTTATCAGATTAAGAATAAAATAAAATGATACGCATCAAAAATAACCAGTTCAAAACGAAATAAAAGTGAATGTTCCTTTAAACTTTTAAGATAAAGAATATAGAAACTAAATACCATAGAAATTTTCTGTACTATTAAACATTATATCGTAATAAAAATGAAATGAATAACATCCTTACAAAATGACAACATTATTAATTCTAACTGTAAAATTCAAAACAATGAAGTTCTCTTTTAAATTTTCATATTAATTATAGTGTGATTGACAAAATTAAAATTGAAGAATTTGTTTATTGAATAATTTCAATAATAATTTATAGTTTTCTAAACTTATTGATGTCGAGTTTGCCATAAGACATTTTTAGTGTACAACAATCATTATAAGATATAGTAACTCATGTTACTTGTAAGGCAGTGGGATGTTCTCATTCTATGTTCTTTTTTAATTTGTAGTTTCACTACAAAATTTTTCATTCTATCGAACAGGACATGTATATTACTGTGGTATTATTCTTTTTCGTTATAAAATACTTTCGCCAGCCCTTTGAGGTGTTTTGCGACTAGAAAACATTTTAAATTCTTACAAATATATTATCTCATTATGTTCACTCTTCAATTGTAAATAATAATGAACTATTTTGAGTTTTTTTCATCCGTCGCATAGATGTTTATGAAAATCGATTTAAATGCGTAATTTATATAATCGATTTTAAAGAAATAGATTAATATGAATATAAACATCGACAATAAAAAATCGATTATAATAAAATAATGATCGATTTAAATAAAAATCGATATTTTTTTAACATCCCTAGTATCCTGGTTTCTTGTATTCTCAGTTGAAGTTTAATGCTTTTAATAATATTACGTTCTCTGTACTTATATCTCATATAGCTCTGGATTTATCGCATTTGTCATTTTTCATTTTCTAATACAGCGTTTAAAATGCGTCTAAATATCTTGTATTTATAGATCTTTGATTATTATTATTTTCTATTTGGCTTGGTACTCAGCTCTCTAAGCGATAGTCAATATTGGTGAATAAATGTAATAATTAATTTAATACTCATCTATTTCATTTAACATACATACTCTTTGAAGATATTTACGATGTTTTGCTGTGCCGTCAATATATATGATATTATCAATAAATCTTATGTCAGTGTAACTATTATATTCAAATTCTTATATCCACGATAACTCATCATTTGGAAATGTAGTCAACATGTTTACATTTATGACGTGTTAAATTTTTTGTGTATAAATGTTATATCTTCGAAATGGGCTGTGTCTGTTGTTCTTTTAGTTCCTTCGTTTCTTTAGTACTAGATGCCTTAGAAAGGTAAATTGTAATGTTAGTTTTGCAAACGAATCATTTTTCGCTGACAAGAAATGCCTGTTGCAATTAGTATTTCAGTAGATATTCTTGATTATAATGAATCACAGAGTATGCCTAATTTTCATAAAATCAGTCGGCTAATAAACACAATGAACTGTTTATTTTTATAGAGGTATATATAATAATAACTACTACAGTATTGTGTTGAGAAATCAATTTTCAAAATTGTTATCAATCTAGTACCGTTCCATACCGTACCATTCGCTACGCATGTGTGTGATAGGTTGAGAACGATAATGGTGATTAAATCAGTCAAAAAATGAACGCTTGCGTTCTTTTTTGTAGTACGCTCAAAAAAAAGCTGTCATAAGAGCTGCCGAGAGAAGTGAAACCTCAAAATAATGGAATAACTATGTTTGTAACTGTTTTTGATAGTTAGACTTCGTTTGCAGGCAAAGGCGTTGCGAGTCAGAAATGCTATTAATTCAGAAATGTTCTTATTATAATCTTCTCTTTGGCCTTTCATTTCATTTTTTTTTTCAGAATATCGCTATGGACAGTGTGTGCTATGTTAACGTGTTGTTTAATGCTGACAATTATCACTGTTATGGTGATGGGTGTGGGCATTGGCTACCATTATTGTTTTGTACAAAGTTCTGTTGATGCTATGGGTGAGTTCCCCATATATTACGTATCTGTAACTGTATTTTTAATTTAAAACAGTAAATTGTCTAGAATGTTATGTATGAGTAGATAAAAATATAGAAACAATTTATGTAGAAATATTATATGTGAACTCAAGATATTTTTTTTTGTGACAAATAAGCATACGGTTCACCTGGTGTTATCGTTTGCCTGTGGTTTGTCTGTCGCCTGTAGATGTTTGCAATAGGAGAAATATGATTAATGTTGCCAACATTTTGCTTATTTGTTCACTCCCCACTTGAATAGCTTATACTGTACTTTCTTAGGAAAACATTTCTACAGAACTTATTTCGCGTTACTATTTAGGTTGTAATATGTAAGGACCTATATCCTACTCATAACCAATCGAATGATGATCGAAAATAACTGCAGCCATCATATCGAACAATTATTATACACTTGCCAGAGTAAAATATGGGGCCTCTCCTTAAAGGTTCAATAAGTCTAACAAGCTTCTTTGCAAGCAGTCTTCGTTCAGTTGTAAATTACTGCTCTGCTCAATTTAATCTCTGAACTGATTGCAATTAAATTTACTATATAGGTAACCTAAACCCTGCACAAAGCCTGGACACATTTTATAATTATATTAAAAAAAAATTACGGTCAGTGAAACGGGCGGGTACCTTTTACTACATTATAAAGCAGTACCTGGGCGACCTAGCTTTGTCTGATGGGTTAAATCAATAATAACATTGTTGCTATTGGATGCAAGTCGAACATATTTGTATTGTAATAAAAGTTATAATAATAAATATAAGTTGTGATGTTGTCACCACTCTAATGATATAAGCCTTTTTTATTGGGTGACAGCGTTTTTTCAGGGAGGACACCTATATTAGATAAAGTTAAAATGCAAAACCATTTCTAAATACAAAATTATATTCACATCGTTAAAGCGGTTTTCGAAATACATGAAATAAATTGATTGTCTACATTTATAACATCTAGAGAGCGCGGCGCACGTTGATAATTTAAAAATATCCTAAAAGTCAATCGCAATGCCACCTACCGGCTCCAATCTAAACTATTCTTTGATCCACTGGAACATGCCCACAAAATTTCATCGAAATCGGTCCAACCATTTAGGAGGAGTTCAGTGACATACGCACGTACTAAAGAAATTTATATAAGTATATAACATATTGGAATAAAAGTGTAATCATGTTATGACTCTCTTAATATCTTGGATGAATAATAAGAAATATAATTCCAATGACAGCGAAAGCAGCAAAAGCTGCAGGCGCACTGCGTTCAGGACCCGAGCCGGGACATGTGATGCGGTCTGTGGACAGAGCCGTGCGACGCGGTTTTGCTCATAAAATTGCACGACGTGACGCTGACAGCTTACCCGATACCAACAAGATTAATGACACTCGCATTTATCAAAATTATACCATACCGACTATAATAAACGCTACAAATTTTACCGCTTACTAATATTGTCCTGTTATTTTGTAAGTGTAATTTATAAATATATACATTATACATTGTTAAACTTTTTATTATTATGCATTTACAAATATTGATGGCATACATTATGTTTGTGTAAATGTACCAGTTTATACTTCCCACTATGAGATAGGTCTCATAAGGCAGGATTATTATAGAACGTGCTATTATAGATGTTTATCGTTATATTTTAACATATTAAAAAAATATAAATTATAATCTGTGTGATAATCTATATGCTATATTACTGTAGAGTTTCATCAAAATCCGTACTAGTATTTGCGTGAAAAAATTACAAACACTGATCTATTGCCACAAACTTTCGCATTTATTTGGTCTATCCGTCGGGAACTGAATGGTACTAATCATGTTCCTGTAACCCTCATGAGTTTTTGGTAGGATTTCAGTCTGTCATGTAGTGGATTTTATATTTTATTCATAATCTTGTGTTATTTGACTTTATATTTTGTAAATTTGGTGGGGTTTTACGTAATATAGTTAATTTAATTGTGCATAAGTGAAGTGAATGGAAAATAAGACCACGGAGATTGAAATTCTTAGATGCCACAAATACTCCCTGGAAGGGTCTAACAAGGAATCCACCATATTGTTAGAATACTGATTCATACGACGCTTAATATTGAAGTGATTGCACAATGCTTGTAATATTATTGACTACGCGACAATGGCAGTAATAATCAGAAAGATTGATTGTTAAAAATTAAATTAAAAAAAAACCCTCATAATGTTAATGTAAAATTTCATGATCGGTCAAGACGTGAAAGTATACAAACTCACATTCGCATTTATAATATTAGTAAGGATAATGTGATAAATAAATAATAAATGTGGTATAACGTACAATGAAATTCACATAATAAGTATTTATATTAAATCATCAATTTATATTTATTTAAATTCAGTTTTGAAATGTACAATACAAAATAAAATTGCACTGTGTTAGATAATATAATTTCTTGATCTCATAAAGACTGATTTAATTTATTTTTTATCCTATAACATCTCGTTTATTGTTCAAGTTGATTGTAGTAAGAGTGTGTCAGTAATATTTTTCAACGGTCGAAAAAAAGGACTGTCTGTGGTAGTGCTATTTCGAGAGCGCCTGAAACGACCGATAAGCTTCCGTGCTAATTCCCTCTCGTGGGGGGATAGTTTCGGCTCCTCTGGGGGTCTGAAATTAAATAAATAGTTAATGTTTTTTTTCATATTACTGGCTGAAAGGCAAAGGTTTACTACTATATCGTTTGTTCTTGTTGCCTTTAAAATGAAAAGATCGGCCCGGCCTAAAATACGTGATAGCACACATTACTGATTTTTACGTAGGATTTTTTTTTGCGCAAAATCTGCGATCTATAGAATTATATAGAAGTACGTAGAACGTGAGTAATAATCCGTACAGGTATTATGTTTATCATTATTATATAATTAGGTATTTTGAAGACGGTGTCTCTTCTACTAATGCGGCGATACGGATGGTAAATAAGCCTCGAGAAAATTTCATCACATGGCGAGTTGGCGAGTACCATTTATGCTAGAATTTCTCCCTGTGCGTATAAAATCTGCAGTGTACACTTCCCATGTAGTCGGATTAATGTTATAGAAACTCTAGGGACAACTAAAACTCATTTTTATACAATAGTTAAGAAACGTTTACTTCTTCTACATTTATCTGTCGCCTATGAAAGAGATTTGCTATTGGGCACGCATCACGTAAAACTACTGAATAGATTTCGACCAAATGTATTTAATTTTACATAGACACTTGGACCTTATCTAAAAATTCAAAAAATAAAAGAAATCTAGCGATATCCTCGTTACAATTAAAGGTTTGCTATGACTTTAATAAGCTCTATGCGTTCAACGATATGCATTTCCTTGCCTAGGAGATATTTATTGGATTTGTTAGTTAGGATTAGATCTCTTATTACTAAATTATTATGTAAGTAGTTATCTAGTTTTCAAAATATTCTTATTTAAAGTTATACCTTTCTGTTTCTAATAGGACAACAGGCGTTTCTGTAGGCTCCATAAATATCTTCTCCACTGGTTTTTGAGTTCGGTACACTTCTGTAATGAACAGTTTAAGATTTTAAGATCATGCCATCAAATTTGGAATAACGAAAACAGGATCATCGTTACCAAATTTTAACAAAAATAGGTACTCTTTGTCAAATATATGATAAATATGACATCACTAATCACCTATACAGCTATGCGATACACAATTTGGACAAAAAGCACTATCAACTTTTCCAAGCCTGCCTGGCTTGCTACCAGCGTTAATTTTAAGCCTAGACATAGAACTATAAAAGAAAGTCACGTGACCGGTTAGTTAAATAGTATTTTACCATCGCAACGCTACGAGGTCTGTCGTGAATACGTTTAATAAATCTCACCAAGCAAAGGTTCCGGGGCATGGTCAATTTCAGATTTATTAACAGCCAAGAGTCTCACAACAGGTCTGTCTTCGCCAGAGCGTAACGCTGACGGAGGTATAGTTGTGGATCTCGACGACACTGAAATAAAATATTATAATGTCGCGATAAATTTATATCATTTAAGTAAATATATCTATACTATAGTTATATTGGCACATTACGATGAATTTGTATAATTGCGTTGTTGTATCTTAACAATGTAGAGACGTTAGAAACATAAAAGGCTGATAATAAATTATTTTTAAGATACAATTCTACAAAACTGGGTTTGACCAATCTTACAAAACTTATGACACGAGAAGTTTATGTCTCTTTGCAATTGATAGTGTCAAAAATTCCAATGCTAGAGTATTTAGAATGTAAAACCATAATTATTTATATTATCATTCAATTTTGTAAACGGGAAATATAACACCATAAAAGTGATAACCTTTTTAAACTATTTATCAGTATTTAGGCCGTCATCGTATTTCAGTAAAGTACCTAATCTTTTTTTTTTTTTCGAAATGACTACGCTGTTGACCCAGCAAAGTCTTAACAGCTTCACCGGACTATTAAGGCGAGCGCTTAAGGCACTCAGCTGATTTTATTTTGGTAACCAGCTCAAGGGTGTACGGCACACCTCGGCTTGGCTGTTGCCTGTTGCATGCAAAATCGCGACCTATCTTACCTAACCTAGCTAACTATTCATATATGTATGAGTTGTTGAAACGTATATGTGTACCAAGCATACACGTCTCAACAACTCCTCCATATATTTATTATCGGAAAATTGAGAGTTTTTCAGTTCGATAGGGAAAAAAAAGTAAGCCCTTCCACTTTCATGTGTAAGCGTGTAGGCGTGCACGTGTGTGGGGGGGATCGTATAGTGTTGTAGCGGTGATGTATATTTGTGTGTCACCGTATCGCGCAAGTAACGCACTCCAGGGCTCCCTACCGAGGGATCGAACCTAGGCTTGAGCCGCTGCCATGGGAGGCCTAATCGGGAGTGCTAAAGTACCTAATCATTTGAAAACTAACTACTGTATATGAAAAATGCAGTGCCGCAGTTGGTCGCTTATGTATCTGTAGTTTTTACTATAGAATAATGCAGTAAACAGTTACCCGTTTAGTAAACATCGACATATATAGTTATTTAGTGATATATAAAGAAAGATAAAAAAACTGGGATTTAAAATGTCATTCTTCACAATTTTGATGCTTTATGTCTTAAGGTAATGATTTGTGTAAGCATCGCATATAGCCGGAATAATTGTTTTGAGTGCAATCATAAATGTATAATACTAACTGGCGAAAGATGCGAGTTCCTTTTGCGCGTAATGATAACCCACAGATATCCCATAAATCATGAGTACTATTATTGTGAACATCATTAACATCAATACGAAAGCGCAACATGTCCACGTTAGGACTCTGTAAGAAATAATATTATTTTTCTTATGCAAAACAGACATATTGGCAGCAGTTAATTCGTTACGAACTTTGACTTTAACGTGGATGGAGGTTACTGTATTATCTATAATTGCGGATCAAATTTTCACTAGACCGTTCTAAGGTAAAATTTAATACTTACAAACGTGGGAGCTTAAATTATTTTTTTATTTAATTTATTTGGAAAGTGCACGTAGTTTTTTCAGTAACATTCTGACTTAATTCAGTTTTATGCTAACTATCGTAGTGCATTACGCTGTGTTGAAATTAATAATAACATATTTTGTAAATAAATGAATTACCTACGAACTTTAAAAAATGCTTATGTAAACTTCTTTATTTTACAAATGATACTATTTTCTACAAGGACCAAATAATAATATAATTACATTACTCATCCCTATCTGTAGAACTTATTTAAAGCGCTTCAAAATTGTATAAGATAAATTTAAATCGAACATCCAACATGATGAAACTTTAAAAACTTTTCCCATAAAAATTTGAGTTACTTTTTTATTAAAAGTGCGATATATTTATTCAAAAGTAATTTTAATAATGATTACACCAGATTGAATAAAATCCGTACAAATTTACAAAGAGCTTTCATCACAAAGTTCGGCGTGTATAAAAACAAATTACGACTAATTTAGTATTCAGTTGGATACAGAATATTAAGTTGATAATATGTATGAAATGAGATTGATTAAGTTCTCTTACCTTTCGACACAGAACGTTACAGAACAGAATACTGACTGTATGATACCCATATTTATTTATTTACAGAAAATGTGTTATTAGTGGCTGTAATTAAAACATTTGAAAAAATTAAGAGTAATAGTTCTTAAAATATACAATTTTAAAGCTACTACAAGCAACTATATGCATTATAACTGAGTTACCTACGTACATATGATTCGTGTACTGGTTTTGATATTTTATTTAGTATTTTACAAAAAGCAAACTGTTAAATGTTCCACTTACAAAATAATATTGATTTGAAAATTAATTCTAAAATTATGTAAAAAAAAATGTTAAAAATAAAAATTATTTTCTAACATTTGTATATAAATTGTTGTAAAACAGAGGGTACAGAATTACAATAATGTGACGGATATCAAAGTAGACATATATTGAAACAAATGTCAAGTCTAATAAAGTACAGAAATGAGATCTATTTGTAAAAAAAATATATATAAATGTCATATACGTCGTAGGAGCGGCTTCACTCCAATAGAGTTAATTAATTTTTTGCCTTTTTAATTATTGTAAAGTAGTACTATAAATTCAATCGAAATTGTACATACAAATTTTCATATATCTAATATTAAATTGACGACGTTCGTATTATTTATCCGTTTCAAATCAAATTTTGAAATTCTTGCTTCGTAAAATATTACCTTGTAAGTTCTTTACGTTTGAGTGTACTTTGAACACTCACTGTCTAATAAAGATTTTATTTTGTCTAATAATATTACGTGAATCAAGTAATATGCTATGTTTAAACATCTTTTTGAAGTATACGAATGAGTTATGTATTTTAATCTTTTTATTTTGGTATATTACCTGATGTACTTTAAGGTTAGTAGCGCTTATCATATAGAGGAACAGGCACTTCAATGTTGCATCTGAAATAAACCTATAATATTTGCTTGATAGATTCTCAACTTATGATTGGGGGCTGTTTAGCCGGGAGTTAAAGATATACTACAACTATGATATTATTACATCCGACCATTTTCTTTCATCAAACTATTTTAGGATTCAAAATATACGTGTTTGATCACGCCTCTAATGATTGTTTGCTTTTATATTTCAAACACTTTTTAAAATATTATTTTTGTTGTCTTTGTAGAAATGAAGAGAATAGGTGTTTGTTTATTTTGTAATATAAGTTTAAAGCAAAATGTTAGCGCTAGTTAATGTTATATTTGTAAATATGATTATGTTCGAAGTACGGTGCTGACATTAACGGCGGCCATCTTGTTGCGTATTTGCACGGTGCCTTCAAAATATAAGAGTACGAACCGCCAAAAGAGTCAACACGTTCATTGTCAATCAGGTATATGAATATATGAAGTACATTATTGCTAATCTCATAAAAATCCCACTTTCCGATTTCCACAGTTTTTTTCTTTTTCGAAATGACTACGCTATTGACCCAGCAAGGGATTAACAGCTTCACTGTGGTAGGGTATGATGGCTGATTTAACCTGATTTATTACATTTCCCTGTTTTATTTACGATATAAAATATGATTACATGATTTTATTGATACGCAATGAAACACACAAAATTACAATATATCAACATTTTATTTAACAATTTTGTAAAATAAAAATACACAATTAATTAGAACAGTCTTATGAGTTTTAAACTCACAACCAATATGACAGTTTTCGTTTTAATGATATTATCGCATGTAAAGTTTTTCTAGGATTATCTATTGTACAAAGGGATATGCTTTTCGTTACAATAATATAGTAACTTATATGGGAAGAAAATATTAACATTTAAAAATACATAGCTATAAATTATAATTTATTTACATCGATGTTATTGCTTGTTTCAACACATTATAAACTAAAACAACAATATGAGAAGTAATATCTTAATTTTTTAATTGATCAAAGAATAAATAACAATTTGCTTATCGTCGTAAGGTCGCGGTAAGGGAATATCAAATTTCCTCTTTTCCAAATATACACACTTATACATTTTTCTATAGTTTCAAGAAACGCACGATAGAATAATTAATAATATGCAATAATAGTTTTAACACATATACAGTCCTCTACAATTTTTTGGCCGCTCTGAATATAGCCGTAAGTTCTTTTTTTTCTCTAACTGACTACGTTATTGACCCAGCAAGGTCTTAACAGCTTCACCGGACTACGAGTCCTAAGTTCGTGATTGCGTATAATATAGTCAAGAATTTAATACAAAACAAAGTATAAACATTACTATAGAGATCTAAAATTGGCTCTTAATTATCTTTAAGTAATCTCGATGTTTTTCATGTAATATAATACGTATTTATAACTAAATTTGTGTTTCGCGCAACTATATTCGGGGCGATCAAAAGTTTAGCGCGGACTGTACCATATTTTTACTATTGCTGACATTATGACAGTTGTTTGACAATTTTAGGGGCATTATCTTTCTTATTTTTTATTTCTAAAATATCGTATTAGGCGATTTACGATCGCTACATAAATGAGGTTTAAATAATATACGACGAAAATTTATTAAAAAAATTATCACTGAAATAATTTATCGCACTGAAGTTCGTACTATTTTGTTTAATGGAATACTTTATATTTTTTTGAAATAATTGTTACATACATTTTTCAAAGTACGACAAGACTGTCAAAATGATCAAGTAATTATATTGAATAAAAAAAAAATGATACAAAATATTCTAGATTCGGCTGACTTTCTGTACAACGGTATATTTCTACTGACACGAGTTAAAGGCAATTGATACAAGTATGCGATGAAGAACATTCAGTGCCTTGTTTATAATCTTCCAGTATTTTTTATGTTATTGATTAGTATATCTTAGTTCACGAACTTATTATTTAATTATTTTCATATATTTCTAGATACAATATAAGTTATACTGTACATAAATATGATAAAAAAATTGTAAGAAATATCAAAAATTGTTCACAAATAAATTGTAAATCTTCAAGATTTAGAACTAATCTCGATGTATAAAAATAACGTAAACGGAAAATTGTACATGTGAATAAATAAAATAATGTTTTTATGTATCATAAATATTTTTAGTAGGAGGAAAGTATACACCCATATATATTTAGGTCCAGTCAGTTCTGAATACCAGCGGAATATTGATGTGTTAAAACGAAAGTTAAACTCACCTATCCCTTCTACTAAGACTATTTGGACATTAGAGATAAGTTGAATTACCAATTATAACCAATTTTCAAATGAAATTAATGGCAATAAAAAATACAAGATATATATTTAAAACCAATCACTAACATGGAAAATCATACATCATCAAAATAAAATATAGACTTTTACAATAAATATTGCGTATGTAGAAAAGAAAAAAAATTAACAAAGACATATTGCAAGCACTGATAATTTGAAAATAAAACTAAATTAGAATTTACGTGTTCGAAACAATTTAAAGGAAAATATAAATGATATATATATAATATGAAAAAAAAAAATGGTTTGTATATAGAAAAATATTAATATAATTGATATATAATACAACCATTATCACTTGAAAATAGTATTTTAATAATAGTTTTCAAGTTTTGGTAGCTATTATGTATTTCTGTTTTAGTCAATAAAATAAAGGTTTATTTTTTTCAAGAATGAAAAATGTTATAAATTCGATTTTAAGCAAATTTATAAAATATCGAATGCATGTACTGAATAATTAATTGAATATGATATGAGTTCATGTTATATGAGCATTATTGGTATAACAAATATCTTCGAATTTAAAAGTCAAAGTATCGAGAATGGTTTCCTTATGATTTTTTTTATAAAAATAAGTTATCATATATATTATTGGTGTTCGAAATGCGAAAATTAGGAATGCAGTATCATTAAGACATAACCTTTGTATGCCGAAATCTGTAGTACTTTGAATTAAAACTTTACATAGGGGATTTTGTAGCATTAAATTATCCTTGAAATGTTTCAAACAATTGAGAAAAAAACTCTAAAGTATGTAGTATTATCAAAGTATTATCGTTATTATCTTTATTAAAAATTGACTTATCGATATTATTAATAGAAACATCAAAATGTGATTCTCATACATGTGTTTGTCGTAAAAGAAGTTCGAGACTTGTACCTTAGATAAAGTATACAAGAATACGTTTCCAAAAAAAAAGGTCGCCTGGGGTTCTTAGTCAAGTACAATTAAAACATCGATGCTGATACTACCATACTTGGACAGTGATGTTTTTCCGAAATCGTTGATCCCAATGAATTTCTTCGTGTGTGTCTGTCTGTGTGTGTGATTAGTTCCCGTGTAAGAGGTCCCAAAGAGGTAGTTCAGTGAGGGCGGTGTGCAGCTCGTGTTGGAGCTGCGCGGCGAGTGCGGGGGCCGCGTGCGCTGCGCCCGCACCCCGAGCCCACGCACTCACCATCGCACTCGCACCGCTCAGCGGACCCAGACCCGTCACGTGCAAATCCATACATCTGTCCACCATACGCTTCCACTTAGCCATGTAGTATTTTATGGAAAGGGGAGGGGGAAGGCCCTAAAGGAAATACTCAAAATGGGGTCAGAAGTTGACGACAATAAAGGAAGGTCATGGGACTACGATGGGGGAGGCTTGAGAGGATATATTAAAAATACTGTTAAAGACAACGATGGTGTGGAAAGGTCAAAAGGAAATACGTAAAACGACATCACGGGAAAACTATTTTGGGGGAAAGTTTGAAAGAAAATATAAAAAAAAAACTGTAAAAGGCAACGATGGTCGGAGAAGGTCAAGAGGAAATACTAAAAATGCGGTCAGAGGATAACGACAATACAGGAAGGTCGAGAGAAAATATTAAAAATTCCGTCATGGGACAATTACATTGGGAGAAAATAAAGTATAAACTCTTTATAACATCGTTCATTATAACGTAAAACTTTCTATAATGCAGAAAAAGTTGTTCGATTAGGTTGGTTTACCACAAAACCATTTATTTGTTCTCTCCCCTAGGTATAACGAAAAAATGCTCGGTCCCTCGAAATTCGTTATAAAGAGTTTACACTGTATTAAAAATCAGTCATGGGACAACTGCATTAGGGGAGGCTTGAGGGCGAATATTAAAAATGCTGTAAAAGACAATGATGGGAATAGTAGGTTGCGAGAAAATACTAAAAATTCCGTCAGAGGATGAGGACAAAAAGGATGGTCGATAGAAAATATCAACAATACCGTAATGAGACAGCTAGATTTGGGGAGGCTCAAGGAAAAATATTAAAAATGTTCTGAAAGACAACGATGGTGGGAGAAGGTCAAGAGGATAAACTAAAAATGCCGTCAGAGGATGATGACAATAACAGAAAATCGAGACAAAACATCAAAAATAGTAATATGGGACAACTACGATGAGGGAGAATTGACAGAAAATATTAAGATTCCGTCACAATATTGATATCCATTTCATTATAAGCGACCCATTACAGCGCAAAAGGGCTTTTCCTGGATGAAAGAAGGAAGGACTGTCGATAATCACCACAACGTATTGGCGAGTTCAAACTCCGAAAAATTCACAGCTCTATATCTTCCTACATGCGATGGTACTACAAGAACATTCGTCAAGTTCAGATTTCCTCACGATGTTATCCTTCACCGTTAGACGATAGTGTTACCAATTTAAATTAATAAATTAACGCGAATTCGGAAAAAGCTTTCATATATGCTGACGTTCAAACCTACGACCATCCGATTGATATTCCACTGGTCAAATCACTCGGATTCTTAAAGAGAAAAAATAACTGAGTCGTCACGGGACGCCTGGCAGATGTGAAATAAGGGTGTAACGTAGTAAAGAACAATGTACACACTATAGGTATGCGAATTCAGTGCGGCAATAGAGATTGCGCACAATAGGTTGGGAATGATATCGCGTCGCCATGCTAACATACAGGTTTACTTTCGCCTGTAGATGTTTCACATCAAAAATTTTGCGTGAAGAAAGAAATAAAGACTTAAAGAATACTTACTCCATATTTTGAAGTTGCAGGTCATCCAACTGAGCGTAAGGTTCCCAGTTCGCGAGTCCTACAGTTAGAGCCATGTGTAGAGAACTCTCGTTGAAAGCGGCTACGAGTCTACCACTACACGATACTCCCATCGCCTTTATACGATACTCGTCATAACCGATCTGCGAGATACAATAACAAATCTCTAGAACATTCCTAGAGGGGGTATTTATTGCAAGAAGAGATGTGCAAGTAATATCCGAATCGAATTGAATATTAGAACCATTGGAATAATTGCAACAAATGGAATAATTCGAATTATTTGGACTATTCGATCTTTTCTTTTTTCAGATTGATATACAGC
>JACEII010000002.1:5662292-5735605 GCA_014332785.1 Antheraea mylitta
AGGTCCTATTTATAAACCACTCAAAAGATTATATAAAAAGTTAGGTTTGAGAATGAAAAATAGTTTGACCAACACTAGCATTAAATTAATTTATAATAATTTATTAAATACATTGAAAGTTTTAATACAGAGAAATACAAACAACAAATACAAAGAAATAAAATGTTGACTATAGCTAACTTCAGGGTGTCGGTTTTTCGTGACGGTGTGCGCGCGCATCGTAATAACTTTAGGGTGTCTGATTTTCGTGACGGTATGCGCGCACATCGTAAAAATTTACTCTCATTATTATTCCCTAACGCGCCAAAAGAAGTATACATTAAAAAAAATAATTGAGAACTCATATACCTAAACATTCCTCGGGAATCGATTTATCCATTGGTGGAAGCCGCATGAAAATCCATTCAGTGGTTTTTGAGTTTATTGGGAACAGACAGATAGACGTGGGAGAGGTCTTACGGGTTGTAGAGCCACGCTGAAACTACTACCGGTTTCAGCATGAATGGGTCGGCTTTTCCGGGGTAGTACCACCCGACCCACAGAAATACCGACGTGAAGTAACAGTGCATGCATTTTTGCTTTTCATTCGGTCCCCCTCACCCTTCCCTCAAACACAGGCTAGCAACGCGATTACGACTCCCCTGGTGTTGCTAGTGTCTATGGACGGCGGTGATCACTTAACATCAGGTGACCCGCCTGTTCGTTTGCCTCCTATGACACAAAAAAAGCTGTCGTTGTTTTATAATATGTAGTCATGAAAAACTGATGGCTCAGTGGTTAGCGTGTTCGAAAACTGCGTCGATCGATGTACATAGATTCAAATACTTGCGGCTGAGTCGGAACTTTCGGTGAAGAAAACCATTACGATGAAACCAAAGTATGGTTATGGCGTTTTTTCTATGGCCGAAATGCGTAGCTAAAGATCTGTCACCGACCTGTTGGTGTGTTCCGGTAGGTTTAGACAAACTTAGACCACATTGACACGTAACATCAGGGAAGATTGTGGTCAAACGAATGAAAAAAAAAACAAAAATAATAGTTTACAAAACTTTTATCAGCCGTATGATATAAAAATAATGTTTGCACGTTTAATAAATATAACACATAAAGAACAATGTAGGTCAGTTTGGACTCTCGAATGCGCCAAGTAATTAATTTCGTTCAATGTCAGTGAAACGAAAGAATATTCATACTTTATAGTATTTAATTAATTATATTTTACTTAATTACCAATCTCATAACATTAAAAAGTGTTTGAAAGTTGCAACTGAATACAATTATTATGTTTTCGATTTTATTATTAACTACTCAATGTCTGCGACTTCGTTTTCTCGAAAACAGTTTAGTAGGTTCATTTTCATAGAAACTTCTGTTTTACTTGGATTAACTGTTGTATCAACTTTCAGTCACTTTCATGAAATTTTGTCATTACTGCTTAATACCTATGGAAAAACGTAATGATATGTTGTTTATGTACTAATCTAAAAGTTTTCTATCTCTTAGTAAAAATCCCTTCAAAACCAGTTCAGCCGATTTGTAAATTAGTCCAGATAAATAACTCATAATATAATTTTATCTATACTAATATTATAAAGAGGCAAAGTTTATGAGTTTGTGACTTTGTAGAGGTTAATCTCAGGGACTACTGGTCCGATTTGAAAAATTATTTCAATGTTTTATATAGCTAGTTTATCGAGGATAGTTATAAGCTATATATTATCACGCTAAGGCCAATGGCATCCGATTTTTTCTCCTCTTGTGAGCTTCTGCTGCGTGTTAATGTTAGTCCAAATTATCTATTCCACGCGAACGAAGTCGCGAGCAAAGGCTAGTCTCTATACAGAGATTAATTAATTTCATTCCTAAATTGAAGTAAAAAAAAACATAATTACATTTTGGTGTAAGTATAATTAATATATACAGTAGAGATAAAACCCCGACGTTTCGGTGAACAAAATATTCTAATTTTAATTCAGTTTGGATATTAATTTATTTAATGCAAGTTATACGAAGGTAAAGTGCGCTAAGCTCCATAAGCCAAAATCACTCTTTTCTTCTATTTTTAACTGTATTTGATAATTGATAAGCTGTTATACATATTAGGTTACCTATAAGCTTCATATAAACTCGGATTGCATGCTACGACTTCTGAAATGCTGGTCGCTTGCCGCAAAACCAGAGTGAGATGTGTCTGCAGTTTCTTACGCAACAAAGCGTACAGCGGCAGAGATATCGCCGCACTGAGCGGTAAGTCGTCTGCGTACAAACACATTTGAATACATAACAGCTCGTTTAATATAACCGCCTTTGAAACACCACGAAAAGAATTCTACAAATAACTGCTCTGTTGTATTTCATTTGGTAAAAAACTAAAAACTTTATTTAATGTAAAATATTATTTACAATTTTTAAAAGCCAACGACTTCGGCGGTAATCAACAAGGATAATGTATTTTTTAATTGTCCAAAGTAATAAGAACATAGTAATTTTCTATTTAATGTTTATAAATCAAGTCACGTTAAATAATTTAGTTTGTAACCAAAATAGAAAGCAGAATCTAATTCTCCTTAATTGACAAAGACGAATTCCACATTTATGAAAATGGATATCAAAACAATTGTGCTGGGAACTTAAAAATATCAAACATTTAAAATATCAATTGCTAACAATGTAGTATAAAGAATGAGCAGATAGATGGCCTTTAAAACAATCTGACCACCACATAACATCTGGTACAATCGATTTTATTCCAACCGCGACATTAAAAATATCGTAACAAAAAATTAGTTTAGTTTAATTATAAGAAATTATGGAAAATATGACATATTATCAAAAAGAAAGAAGGTATTTAATGTATCTATAATATATTTACATACATTTTAGAGCACCTTAAGGTATGAGAAGATTTGAAGCATGTCTACGAAATTCAACTCTGAAACAACTACCACCACACCTATTTTGGCTACAAAGCAGGAGAGCTTGTGTTGCTGTATTGTTTCGAAGGATATGTATGGCAGGGCATATTATACACGAGGCGTTCAAACTCAAATCTCAAGGGCCTATTATTCTATAGCCTCGGCTAAGACCGTGATCCTATATGGCGTTTATTTCTTTTATTTTAGGGGTTTTTATTGCAACAAACATATCAGCCCTATTGCTCCCTATACTTTCAAGATTTACATCAAAAAATTACTACACAGGTTATAAAGCATCTTGGCTTAACCCGATTAGGGTTCTGTCAAGACACTGTGACATATACCTATGTTTTGGGAAGTAACACTAATACTACTCTATCGACGCCTCTCTTTCTAGGCTTTTAGGCACACTCTAACATCAAGTGTTGTACATCATCGAACATTTTACATAGATAGCAGTCGAAAGTTTCTATGTAGGTATGTACAAATATTAAATATGTGCATCACCTGTGTTTGTATTAAAAAAACTTACCTATATGTTTGGCTAATTGCTCCGTTGTTGCAAACTCATACCCTCCGTTTCTCTGCGGTGACGGCCATGATAACTAAAATCAAAATAAGTAGCTCAGCATCAATTTAATTCTTCTCACAGATATTATAATTTTTTTACTTAGATTTTAATTATTTATACGGATTCAGTGCTTGTGTAGAAAGAATTCATTTACTTATATGTGTAATAGTAATACCTGCACTGTTATTTTTTTATTTATTAGGTTTACAAAAATTGATATATCGGTTCATACGATGTACAATTTCTTAAGTAAACACAACACTTACTAGACATTAATTAAAAGCAAAGACATTTTGATGTAGCGTAAACTAAATTTCACAAGAAAAAAATGTTTGTTAACAATTCAATATATAATAACGATATGTTCTTGTATTTATTATATAGGTTACTTATACTGGACACTGGAGAATTTTTACCTAAAAAAGTTTTTCCAAAAGGAGAATTGAGAAAGTTAATAGAATTAGGATATTTAGATAGAATCCAAACATGCTCAGTAAAAATTCAGGGCTATCGATGTAGTTATCAGTTTATACAGAAAAACTAAATCAAGAATATTTCTACGCACTTCCAAAGTTATGTGTTTTAATAAATCCTTATTCACATTATAAATACGAGAGTGAGTTTGTTTGTTTGATACGCTTTCACAATTTAATTACCTAATAGATCATTATAAATTTGCATACACGTTGTCATACATTCAAGAAATTGTGTTTTCGAAAGATAGCTCACCAGCTTTTTCTCCTCTATTTGTCAACTGCCTTTTTTTATTAGTACTACTAAGCTACTGAAGTACTTTAGTGTTATTAATATAAAATATTTGATTAGTTTTCTTATACTATCGATTAATCGAAGCATTTATTTCTAAGTTTCTATTCGTCATACCTCACGCTCCGTATATCTACAGTTTACAATATTTAATACAGATACTGATCTGTATAAAAGGAAAAAAAAAGTTTATTCCCATAATTGTTGATGAGTTTCGGCCACTGGACAACCAGTTATATATGTTACTAGACTTTGCCCGCGACTTCGTTCGCGTGGAATAGTTACTTTGAGCTAACGCTAACACGCAGCGGAAGCTCTCAAGAGGAAAAAAAATCCAGATTTTGAAACATTTTTCATTGATGCTTCTTTCCTATTGGCCTTAGCGTGATCATGTATAGCCTATTACCATTTTCGAAAACTGAGCTATATAAAACTGAATTTTCAAATTTTTCAAATTTTTCAAATCGGACCTGTAGTTCCTGAGATTACCCCCTACAACGTCACAAACAAACTCACAAACTATGACTCTTTATGATATTAAATATAGTTTTAGCACCCAGTAATACGCAGTTATCGTACCTATATATCATCCTTCCATTTTAACTTTAGAGCTAGCTCATTTACCCAAGATTAATGCCAGTGAAACATATTATGTAAATGAATTATGCAAATCTTGCAACTGAGATAAAATGTTTACGTTGAAATGCAGAGACAACGTTTAATAATTTCAGTTTGAGTCACTTTAAATTGTTTATGTTACAAAGAAGTTTTTATTTAAATTTAACTTCATTTAATTAGTTCTGCTTGAATATCTTTTTTATCAGCCTAGAGGTGATTCCTGACTTCATTTTGTTGGTGTCATTGACATTCATTTTACACTAGTAAATATATTTTGTTTTTATTATTTTTGTAATTTGCTTCAGACATTTTGAAATTCATAAGTTTAACAAACTCTGAATATATAATGAAATCAGAAATAAATATTTTAACGTCAAAATTTCTATAATCGTGTTGAGGGATTTTTTGTAGGGAAAAAATTACGGGTGCGCATCACCGATAATCTCGACATGCTCACGAGGTATTGCGCTTGCCAAACTCGCGATGCATAGTATAGTGATCATTGACTATAGTGGGATAATAGTCTTTTTACGTCATCATTTAACTTTTCCACAGTCAATATAATTACTAGTAACATATGGCGAATACCTTCATAAGTCTTTGCAGCGTCTAATTTTAACCACTGTTATATATGCTAATATGGTATTGATACTGGATTCCAATATATTTATAGCTGAATTTCTTGCCTACTATTTATTTTAAATTACATTAAATTGACGTTCAAAGAGTTATGGGTATTCTTACTAAATCTATTAATACATAGAAATAAAATTGAAAAACGTCTGTTATCTTACTCGGCTTCTCTCTCCTGGATTTCACTTTTTAGTCTGTTATCTAGGTTTTAAGTCATTAAGCATTTCCACTGAGGCTCAGCAGCAATGGTACATACAATTGGTGAGACTTAACTTACAATCGGAAAAGGTTTATAGGGGTATTAGGACAAGATAGTCATTTAAAAAATATCAAACACATTAAAGTAATCCAGGTTAAGCACACAGTTCTCAGCAAATAACCTTGATCCAACCCAACAAGCTTGAATAAAATGTTATTTTACCTGAAGCACATATTCAAACGTATTATTATACTCGCTATACTCTAGAAAATGATTCCATCGTGAATCAACTTTATCGTTAAAAACACACATTTAAAGCTATAATTTTTATTTTAACTATACATTTGACAATACCATACCATTATAAATATTACCTTTATAACGTTTAAGAAATATAGTGCAAAATGTATATAGAAACTGATGTCTGCATAGTCCATTTATTATGCTGTTTATATTGACACATCTGTTTGTAAAATGTTTTATATAAAACAAATTTAAAATGATAAAACGTTAACACTTACCTTAACTAGAACTTCGTCATGTGCGAACTCAATGCCAGGGTTGATGAATGAGAAAGCGTCGTCCTTCAGCACTAACCCTACATTCACGTCTGCAGTCATGTTTGATAATGAAATCCTAGAAACATGTACAACAGACTCGTTTCAATGAGTAAGGGTATTAATATTCTATTATATACTTTATTTGGATGTATGTTTTATTGTAGTAGTGTTTGGTGATAGTTACTTCTATAGCCCGATATAAAAGTTGGGAGGCCTTTGAATAATTAAGCCTTGGAAGTGGCACTTGAACGGAACTTTTTTATTATTATTATGGGTTATATTGTTCTTTTTAAATACCTCGATTATATAGAGGCTCCACTAACATAGTGCTTGGGATACTCTCCCCTAAATCCGACTCTGATTACATTTGGGTTTAAGGGCAGATACGACAGAGGTTTGTACTACAAATACACGACGATTGGATTACATATGCACTTGCAAGAAAATATCAAGAGACGTTCGGTCGAAGCTTATAAACTAGACAGTAGTGGGTGAAATCAGAGAATTATAATGTTTTCTTTTGTTATGCATATTTGTACATGAGGTTGGTAACATCGCTTCACAAGAACCACCTTTAAATCGAGAATTATTGTTTACTAAATCTTTGAGCAAACTATAATAAAATATGTACAGAATTATATTAATGACATAATACAATTGTTTGTTGATTTGACCAATATCTCTTAAAATTAATTAGTGCTAAGTAAAGGTGAATCAAGTTAACATATATATGTGTATATGCCTATATTAACAATATTATTAATATAAAGTATATGATCCAGAGAGATTGAAAAATATTTTTTTTTTTATTAAAGGCTTAGTCGCCCTGGCGACTATATCGCCTAAGTAACATACAACTCAATAACAATGACATTAATTTAACAATATCTTACATTAATTTTGTACAATTCCCTGGCATCTTTCGAGATGGGATCAGATAATAAGGAATTGTACATACCAATGTGGAACGAACCAGAAGCATTAAGCCGGGATCTAATACCTACGCTTCGAATACACTCTGCCATCATCGATGAGCCCGCAGCTCTGGCAGAGTGGTGATGGGACCTTATGCATCATATATAGGTGAACTTTAAGCATTGAAAAATATAAAATTAATATTTCCCGTTTGAATGGTATAAACACATCTGGTTGGTTTTTCAGGTAAGAGTACATTGGTTGCTCTTACTGTTTACTCTATTGAAATTACAGTTTTTTATTGAAATAACTTTTACATATTTTAATATATTATACTATACTTTGTTTGTTATACATCATATGTTTAAGGTTTCATTAAAATCTCAATTTATACTATCTAGCCAAAGATGACAACACAGTAAGCTTAGGGAAAGAGGAATGTGGTGTCACATTTTCAACGAACCCAATAAACAATTTTTTATAAATTAACTTACTAATATATAACTATATCAGTTTGATGCGGACTTTTTGTAGATAGTTTTAGGTTACTTTTATTTAGAATTCCATTGACTATTTGTCATTTTTAAATCAAAACTTATATAATTCACAGTGAAGGGGATCAGTATCATCTAATGAATAAACTAAATATCTGATAAAAAAATTAATAAATATTGCTTTATAATTAACATTATCAGTATGAAAAATATGTAACATTACCTTATCCATTGTTATTATGTACAGACCTATGAAATCAATTAAAAACAATTGTTTACAGATAACAAAAAAACTGTGACATAGTTTTCTATTGTATTAATTTAAAACGGACTCCGATAATATTATATCTACTGCCGGTTTTAAAATAATAAGCTCATGTCTCTGAGAAAAAATGTCATCAAATCTATCGAATTCGTCTACTGCAGCCATTCTTATTGGATTGATTGTCTTTCTAAAAACAATCAACTTTACTCACATAGTAATAACGTAAGTTTATAGGGTGCATGTTATTACTTTATCTTCTTAATTTTGTCTCATTTCTCATGCTCCTACTTGTATATACCTTTTGTAAAGATATAAGTTACTTATTCTTATTTTGGCTCCGCAGAAGCACTTTTCAATGTTTTGTTTGAATGGATGTTATAATACAATAATATTACAACCGTCGTGTGATTATTTCAATATTCTAACAAGATGGTGGATCCCTTATCCCTTGAACCGTCCAGGGAGTTTTTGTGGCATCTCAAAATTTCATGCTCCATGGTATTATTTTTCATTCATTTCACTCATGCACAATAAACTATATTACGTAAAACCCCACCAAATTTACAAAATACAGAGTCAAATAACACAAGATTATGAATAAAATATAAAATCCAATACATGACAGCCTAAGATCCTGCCAAAAACTCCATATGAGTTACTTATAAACTTATAAGAAAACTACATCCTACTATAACCCAATTGTAAGTATGACTCGTTTATACAATGAGCTCGCATCCAAGCACATTTCAATAGAAATATTTGACCATCAGGCATTCAAATTCAAAAACACAATTAAATACATTTTATATCCATGACCATTTCAACAACAGCTAGTAAGTATATCATATTTCAATATTCTCAATTATGTTTGCTATCTTGTTTTTTTCGCAAATGTTAATTTCAGTTTTTATAAATGAGTTCAATTTCACTTTTTCCTTTATTCTTATTCTATTTTTTTTTATTCTAAGTTTATTGTTTTGCAGTATTTACTATTTTATATTTTTTTTTATTATCATTAATAATGTAAGTGAAGTTAAGTTTCTATGTCTTCACTTTGCTATTTTTTATTATTGTCATTGTATTATTGATCTTGACTGTTGCTATATCCACAATAAATAAATAAATATAAATTGTTATGTCTGTGGTTATTTTCTAATTATATACTATATTCTGCCCATTTTAATTTATATAAACATACTTTGTAGGTATAAATATCATCAACATAAAAACTAGAAGCATTTGATAAACTAGTATACATAATAAATACTCACACTACATGGCCCTCCGCCATTACTGGTATTAGATTATACAAATTTTCATTGTATGCACTGTAAAGTCCTTTTACGTTCACCTCTCCCAATGAACATCGTAGGCTCAGCCCCATGGATTTGAGATCTAATGATAGTGCTTGCATATGAAAAGTAGGTGGTTTTACCAATTCGAGTCTTGATAGGTTCCTAAAAGAAGTATAATTATCAATACACACAGCATAAACACTGAAACATTTTAAAATAAAAAAAAAATTGTTCAGTTGAGTATTGCTATATTAAGTTGCATTTAAACCATTTCCATAAATAAGGTAAATCTTACTTTATAACTTTTTCTGGGTATGGAGATTTTATTAAGACTTCTTTGGACATTATCAGCCTAAATTTAGTTTAGTAACAAATATGTAATATAGTTGCATTTAGTGAGCTCATTGGACACAAACATGTTACATATATGTATGTGTATTTCCTGTAATAAATTTTGCTTTACTAAAATACTATAAGAATAATATATTATACTTGCATTATTACTATATTATACTGCACTACTTACACTTGCGTATTTTTAGCAAAGTATGAAGTGTCTGCTAGCAGGTCAGGCTTTATCTGTTCACCATTCTTAATCTGTTGCAGTACCACATTAGTAAAGCTCTGAAAATATCACTGCATTATTGTAAAACACATAAATATATTGGCATTTATAACTTCAATTCTATTATATTTGTACCAACAGAGATAGTAATAATATTGTACTCTATTATTTCTCGTAACTTATAGATTCTTTTTGTTTAATGAATCATTTAATATAATATTAAACCTTTTTGTAAGTAATATTTCATTATTTTTACTGGGGATTTAGTCAACCTTAAATAAATAATCACATACATATCAATAGTTAAGTCTAACGCCACACCATCAGGTGGTATTGACTTTGCCAAAAAAATTTTGTGTTCACATCCAAAAATAATACAAAATATTGAAATAAAGTGCAACAAAATGTTCACGGCCAAAACTATTTGATATCCTTACGAATAAATTATTGTTAAAATTTATGGTCGTGAATTATTGATAATGTATAGTGAGAATAGTAAATATTTACCCTTTTGATAACATCTTGTAAGTTAGGCTGTACTTGCGTCAAGAGATCATCGAGCTCCTGCTCTATATCCACGCTATCCTGTTCTGACATATTTTTATTTACATACCCTACTATTTTTAGATAATAAGGAATGTAAATTTAATTTTTTTATCACCAAAAACGAAACATATTGAACTACTTGACAGTTACGGACAGCTGCGTGTTGACATTGCTGACACATAATTGTTGAGTTGTCAAAATATGTCACTGTCAAATTTATACAATATCTGGCACAGATCAATACGAGTATAGACTACATAAAAGATACGTGACCTACCTCAATACAATATACATAATTATCATACATTGTAGTCCGGTGAAGCTGTTAAGGCCCTGCTAGGCGAATAGCGTAGTCAGCTGAAGAAAGGAAAAAGTCATATCCTGGCTTACCGACCAGACATATCTTTCTTCGGAATTCAATCAACCCTTTGAATGAATGAAACTTTTTAAAATGATGTGAAAAGAAAAATTGTTTGCGTATTTGGTAACATATGTAAATGTTAATAAAAATAAAATGTAAATTCTATTTTTTGTTCCGTAGTTCATACCTGAGGAAAACGGTCAAAAGATTAGGCTTACCGCTACAGCCCATCAAATTGGGAAACTGTATTTTTATGGGCCTTTATAGCCCTAATAGTGTGAATTGTGGATATTAACTACAAAATAAATTAATCTTAATGACTTCATACACTAAAGTGATAAATATACAAATGTATAGTAACAACAAGGCCTGATAGGCGCTTTTTCAATGGCTATGTCTAATTTATATAATGATGATAGTCTATTTCAGATTATTTAATTTTAATTTTACTCTATTTATTTATTTATATTTATATAGATTTAGTGTATCGATATTCATATCTATATTTAGTGTGAATACTTTTCATAATTTCATGCATGTTATTGTAATTTTATGAATATTACCTAAATTGTTTTGTAACTCTAAACCTAAATGTTTCTTGTAATGCCTTTAATTTCATATCAACTATATGGATCATAGGTGAAGGAAACTTTTATTCAAATTAAACATATAAAATAAAAATTATTCTTTAATGAGGTTCAGTTTTTCTTCACGATTTAATTTATATTTTCCACTTTTGAGAAAATCAGTTCCCGATAATTCTAACTCTACACTATCATTTCTCGTTAGTGTAAATCCATTAGCAATGTTTGGATATTTCGTGTTATTAAAATTGTTATCATTCGAAGAATTTATGTCTGAATTTCCATTAACATAACTACTTTCAGCATCTCTTTTTTCTACCCCAGAAATGAATTCAGCCTCATTTACGCTACGATTATTATCCTCGTTAGAATTATTCTTATTTGTTGTACTTATTTCATTGTCTTCATTAAGACTGTGGCTACTTTCTAATAATTTATCTCCATGACTATTATTGTTATCTTCAATAGATTGAACGTTATTCGGTGACTTTATTTTCTCTATAGAACCGGAGTTATCTTCAGATAGGTCTTCTTTATTTTGAAATAGGTTATTAGTGTCATTATCATGAATAACAATTTGAGATGGAGCATTGTCGTTTCCAGAAATAATTTCTCCAGAAAGAACTTCACTACTGTATTTACTTGGTGCAATTTGTTGTAAGTTATTTTGCGACATATTATAATTGGCATTAATATTGCTAGATTTATAATTTTCAGAATCAGATTGTGAGGCCTTTTCAAAATCGATACCATTATCTTCTTTTTTAGCTTTAAATTTTGGGTATGATAAAAATGTGTTTGATATCTGCTGGCCTAGTAGCATAGGTTCTAAAACAATTATTATTAGTATAGCTCGCTTGGTAAATATTTTTTACGATTAACATATATTTTAAAATCACAGGAAAGGAATTTACAATCTATAATTACAATGTTTGCATCCTACTTTACATAATATATATTGTTTATTTACAAAGTGAACAAATGAACAAAATAATCCACATATTTATTATAAATCTAAAATTTCAAAAGGCTTGACTTGTTTATCTAAATCTACTTCATATAGCCCAGGGATTCTTAATATTTGAGTCTTAACGGATCATTAGAAATAATTACTAAATTTAGCGAAACTCTTCCAAACTTTCTTTGCAATAAATCAGATACACAGGACTCACTACTACAGAATTCCAGAACTTAGCCAACTACATTGACAATATTTTAAAAGTATTTACAACTTTCTTAATGGGAACTCTTCGGCTTTAAAATTGCAGGATGTTTCAGCTATATTGTGTTACTTGACTCTGTATTGTGTAAAGTTAGTGGTATTTTATGTAATATGGTTAGTTTATTGTGCATAAGTGAAGTGAATGAAAAATAATAACACAGATCACGAAATTCTGAGATGCTACAAAAATTCCCCGGAAAGTTGTAACAAGAGAACCACCATCTTATTATAACGTTAAAATAACCGTACGACACTTAAATATCGATTTTTTTTAACCAGCGGAAAATCCTACTTCGGATACACCTACCAATGCGGGGGACAGCAGGAGAGTTATTTCAGACTCTTACCGACTAAAAACCCCTGGGCCGCCTGTGCGCATATGTGGACCAGAGTTGAGGGCTAGCGGCGGGCATGTACTCTTCTAAACTTGGTCACGCACTCGGGTCCCTGTAGGTGGTCTAACGGGGGACCCTCATCCCGAGAGAGGATGTTCCTCAATCATGCTTCTCTTAATGACGCTGTGGCAAAGACCGTGCTTCAACATCTCGGGTCTTCGTTAAGCGGCAACGGACGCCCCGCGTCCGCGCCTAAAGACCTATTATGGAAGCATTGCATGAAAGCCTCTCCTTCGCACACGACCGGCTCTTCTACGTCATGTTGCTGGAGCGTCTGGCTTCCTTTCCCTTTGCCTTTCAGCTTCTTCTTTCTTCTCCAGAACGCTTTCCAGAAGGCGACTGCAGCGTTCCATGACCTCTCACTGTCAGTCATTGACTTAACCAAGGCCGTCAGTGAGAGATCATTGCCCACTACCGCCACGAGCTCATTACGCTCTGCAGTCCACGCCGGACACTCCTCCAATATATGTTGGACTGTATCAACGTCGTATCCAACGCAGTGGTGACAACGAGAGTCCACCTCCCTACAGGTTGTTTGGTGAAGGTACTTGCCAAAACAGCCGTGCCCAGTAAACACCTGCACCAATCGATACGTGAGGGCTCCATGGGTTCTTTCTACCCACTGTGTTAGAACTGGACGGATGGCTTCAACAGTGCACAGGCCAGCACTGGGCGAGGATAGCCTCTTCTTCCACACATGTAACACCATCTTATGTAAATGGGCCTGGTAGGCTTCTTCCACCCTAGGCACGATGGTCTCGCCCCTTGCCAGCCTGTTTCTACGCCACCAGTACATGTCTGCATACATGTGCGCTAGCAGATCCCATGGTGGGGAGCTCGCCAGCAGGCACGACGCTTCGTACGACACGGTACGATATCCGCGGATGACCCTGACGGCCATCACTCTGTGTAACTTCCGCAGTACCGCAGAACCATTGGCCGTCAGGGCCTCGTGCCATACTGGGGCTCCATACATCACCATGGATCTGATTACCCCCAAATATAAGGATCGGCAACCAGATCCAACACCACCGACGTTGGGTAACAAACCCGCCAGAGCCGACGCACATCGCGTGACCTGGGGAGCCAATTGGCTAAAGTGCACACCAAACGTCCAGCGCCTATCCAACACCAGACCCAAATATTTGAGGGTAGCTCCGACCTCAATCCGTACCCCACTAACAATCAAGTGAGTACCGGCAGGAGGTAAATATCGATCTCCTGACTTATCCTGACAACACATGGACATTTCAAAATATTTTTTTTTCAATGATTATTCGAAGATTAAGAAGATAAAGAATGTTTGAAATATTATATAGAAGATTTGGCGCTTATGCCTTTACATTAACTTGGACATAGAAGAAAACAGACTAAAGAATACATGGGAATTATCCGTGTTGACAACTCCAGAATTGGCAAAAGAAACGAATTGAAAATTAAGATAAAAAGATGGTAAAAAAAAACAAATATTATATATAAGATTTGGCACGTTTGCCTTTATATTAACTTGAACATAGAATAAAACTCACTACAGAATGTACAAGAACCACAATATTGACAACTTCAGAATTGGCAGTATAGATTAATTCCTTCGCCTGTCCTATTGGACGAATATTATTAAATTTTTCAAAGGATATTTAGAAAATTGTATTTGAGGTAGAGTTTGGCGCCATTCAATAGGTCGGCCTATTTCAATACCTATATTGATTTCTAATACCAAATCAATAAGATTTTAACAAAACTGGTACTTACCACATCTAGATAAAGTTCGCAACATTTTTATATTATGGACAATCGCGTTAGACATTATAGCTATAATGTGGTGTTCTAATAAATGTTTAAAATTAGTTATCATTCTACTTGCGGCTCCTTCTATTGTTAAAGATTCCGGTCTGAAAAATCAATTGAAAATTAATTTCTATTCCACGCGGATGAAATCACCGGTAGAAGCGAATAAGTATATACATTAAGAACATGCTTTTTATGTTTTGAAAGTTTTACCGTATGACTATAATCTCATGTTATGTTAAATGACAGTGTGCTATAAGTGAACACGCTAAATTGAAAGGGGCTCAATTCTCCGCTATAACGACTGATTCTCAACTTCTGGGGTGGTTGCTCAGTCGAATTTAGAGACAACCCTACTACCATGTTGTTGTTTCTTCACGATGTTTTTCTTTACCAAAAGCTCCGACTCAATTACTAAGATTCGAACCTACGTCCATAACCGCAGTGTTTGAACGCGCTACCATCGCTTTTATTAATCAGTCGAATATGTGGTCAGTATGAATCGAATATGTGGTAGAGCTACACTGAAGCTACTGGTTTCAGCATGAATGGGGTTGGCTCGCCCGGAGTACTACCATCCGACCTACAGAAAATTGACGTGAAGTAGCACTGGTTGCCCACCTCTGAAACCTTTTCTACCAACACGGGCTGGCAACGCATTGCGACTCCTCTGGTGTTGCTTGTGTCTATGACGGTGGAGATCACTTAACATCAAGTGACCTACCTGTTCGTTTGCCTGCTATGATATATATGTGTATATATAAAAACTTAAATTATTGTAGTTTAGTTTATAAATAAAGTTTTTGTAGGACCTAAAGTCTTGTACTCCCATTTTTTTTTTTCGAAATGACTACGCTATTGACCCAGCAAGGTCTTAACAGCTTCACCGGACTACACATGTACTCTCATTATATCCTCATATACTATGTATAAGAGAAATATTTGTTTGTACATGTAAAAATGATCAATTAAAAATTGTTATTTCTACAATTTATATGTATAGTTCTAAGTTATTTTTAAGTTAGAATAAGTTTGCAGGTACGATTTTAACATTAGAAATAATTAAATAGAGTTGAGTTGGATAACTTGATTATACTGAGTCTATTATAAATATATTTTTCAAGCTCTTACTTCATTTGCTGTATATAATTAAATTCCAAGTCGACAGTTTCAGGATCTTTTACTAACGACAGTTCCATATGCGCGGTTATTTCATCAGCCGATAGTACAATGATTCCATTTAGAGGAGATTCCTCCACACTCAGGGACGCTTCGTATTTATACATAACCTGTAAATGGTTGCAATTTTATTTTACCAGTAGCCTTTGCCCGCGACTTCGTCCGCTCGGAATAGTTACTTTGGGCTAACGCTAACAAGCAGCGACGGCTCGCAAAAGAAAAAAAAATCCCCGACCTTGAAATATTCTTCTTCAGTGCTCCGCTCCTATAGGTCCTAGCGCGATGATATAGCCGATAACACTGAAATAATCTGGCAATCGGACCAGTAGTTCCTTTATTTATCAACGTAGGGAAATCCCTTTTGGATAACCATCCTTTCGGGGGAAAGAGTGGGTTTTGTCCGACTCACACGGACTAAAACCCCACCCCGGTGTACCGTCCGCCGCATGTTAGGAGCAGCCAGGAACCGGTCTGGCTCTCTCCTGTGAGATTACCCGCTACAACGTCACAAACTCATAAACTCACAAACTTTACCTCTTTATAATATTAGTATAGATAATATTTACTATACATATTTTAAATTATCGATTACAGGAACATCTATAACACAACCTTTGTAACTATTTACAATAAAATAATGGTTATTATACGAATGGTAGCTCTTGTTTTTTCCGTATTCCAGTTCGTCCGTCACTATTTCTAACATTCTCCGCTTCTATGCAAAATCATACAGTTTACCAATCAATCAAATCACTCATCAGTATCTATATATTAATACGTAAAGCAAATTTTTTGTATCCCTTTTTAACCTATTTCCCGTCAAAGGGTGAACTTGAAATTTGGCATAGTTGAAGTTTATATGGCGGAGAAGTGCAGAAAGCTATTTATTTTATATAAAATGCATTAGAAGTATATTAAATTAATTAAAATATGCACTACACACACTACTACTCGAATTTTACGCAGCATATACACACATGTAAATAAAAAAGACATTTTGACAGCCGTCAATAATTACGAAGTTCAAAAGAGGTTGTGAAGGAGGTTGCTATGCTGGACTGTATGTATTTTTTAACTCTTATGTTCCAATTACCATTTTTCATCCTACATTCAACAATGATATTATATAATATAACTATTATTGTAATGTTTATCATTTTTTATGGTGAACTCACTTCAAATGATGATTTAATAAAAAAATGAGCCAAATAATACTTTGTATAATCAAAATAAGAATTTTGTTCATAAAAGTAATCCATGACAGACCTCCGCGGTTACAATATTGCACTTCAACCTCATGTAGTAACCAAAAAGAATTTATTTTCAAAAGCTAATGGTTAAATTTTTATTAAAAACATCTTTGTATTGGATTCACCATTTGATTGTATTGTGTATCCATTACTTTTCCAAACGATGATACTGGGCATATCACTATTTCTCATAATGAACAGACTACATTTAATTCAATATCACCCAAAAATACCACCCCATGGTGTCGTGTAAAATTAATTAAAGTTGTGTCATGGGTTGCGATAAATTTCTTTATTTTCGTAAAATTATGTTTGGTTAAAATTTGAGCTTTACCACGTGGTTTTTGTTACCAATTTATAATTAATTTCAATGTTCATTTACACATCGATTTGTTTTATGTTTATATAATTAAAGATCATGGCAAATGGCAAATAACTGAATAGCCATGATGAAAACCTTTGATTATAGAAGTATACCCTTTGACAAAAGAACCCTAATAAAGTTCAAACTTTAAGAAATCAATTAACTATGGTCGAATGTCGACCACTGGGCGCCCACTAGTATAGTTTAATAGGCTGCTATTTACAAATATTACTGATTTTATTACACTAGTGATAGCCCAGTGGTTGAAAATCCACCATATTTATTTATTTTCTAAGCTTCAATATTATAATGTTTTTTTTTTTTTTGTCTAAGTATGTACCATTATAATCACTATATATTATAAAACAAAGTTCTTTGCCACGTCTGACTGTTCGCAATATACTCAATATGTACTGAACGGATTTTCATGCGGTTTTCATCAGTAGATAAAGTGATTCATATGCAAGGTTTAGGTGTACAATTTGTCAAGGTTTTTTTATTATCAGGGCGGGATAGCGTCCACCGGGCCCGCTAGTGATAAATAAACAAAGCAGATAGAAGAAATGGCGGATATAAACTATCATATAGATATAGAATTTGTTCTTTATTTTCTCTTGATAGATAGATAATAGAAGTGGTGTAAATATAATGGATACCTTTAAATTACTAAAGCCTACGATGAGGTTAACTTTTCGTACATCATTGTCTTTTTTCGCCGTGGTCACTGAACGCCTATATATACTGTCCAAACCCCGTAAAGAGCCGTCTTTTAATTGTAACTTCTGAAAAATAAATCTTATTACTTCTATATGTATAGGTTTTTTTTTTTTCTAACTGACTATGTTATTGACCCGGCAAGGTCTTAACAGCTTCCCCGGACTACGAATTTCATTTATCGTTTTTGCAATTAAATTCGTAGGTTAATTTATTTAATATATGAGTGGAGTTGAATCCGTCTCGATAAGTCGGATTATCTGACAATTCAACTCCCACTTTGGAGGGTTAAAAAGGAAGTTATGAGGACTGTATTTTTAGTATTTACCATGAGACCTTATTGTCAGTTATGCTACAAGGAAAGAAAACATGCACACTCATTTAACTTAATGTTTTTTTTCTCGAACTGACTACGCTATTGACCTAGCAAGGTCTTAACAGCTTCACCGGACTACACGCTTCACCAGACTATAGCTTTGACTTAATGTGGCATGGGTGTTCTATGGTTTTTAATTTATTGCGTCACTGTGTACAGTAGTACTGTGGTAAAGAATCCTTCTTTAATAATTTCGACGGAAAATTGGGCAAGAAAGATTTGGTACCGCGGATACCAATAACAGCATATATAAAAATAACTACCAAGGAGTATAATTAATAGTAATTATGTGTATATATCAATATTGAACAACGTTGTTAGGTTATTTTGCAACTATTATTGTTGTGTATCGTAGTGAAATTTCTAACAGTGACTCGATAATGAAATTTAAATGTATTTATTGTTTGTATGAGAAACGTGGAGTGTTCCTTTTAGACTTACAGCTCTTACCAGTAACAAGTTTTCAGTACAAGTAGCTTCTGTATTTCAAAGAAAATTCTAAGGGGATCTACTTACCACTTGGTTGGGGCCGTAAATAGTAAAGTGAGGTATTTTGACCGTATCTGCTCTAAGATGCCGGAGTCTATTTCTGATTATATTTAAAGAAGAATCAACGTACTCATTAAGTGCAATAGTTTTAGCCTTTTCAGCTTTTCTGAAAAATGTTATAAACAAAATAATTCTAGGCATTTGAGTTTTATTAGGTATAGCAGATAGCTCAATATACTAATTTACAAAAATAATTTTGATAATATTACGTATACTAATATGATCCTGAGAAATGAAATGCTGTAGTAGGTTAGGAATTGAATAGACATTCCTTTGGGAATTGCAAGGGATACAATTGTGGCGAACACAATGTACGTTTCCGTTATGTTAAATATTTCTTAATTTACAAATTGATAATTTAGTTCAGTAATAATAATTTATTTTTAAGTTATGCGATTCGATATTGTAGTCGTTCTTATGTTTTATAAGTTGTTTACTTGATGCCACAGTGAGGTTTTAATAAAAGAGCGGTCGGAATACCAATGTGCATGTGTGGACGGTTTCCATGGCAACGAAACTATTTCTCTTTCACCACCGATATTGAGAATATGCCATCTTACTTCCACATTTTATCTAAGACAGTGTGACGTCACAATAGTACTCTACGTATGTGTGCGTAAACGTGCCATTTTTTTTTGTCAAAATATCATGTAGGTAACGTATATACAGCTTTTTAGTAATAATATCATTGCGTACATTTGTTTACAGATATAGTTTTCAATGTATAAAAAATGATTACATTTTGGAAATGACAATTATATTCAAAGAGATTTCATTTTTACCACGTGTAAAATTTACATACACAATCTCGTAACAATATTAATATGCAGTAACTATGATCGGGTTGTTGTCGTATTACTTTGATGTTTTTTACATTCATTCTAGATATAGTACTTGAATGGTACGGTTGCACCATAAAAATTTGTTGTTTAACATATTAGTTGCTTACAGTGTTCGAATGGATTGTGCTTTACAACTGAACTTTTTATTTGTGTTGGAATCTAGTAAATTTCTTAAATACTCTGTTATTTAAACTGGCGAATACTTTCACTGAACGAATAGAAAGACTAAGTGGTTTGTGAGTTCTCAAAGCTTTTACGTGTTGACCCTTATCCATCAATATTTTCTGGCATTTATTTTATTTGTTTAACCTTTAACCTAACTCGTAGCTATGAACTGAACAGGCGAGTTTCTTTTAAATTAAAATTCTTTGCTTTTAACGTTTAGAAATAAATGTTTTATGTGGAATAAGTAATAACTGTCTTATACACCGTTAGTAATTATATGGATTCTCTTATATTTTAAATTTAATCTATCCCTAGGTATCAGAATTATTTTTCTCTTATCTGTATATAATGATATTATAGCTAAAAAGCTATTGATACGTTACCGACATGACAAAACTAATGTCACGGTAACGCCCACATACGTAAAGTAATATTGTAACGCACGCTGTCTTAGATAAAATGTGGAAGTAAGATGGCATATTCTCAATATCGGTGGTGAAAAATAAATAGTTATATGTTGCTTAGATAAGGGCGGATTGACGGTGCAGTCGTCAAGAATAAGCTAGCTAACCAAGTTTTAACAAGGCAATGTCGAAGCGTTTATGACTTATCATTATCCTTTTTTGTACCACTAACAACTTGTATGTAGAATTTCACTCGTCATCTCTTCAGTAGTTAACACTTTGACTGTCACGTTAGTCACACATATATGACAGGTTACGGTTTTTTTTTGTCACGCCACGGTGCGGTGGTTATTGGTTACAGGTGCATTGGATCATTTTACAATTGTAAAATATCATTCGTAGCGTTGTCAAATAGGCACGTGATTTCAGCGCGGCAGTAAAAGTGGCAAGCGTGAAAGCGCAAAAACAATCAAGTTCACTATTCAATTTGGTACATATACTTTTATAAAATTGTAGGTATACACCGAGATACATTCGTGTTTTTGTGAATATATCAATAATTTACAGGTTCGTAGAATTATGTCGAGTTCGTTTTTGTTTTTTTCTTACAATCCGATTTCGCATTCAGTAATTTGTATTCATAGGATAACGTCATTAGCTGAAAGGTTTTTATGCCGTCAATCCGGTGAATAATGAGCGTCTTACGGGATCATATTAATAAAAATGACTTGGTAAAAATGTGATTTTATGTTGTAAATTTTTCCGTAAACAAAACAAATGACGATATGCCATATATCTACAAAGGGAAAGAGTTTATATTAACTCGGGAATGTTTTTAAGCGATTGTCTGCACGTGATTTTTTGCAGGAAAGCCTGGTCATGTGTTAGTGTGACAGTTAAAGAGGCTATTGATTGTATAATGAGAATCGTAGATTCCAGTACCGTATGGATGTTTACTATGAAAATTGTACACGTAAGCGTTTTTTCACGAAAATAGCTTTTATGCGTTGAATTTTACTATACCATTTTTATTACTTAACTTAATTCCTCATCTATCTCTTATAACAGATAATGGTAAAAACATGCTGAGCTACAGGTATGGCTCAATACTTTTATCAATCAGTCTAGTCTAATTTGGATATTTAGCTATTATTGAAGTAAAATTTCTTTAGGCACCACTAGGAAGTAACTGGACAACAATGCAACGGAATATTATAGTGGACGCTACTTTGCACTTCCGCTAGATCCGTCCGAGGTTAAGTAGCGTCCACTATAATATTTAATTTTGGATTTCCGCAAAGTAACGCCTTCTTCAATCAACAATGTAACGGAAGTCCGTTGCGGCAATATGGCGTCACGTTTCTGTACCATCCGGTTAGATAATTATTAAATATAACCAAAACTTCTATTAAATATAATGAATTTAATTTGTTACTTATTACAGTAATCTGTTCGTACTTTTCTATACTATATTTACTTTATAACAAAAACTTGCTACAATAATAATATTTCCTGTGCTATTTAAGTTACGGATTACCTAACTGATGGTGTTACAGATAATGAAATTTTGATTTGTTACTTATTTACATTGAAACCAGATGGCAGCACGATCGTGTGCCCTTATAACTAATTATACATAATTAATTCTATTGTTTGATTTTAGTTTTTACTCAACTTAATATTTTTTATTAATATTTATTCCAAAAAAAATTGATTTGTTTTTTTTTTTTTTATTGATTTGTGTAAACTATTTATTGATAAAATCAAAAATATTTAAAAAGTTTTACTCCAATTGCATGTTACACGCACTCGTTTTTATAATTTTTTATATAATGTACAACTTTGTTCAGAGCGGTCGTAATAAATACAGGCTTCCATTATAATGTAAAATAACTGTGCACTTTTTCTTATTGCTAAAACTGAAGTTCGTCTATAGCTATTAAATTAAAACATAAATATAATTGACAAACAGAAGTGAAAATGGTTTTGAACTCTTTTATCTTCGCCTCTTTATATGTATATAGATGTAAGAAGATGATAGATGAGAAGAGTGTTCGTACACGTTGAAAAATAGAGTTTAATTTAAAAAAAAATGAATAAAAAATACTCACATAAATTCTGAATTGGGAGTTTTCAATGATACGAAGTAAGTCAGATAATCATTGAAATAATCTTTTAACCACTCGTCCAAATCGGTTTTCATTCTATCTAGGAAATCCTCTGAAACACATCGTGTGCTGACAGATTAAATTAAATTATACGTGTATTGTTTTAGAAAACATGTTCAATATTGTATTATATTATAACTCGCGAAAGTTTCTGATTTTCAAATAATATAAAAAAAAACACCTGTATTATTTTGAATTATACTATTATATTTTGTTTCTTTCTAACGTGCGCAATGAATGGCTTTGTACTTCGACAATTTCTTCCCACAGCTGCATCTATTGTGACCTTTGACAACACACGTCATGGCGACACACGCAGTATAGGAGTAGCATAAGAATACTTATATACTGTTATATACATAGAACAACCCGAATATTATATTTAGTCTCAAATTTACCAGCATATAATATAGTAATATGTTAAAAATTAATACCTATACTGTCCTTCATCAACCTTATTGGTTTCAAGTTGTCCGCATGATTCGTGTACTAAAAATAATAAAATAGTTTAAGGTATATTACAAGTATGATGATTGCTCCGTCCGATTTCGGCCATGGCGACCGAATTACAAGTATATATAAAATATGTATTACATCCTCACTAATATTTTATGTGAGTTTATTTCTTTGTTTGATACATTTTCACGGCTTAATTACTCAAGTGATCGTCATGAATTTTTGCATATATATTGTCCGGGGTCTCGGGGGAGATAGTGGGTTATGTCGGACTTGCACTGACTAAAACCCTACGGTGTACCGTCCACCGCATATTAGGGCCGACCAGGGACCGGTCTGGCTCTCTCCTGAGAAACCGACCCTGCGGCAGCCTGGCAAGATGGTCACCAGGCGTCGTCCTACTATAGAGAGGTAACAGGGTACACAGCCAGTCGCCTCCCCTTGTCAGCCTCACCAGTGCAATGAGGAGATGCTCCCCGACCTTTTTTTTTTCAAAATGTATACGCTATTGACCCAGCAAGGTCTTAACAGCTTCACCGGACTACTAAGGCGAGCGCTTAAGGCACTCAGCCGATTTTATTTTGGCAACCAGCTCAAGGGTGCACGGCACACCTCGGCTTGGCTGTTGCCTGTTGCATGCAAAATCGCGACCTATCTTAGCTAACCTAGTTAACTATTCATATATGTATGAGTTGTTGAAACGTATATGTGTACCAAGCATACACGCCTCAACAACCCCTCCATATATTTATTATCGGAAAATTGAGAGTTTTTCAGTTCGATAAGGGAAAAAAGTAAACCCTTCCACTTTCATGTGTAAGCGTGTAGGCGTGCACGTGTGTGGGGGTGATCGTGTAGTGTTGTAGCAGTGATGTATATTTGTGTGTCACCGTATCGCGCAAGATGCCCCCCCAACCCGTCCTCTCTGGTTCAGCTACAAGGAAAAGGTTAAGCCTAATTTAACATAAGCCAAGCCGCGTGTAAAGAATATTGTGATATAAGTTAAGCCTTATTTCGTAATAAAAATATGTTCTTGTAAAAAGGATGTATATCGTAGAAGTAACATTTTTTTCTATAAATTATAGATTTAGTGTATACTAAATATACAATAGAATACAATTTCATCTGATTTTAAGTAATGTTGTAGCTTAGGATGGTAACAATGTAAAAGCTTATAGAGGAACCAGTTCTTAAATGCAGCTGTCGAAACACAATTATAGGTGCTTGTCGACATATTTCACCTTGAAGCTTGGGGGAGGTAGTAAACCAGATGGCCACCTTTATATGGTTTTATCGCTATATTTTTTCTTTGCTAAGAAGTCAGGCTTATAGTAGGACTCAAAACTACGTCGATCGATGCAGTGTCCGAACAGGCTCCTACTGAGTCTAGGAATTTTGTTTGTCTATTTTCTGCTTTTTTAGATCTCTGAATGAGTTCATTAAAATTCAGCACAGAGGTAATCCAGAAGCTTAAATAAGACAGAGACAGCTATTCATCCTGAACACTAATGGATTGAAAAATACAAAGTTGGTAGAAAAAGCGAATTGCATATATTTACAGCCTTTCTTTTTATATTCATTTGGATAATACTAGTGAGCCCGGCAGACGTTATTGGCAATGAAACAAATTGACAAATCACCTAAACTCTTTTCATTAATCACTTTACCTATTGGTGAAAACCGCATGAAAATTCGTTCAGTAGTTTTTGAATTTATTGCGAACAGGCAGACATACGTGAAAGGGGACTTTGTTTTATGATATGTAATAATAAAAGCTAAACTATTTTCTACACACCATCATAAGAATATCTTCAATATTTAACTTCGATGTCACCAACTCGATAATGAATTTGTTGTTTAGCAAGCGCAGTCGTGCTTCCATATTATAGTCGACATTTTTCAGTAGAAACCTATAAAACGACGGGAAATTATTAAACACAAATATTGAGGAAAGCCCACCTACACTTTATGTTATTACCGGATCGTATATTTTCAGCGAAACTATTAAATGTCTTGACATCATAGGTTAAATATATGTATCTACACAGGTCTGTATGTCTGTACTAGGCGTTTTGTTCGACAGTTTGAATGAAAGATGAAAATAAACAATGCTTTATTTTTTACATTAACACTTTTGTTACTATACATCTCTAGTTGAATAATTTAAAAACTTATAATATAATCTATCTATCTAATACCTTTAAATGAGCAATTCTTGTATATTTGTATATATTCAGGATCTCGGAAAAGGCGTTATCTATTTCCGTGAAACTTAGTATGTAGGTAGTTTCTCGAACGATAAATCAATTTAGCTAGATTTTATTTATAGAAAAATTTTTGACTGAGTTTGCAGGCAATGAAAAAATATAGCTAGAATATAAAGGTAAATTTCGCCGGCGCTGTCAAAAAAAATAGCTCAGATGTAAATCGGTTGCTTCGAAAATCCGTGTAAACCCAGTTCGAATCCGAGTGACAGCAGAAGAGATATATTTCTTAGTTTTTTTTTTTTGTAAAAAAATGTTAATTTTATAACAAACAGTTTATTTTAATTTAAAAATGTTTTTTAAAGAACCGAGCTAGGCTCGGGCGTCCAGGTACTATAAGCTATAAATACCGATAGTAGATATATTATACTAGCTTGTATATGTGATTTAGCTCTCATGAGGCTAGTTTGTTAATTAATGTGAGCTACGAATCTTATCTCAAAATTAATAGTAGGTAGGTTTTAAATATTATTTTTAATTACTATTTAACACCTTTAGCGCTTTAAACGATTTATCCCCGTTAAATTTTATCACTACTGCTGGCTCTTATAGGAAAGCGTACTGATATGTAATCTACACAATAGTTTGAGAAGCCCTCCGTCTATCTATAAACGTCGCATTAAAATAGATCCACCCGCTTCGGAGATTAATACAGACAAAGAATACGCTGGTTTCATGTATATGGAGAGGTTATGCTTATTATAGAATGAATGCAGAATATTTATCAGCAGTATATATAAATTTACTATTAATATGGTTATATACAAGCAAATAATACTAATTATTTGTAAAATCCGTAATAAAATATATATTTTTGAAGTGCGACTATAATTATTGTTTCAACTTTTGTAATCAGATAATAAGCATGAACGAAGCCGTAGACAGTTATTAGTTAACCTATAAAATGTATCCGGCACAGGAAGGTCGGTTCCCACGAATGTTTACGGTATTTTATTGAATATATCATTTTTATGTATAGTAAAAAAAATTGCAATAGTAATTGCACGACGAGGACTCGGTAGGTGAAATTGTCATTTTTTTTCTATTTGGTACTAGATCAATGTACTCATCGTATGTGAAAATTGGGTACTGAGCTATTCGTATTTTAAAACGATATGTACCTGGAAGTGTATAAATTAATTTCATAACGAATTTATGTAAAGTAACCTAAGCAATGCAAAGTAATTAAAAATGTCGGCTTCAAACACAAAGATTTTTTAAATGTAATACTGATTCTTTGTTCGACCGTGCAGTATTTCCACTATAAGCAGTTACATAATGATTAACCTTGAAAAGCTACCCCTTAAAAAATATTTAACGAACCTAGGCGTGATTTTCTTACGTTTAAAAATATTGCTCCCATACTTTTAACAGTTTTAGAACAAACTTTAACTAAGGTTTTCTTTGTTGTTTATTAGTAATTGTTTTGATATTATTATTTTATATGTTAAATATGACCATGAACTATCACACGATAGAAGAGTGTCACCCTTTAAACGTTCACCTGGTATATTAATTACTCCATTTTCTTCTATATTAAATTATGTACATAGTTTGCTGTAGAATTAAACTCAGTAATTTTATTGAGACTATATGAAAATCCAATTTATATATAGGATTGTATCGTGAACTTACGAATTCAATGAATTTTGATAAATGACTAAATACTAATAAAAATGTAAATACGTATAATAGTGTATAAAAATATTCATGTTTGCTGATTTATAAAAGGTAATTTGATCAATTCGTTGAAATACAGATTTATTGAAGTTAAACAGAATATAATAGCCCTTTCTAAATTACATGAAGTGGTTCTTCTTAGAATTATATAAAATATTCCTTACTCAACTTCTCCGAACGTTGGAGCGTAGAAAAGCACGCTCGGGTCTTTATCGACAGGTGATCTCTCGTAAGCTCCGAGCAGATGAAGATCGTTCATTGAGAGTCGCATCACTAGCGCCATATTTTCTACGTCGGTGTGCAAGTAATTGACGCGGAAGTGCGTTTCATTCCGTAGCTTTATGCGATGGAAAAATCTGCCATGTATGAAATATTTTATTTCAGTTATTATTTTGGAATATAGTAGTTGGTTGATCGCGCGCTATCGGGAACTAATTTGGGAATTGTGGTGAATGTTAAAACTCAGCGAACATAGGTAACAAATGCTACGATCACTCATTGGTATTGGTGTGGTCGGTGCTGACAGGTTATGGTGCGAGTTCCAATTGCAATCCATAATAAAAAGTCAATATGATGCGATGAGCCGTCGAACATTTCAAAGGATATGCGATTCACAGACGACAACATTGCACGAAGTGGCGGACGCGACTAGTGGTGGCGACCATACAAAAGTATCCCCTACCCTCGCTGGTACCTACTACATTTTACTAAGAGATATCTATTATTTGGCGGCAATAGTAGCACTTAACCATATTCATATATAATTTAAGAATGTAAAAGATAGTAAAATAAAAGTGTTAGCTAGATAAACACTTGAAAATAGTAACACTTTATTTGAAAGTCATGTTTCTTTTAGAGAAACTTCAAAGTTATGGTGGGATTTATTCAACATAAGTTAACGAACGTAACTTAACTGAACGCCGCAACATTTTTGAATGACAACTTGCAAGAAACGACGCAATCATATGGCATATTGAAATCTATATAAATGAAATTAGGTCTGCTTTGTGCGTGCATCACCCAAAAATTACTGGATGGATTTTGATTAATTTTTTATAGTTTCATTCCTCATATAATAAATATACTTCGTCAGCGTGGAATAGTTACATTGGGCTAATGCCAACATGCAGTGGAAGCTCACAAGAGGAATAAAAAATCCGATTTTTAAACATTATTGGTGCTCCGCTCCTATCCTTTCTCGATAAATGAACTATATAATACTGATAGAATTTTTCAAACCGGACAAATAGCTTCTGATATTACTCCCTACAACGTCACCAATTCACAAATAGACAAACTCACAAACTTTACCTCTTTATAATATTAGTATTGAAAGGTATTAAATATAGAAGAAACTACGTTTTTTTTTGACGAGCTATACGTGTTCAGTGATACATATTTTCTTGCAGTACAAAATTGGAGCAAGCGGTGTAGTTCTTATATTTTTTCCTCTATACATAAAATATATTGTTAAGAAAATAAACAACGCATATATTTTATGGGTATCAGCACAGTATAAATATGAGGTATCAGTGTAGGATAAAATAAACAATAATATCCATAACTCACAAACGTTTGTTGGGGTAACCCCTTAATAGTGCTGTTATTAACGTATTACCCGCGAAGTCATGACGTAGCATTAAGTTCGAGGATTTATGTATGCTAAGGAATATGATAGAAGCAATAAAAAATTGGGTCGGGCATATTCGTGAATGAGTGTCCCAGAATTAGGTCAAATTTATCATCCATATTTATGTCGATATATTTAAATTTTATACACATTTGCCTGTTCTAAATGTATGATGACATGTTAAATACTTTTTTAATACATTCACCCCATCTGTATTTTCCATACAGATCATATGGCATGATGTCATACAATTTACATATTAACTCATGATGCGAGTCCTTGTTATGTGGTTAGTAGTTAAAAAGAATATGATTACTTTTTTTTGACACCAATTTTTTGAAGGGAAAGAGGAAGGGAAGGTAGACGGGCCTCCGGCGCTTCCTCTGACCGAACGAAACATAACAATGCAAACACTGTTACTTCACGTTGGTTTTCTGTGACAACATGGTATCGCCCTTGTTAGAACTATCTATGGAGTATTGGGGCGTCTTAGAATTCATGCCCCGTGGTTTTATTTTCCGTCCATTTTATTTGTTCACGACGACCCAGCTGTATTACGTAAAACGTCCACCAATGTTAAAATATATGGAGTCAAGTAACTGAAGATTATTAATAAAATATTAAAACCATTACACTACAGACCAAGATTCCGCCAAAAACTCCATTCTAATTACTTGTTAATTAACACATCATAACTTTTTAATTTGAAATATTCATTACAATAGATTTTCAAAGAATATTTGTAAAATAAAGTCTATTTTAAAATGAAACCAATGCGTTTTTACTTTTGAGAAAAGTGAACACACTACGTGGATTCCTTGCACTAATAGGTTAATTAACCCTTTGAAATATTCTTCGTTTATTTCTTCGTTGTTCGTTTTTATTTTTAACTAGTTGTTGGCCACGGCTTTGTACGGGTGTACCAACGATGAAAACGGCACGAAATCTTCTCTTTGCAGTACAACTATGTAACTAAATACATTGAAAAGTTAATAATTCTATCGGTATAGTTAATATTTTTGATTTCTCTGGTATTTACTGGCTCACTCACTCACTTCTTTATATGGAGAAGTTTTACTCAACGTACGATTTTCTAAACGTCTTTTCATACACCCGAGTCCTGACAAAGTATACATACGACAAAGAAGATTTAAACAAACAGATGAAGCCGTTCTAAAGTAATGGGTTTAGGATACACTAGGTAATTGATTTTTATAGACAATAATTTTATAGATATTAAATTAACATATATATTTTTAAATAGTTTGTATAAAGAACTCACAGAAGTGAATCCTTCAATTTCATCATACAGTACCCTCCGAGATTGAGGCCGGCCGGTATCAGATTAGTTATTCCGCTGGTTTTGAAAGCCTCCCGCAGGGCTACGCCCCGCCACTGTAGCAATGTCTATCGAAAAATATTATTTATTTATACACAGACAATATTGAAAACGGGAATAATGTATATGACATATCCATTATTATTTTTTAACCATTTAGAATTATGCAATGTGTCTCTATTTTTCCGTAATTCACTGTGCATTTTTAATACGTAAATCAAATGAAAATCGTTATGAACATAACATAACTTACGACTATCAGCTTTTTAATAATGACAGAATGTTTGAATTTGTATCAATAACATCAGAGATTATCCCCTATATATAAGCCCACTACACTTTGTTAAAGCAAATGTACCTATACTTTAAATATATTATTAATATTTATTTACTAACTTTTTCTTCACGGTTAAATATAAGTATACATTTTATTATCTCTGTTGTACAAACATTGTACGTTGTAGTCGTCAGGAACGTGAAGTATGATGAATATAGTCTTATAAATAAAAACTTCAACTCTTTGCTGGTATGAAGAGAAAACTATTGTAAAATATTATTATTGATAACACTAAACAAAAAAACGAAGAAAATCGGATGCAAAACAGAACAGAAAAGGTACTGAATTGTTCTATCTTCGTCTATTCATATAAAGAAGAATATTTGTATGTATTCTAATTATTTCAAAGATTACAATTATATGGTCTTTAAAAATTATACTTTTTTAGTGGAATCATGTATGATTTGTGAAATATCAAAATATGAATCGAGACTAAATTTTCTAACAAGAATATATTAACGAGTAATCAGTCATGTAAGGAAGATATAGGTTTTCTTTAAGTGTTAATATATTAATATCTGCGATATATTATGTATATGTACTTACATCGAGCATTTTTTTATCTAATTCTTCACCCAATTCTTTTTGATAGTTACTTCGTGCTTTTCGATAACGATCTATAAAATAATTACTGTAGTAGTCATTAAATATTCTCATCATTTTGGATTCTAATTTCCTATTTGTTTAAAAACATTAAAATGACATTTTGAAAAATATTTAACTTATAAAATAATATTATTATAACGTATTATTATTATAACGTATTTATTATTTTTATAGCTTCTTTTCTGGTTTAGTGATCAAGCTTGAGACTTATTTTGTATAAATTGTACCATGGATGGTTTAATGTTCTTCTTTTGTGATGTTTTTATTATCCACAATTTTGTCAAGGAAAAGGGGGAACAATATTGCAAATTCATTTTTGCAACAAAAATTGAAGGCACCGCACCGCGGCTCGCGACAGGTGTTGATTGGTAAAAACCATCATGTAAGGAAAAAACGTTATGCTCCTTTGTCTCTTTCTACATTTGGCTCTCTCTCCGTATTTTTTAAAATATAGCTTTTTTTTATTTTTAAATAAAATAAGTAATAAAAAATATTAAATTATCATGGTTGAACATAATAATAAACGTTATACCATCTAAGTTGTCCATAATTTGGAAATGTTTTTTCGCATTTAGAGACATCCAGCAATTTTCATTTTTGTGACTCAAAGTTTTTTTAACACTTTCATCACCTGAATCATTTGGTATATCCGGTACAGTTTGTTTTATATTCTGACCCAACGTGTCCTTAGATAACTCATTTGATTCATCTTCTGAAACTACAATTATAAACTTGACTTAAATTTCGAATTTTTGGTGATCGTTACGATTTGGATATTTATAGACTTAGATAGACCTGAAAATTACTATTGAACTATCAATAATATTAGATTATATTCCAATGCAATTTGGTTATGGGGTGTAAGGGGTGTCGAGTAACATCTTAGGACTTGAGACACCCAAGCCAACCTCACCTGCACGTGGGGCACCCTGCTGATCAACGAACGAGGCAATGGCGATAGCGGGGTGGTAGGGTTTTACAACCCGACTGGGTCGCAACCACCATGTACATGGCGAAAAAGCCCGTCATAGTGACTCGCTTTTGCGCGTCGCGTTTCGGGATCAGCCTGTGCATATCCAGTACCAGGTGACTTTCGTCATTATGGCCGGCATGACAGCGGCGACCGACGATGGATGATCTGTCTCTCGGTGGTCGCCACTGTTTTTGGATTGTACTATGCTTACCATCAGGTATAGTGCAGTCACTTTGTCGTGCTACAATTAAAAAAAAATGGTTTTCGGTAAAATGCATAGCAGAATATGGATAGTAATTTTGAGAACTATATCGCTCAAAAAACACTCATATATTCATTAATAGGAAATTCGGGAAGACTGTTTAGATGAGACTACGTCTAGGAATCTGGAATTTAGTGAATTATTTAACACACGTATGTCAACGAATCTTGCAGATTATTGCTGCCTTTATCAAATAGGTAATAATATTACAAGTGTCTTGCGATAATTTAAATGTTCTAACATGATGGTGGCTCCGTTGTTAGAACTATTCAAGGAGTTTCTGTGTCATTACAGAATTCATTCATTTTCCATCCATTTCTCTTAGGCACAATAACCGAACTATATTATGTAAAATGCCACCAATATTACAAAATTTTGAGTTACATAGCACAAGTTTATGAATATAATGTAAAAGCCACTACATGACATACTAAGATCAAGCCAAAAATTTCATACTTATGTTTAGGGACTCGTAAATTCATAGCGTGTCGGGAGTCAAAAATATTAACATAGTGTGAGCCAAGACTAAATCAATGATAGTAAATTTATTTAATATATTTGGTTATCTGTGAATTGTTTAAGTTACTATTTGTTATACATGAAATTTCACATGAACAGTGTCTTGGGTACAGCTATTTTTTTATATCATAGGAGGCAAAAGAACAGATGAGTCACCTGATATTAAGTGATCACCACCGTCCATAGACACTTGCAAGACCAGGGGAGTCGCAAGTGCGTTGCCAGCCTTTGTTTTGCGGGAGGAAGGGAAGAACGAAGGGAAAGGGGAGGGTAGGTGGTCTTTGGCGCTCTCACTGACGGAACGAAACGCAGCAATGCAAGCATTGTTACTTCACGTCGGTTTTCCGTGAGAGGGTGGTACTACACCGGTCGCACCGACCCATTCATTGTGAAAGCAGTAATAGCTTCAGCTTGGCTCTACCACCTATATTAATAAAGCTAATCCAATAAAGTCTCAATTTGCCATCTCGAGTTCTTCATTTTGCTTTGTTTGAATAACCTCATATAAGTGGAAAATATAACACGGGAAATCTATGATTTATTCCTCATGTCAACCCATAAGATTTGTATCATATCTTAGTGACTATGTATGCTGAAACATTGCTATTAGAAGTAGCTTCGAGTCTACCAGTATGGATATATCTGATTATACTGAAACTATTATCTAAATATTGATTCTTATTGATTTAATATTTAATCAATAATTAATTCAATATTCAAACCTATGTTTGCTCCTTCATGTTCAACTGCGTCTGCTAGATGCAAATTGTTTCCCACTTCAGAACTCGCATCTTTAAAGTAATTAAGACTCTTTTATAACATAATACATTATTAAAAAACTCTTTTCGTCAACTTTCCGTAATTTCTGGGTCATGAAATATGCAGGAAAGAGGTTTGATATATCCGAAGAGTTTGGGTTTTGATATTATTATAAATTGGTTTATGCAATAAATAAAGCCCAGCTTCGTCCATGTTAATGTAGATCTGAACTATCTCTTAGGTACAGCATATTTTCTTCTGGATAACAGGTTAACCCTACGTTATTTTCTGTATCCTTAGAAATGTGTATGCAAAATTCCATCATAATCGATTCACTAGGTAAGGTATGAAAGCGTAACAAACAAATAGACATACTAACATTCAAATTTATATTATAACGGAATATATGATTAAGGCCCGCTTTGTCTGACATTAAAAAAATCAAAGGTTTAATCGAATCCAAATATATGTAGCCTAGAACCGTCTACGAAAAATTCCGCATGCAACGGTCATAAACCTAATAGGTTCAATAGTTTTGACGTTATTAAACTTTAAAGGAACTCTATTCTGATTTTATATGTCAAAATATTAAAGTGAACGCTCCTTTGTATTTCCGCCTGGAATTGGTTGAGCATTCGCTCCGTCATGGAGCATCATCAGATCGATGTTGACTCTTCCATTAGCAACGCAACGCAATGTGGAAATGCAAAGTAACATAAATAATATTTAATGATGGATTTTCGCAAAGTAACGCCTTCTTCAGTCAAATATATATGTAGTGGCGAAGATTGTAAAATGGTAGTGGTCGTAGAATTTTTTGATATAGATTGGTGTGATACTCCTCGGTTTCTTCAACCTTGAAGTACTCTTTTTTTGGTAACATCCATATTCGTGGTATTAGCCATTATAATTGTCATTGTCTCACTTTTAATGTCGGGGCGAAGATAAAATGGCATCAGCACTCAGATAGGTGGACTATTATCTACGGATATTTCGTAACTATATTTAACGTTGCATTTCCGTATCAAGTATCGTTTTTATGCGATTGATCTCGGTGGATTCATCGATTAAATCATAAATATGACGTCGCTATGGATGACATCATATATTCACGTGGATCCATTTTATCTTCACGCCGACATATATATAGAAGACAATTTAATAGATTATTGATTAGTATTGTAAATGATGATAAATGGCACGCGACAAGATGATAGGTGTTACATTCATTGTTGTGGTATTTATTTAGTATTGTTACGTTCCAGGGTTAACAGGTGTATAAATAAGTATAAAACTAAGAAAACGGCGTGATAGAGATTTGTAACTGACTTGGTCATGATGACCGTTACATATGATAATATACCAGTATCAGTCACTCTCTTTTCGTTTGTCGTTTTTGCAGGCCGACATGACAGCGGCAATTGGCGCTGAATTATAGATACCCCAGTGGTTGCATTAAGGCTAATGTAATCAGTTATGTTGTAATCTATATGTCGAGGTACGTCAAAATGATCAGGTGGGTAGGAAATATGACTCGTCTTGATAAAATAACCGAAACATTTATACAATATTATAATATATACGAAGCTGATGTTACTCGCGTTAACAGGAAGTGTACTTCTCACTCCCCTGCATGAGCTCTTCGGGTGGTGCTAAAGACTAACAAATTTTTAGGCCGCTGCACTGTTCCATATAAATTGAACCTCGGAGCGGGAAACCGAGTCATCAATCAATTAACGATAATAAGAGACGCATACCCTCTTTGACCATACGATTAAATTAAAAAAAGCTTTGAATGTTACACTAATCGAGGGCCAAATGACCGAAAACCGCTTTAGATGGCATGGCCATGTAAAAAGATATAATGACGATAATATATAGCTGACGATAAACAGTTTTGAACTTAGACAGACTTTAGGAAAGCTCACTCGGAAGAATCACTAACTCAAGACAAATTGGTTTGGCGCAAAAATGAAATGAGACCCCAAATAATGGAAAAGGTGATTGACAAAGAAGATGTTACGATTTATACAATGGTATAATTTACTATTAAACTGATTATTTACTGAAAACTACATAGATTTTTGAATGTCAGAATCCAAAGTCAAAGTAATTAAACCATGAACCCCCAATTATTAACTTACCAGTGATACTTTCGGCTGTACGCAAAATAGGTGTTTTTTTATTGAAAACAGACGGTAATATAGTCAGTAAAGTGTATATTAAGACATAATATCTCATTTTTCCCTCTATGTAAATATTCCTTTTTATTGTATTCTTGTAATTTTTATTAACTTTTAAGTTTAAACGTTTTTGTTATTTCTTATCTAAAGTCAATCGTCACGAGTTCTGAAACATGAAAGGAAATTTTTAATTAACTCCCGGCATCACAATCGCTTCGTTTGAATTATTTATTTCCGTGATAAACAAGTTATTGTTGTATAATAAATTCTTGACTGGAAATATTCTCGATACACTCAAGGCCACGGAATAAAATCGTTAGAAATGAAATTGTATTGTGCTTTTATTATATTTACAACATTTACTTTTACAGAAATTGTTACGCAAAATATTCAGGATAAAATTTTGAACTATTTTAAAAGTCGTAAGCGATTTTAATTAAAGATACTATTATTACTATCAAACAACCCTTAAAACAGGCTTAAAACAATAATATACTCATGATTTCAGTACCTTGTTTGTAATATAGATATTTTAAGCCATTGGAACTGCTTTGCAGATACAGTCCGTTCTTTTGAAGAGCATTGGCAAAAGTATAAGATACCGATGGAAAATGCAGTCTTGTTGGTAAGTTGCCTATGCCATTTGCAGAACAAAGAATACAAGTTTTTAAAAAGACAACAATTGGTATGTAGCTTCTTCTAGTGTCATTTTTATCAGGGTATAACAAAATGTTGTATGGAAAAATATTTTGGGTATCGCAATATGAGTGTCTCCGTTTGGTCTCTTGGATATCTTAAACATCCCTGATTCAACTACAATTACAAAATGATTGTTGCATGATATTTATTCAATTGGCCGTCTTTTCTCTTTATTTTAAGATATATATAAGACCAATAATAGTATCACCTTTATGTGTGATATATTTGAATCTGTACTGGTTTGCTACCAACATGGACATGATCATAAACCAGTACAACAGTGACTCTTTTTTGTCTTCTTTTGGGTTTAACTAATACTGACAAAGAGATGGCCAACTGAAGTCTGGTGATAGATAATAGATCTTTCGGATAAAATAAAAACTGAACAGAAATTATGTATCAGAACATAAACCAGTACAGCAGTGATTCTTTTTTGTCTTGTTTTGGGTTCAATGAATACCGACCGAGAGTCAGCCAACTGATGTCTGGTGATAAATAATAGATCTCTAGAATGAAATAAAAATTGAACATAAATTATGTAACAATTCATAAACCAGTACAAAGGTGACTCTTTTTGGTTTGTCTTATTTCGGGTACAACTAATATCGACCGAGTGTCGGTCAACTGATGTCTGGTGACAGATAACAGATTTCTCGGATAAAATAAAAACTGAACAGAAATTATGTAACATTATTTTTTTGTCAGGCACTCAAAGAGGTATACGGTCACAAAGGTATGAACGTTTATATAAGAAAGATGCGGGACCCTCACAAGATAAACAAGGGATATTATCATTCAGATAACCAAGTACAAATGTGGGTATTTTCTTTATAAGTATTGTTGGGAACTTAGTTGATAAATATGCTTTTCACCGCGTAGGTCTAGTTTTCTTGGAATTATGTTGTCATAATATGTATATGAAAAAAATATATTTTAGGTGTAGTTGTTGTATTTTCAATTGTACTTTAACTTAACGTAAGAATAATGATACGTAAATCTCATAGATAAATTAAATGTCAGAAGCTTGCTGTTGTAGGCGCATTTTTCCGAAGCTAAAGTTCGATAACTTTTTTTACAATTTCAATTTTTAGACACGTAAATACTATGTTAGGCCTTTATCTAAAAAAATATCACAAAGTTAGGAAGTTTTAAGAAATTACTACAGTCAAAATATGTTATGATGACATCGAAGAGACTACTTATTAATCGTAAAAACCGATAGTCGTAACAACCGGTAATATTTTCGAGACACAACATTCAGGCGGGACCTTTGTTCTGGCTCAATATAACCGGTATGCTGTTCTAAATGATGTGCTATAAACGGTTTTGACTGTATTTTTATAAGTACTACACATTTAGTAGTGTGTTTTGTTTTTCGTGGAGAAGTGGGACAAGCGACGTGGTTAGCTTTCCTCTCTGGCTCCGCACTTATGTAGTAACGAATAACACGTAAACATAATAAAATAAAATAGCAACTAAACAACTAAATATCAGTCTGTCAACGCTATCATTATTTGAAATTCTCTTTACGGTTTGCTATTTCACTCACTCACTTAAGTTTTGATGTAGAGATCATTTAAAAAACTTTATCAGCCAATCTGAGTCTTAAAAAATCAGATGAGGGTTAACCATTATCTTTATTAAACACACTCTATATTTTTCAGAGTTTTAACAGATCTAGAGTTAGACAACTTACCTCATATTTGGATGCCGCAAGTAACCTTTCCCCTGTCTTCAAACGTATTGCGAGTTGACGCAAGTCTCAGCAAAATGATCGTTCGCTCCAACTACGTGGTGTTTAGGAATTTGTCTAATTTAGTATACGATTTGAAGGATCAAAACTATTACAAAAATTCACCATTCATGTTTCAACAGACCAGAACTTTTGGTGAACTTGGGTAATATTTTATATATTAATACATTTGAAAGTTAAAATTACGTTTATATGTCTTTTATATCTACTAACTCATTTAAACTAATTTTTTTTGCAAATATACCATTATAACAAAATATAAAAATAATTGCATCAATCAGCCTTAATGTTTGACTGGAATTTATATCTTTAGAACGATTCTCTTATAAAACAAAAGTGTAAGAAGGATGCATCTTAACTAATTGTATTATAAACGATCCATTCTAAAATAGTAAATAGTTAATTCATAATAAATAAAAAACATCCAATAGTTGTTCACAAATACGATTTTTCACGCACATCATAAAAAAAGCGAAAGCAACAAAAAGGTGCAGACCAAGAGTCTGCAGAACAAAACACTTAGGAAAAAAAAACTAATTGTATAACTTAAAAAGTAATTTTGTAACGCTTTCTATCAATAACTACTCCAGTCGTCGTGAATTTGCACACACGTTGCCACGATTACAAGCAAGCATAGATTCCTTTTAGGGACTCTTTTATTCAGAAAAATATGTAATGTAGGAAATAAGTGAAATTTACATTAAGCTAAGCAATGCCGCGGACAAATGCTAGTTACAAATAATAACAAAAGCTTTGTTCATATATATTTATATTGATTAGATAAGATATATTACATAAATGATATTGAATAAAAAGTAATTTTAAGTATTTCAAAGTCAGTTTGTTCGTTACGTTTTCGCGTTTTAAATACTAAACCGATCATCACGATATTCTGTATAAATTCTCAGGGCCACAGAAAAGAACATACCTTTAATCCGGAAATAATGTATCGTTCCCGAGGGATACATTAAATACTTATTAACGCGAGCGATGCTGCGAGCAAAAGCTATTATCACGTAAATATATTGTCGAGTATATGTTCATAAACATGTTAAGTACAAGATTCGTGTTGTGCCGAGGGACATATTTAATTTTTATATCGTGGGAACTTATGAAAATCGATTCATAATGAGTTAACTCCAAAACAAATGATTGTTTTATATATAAGATGTTGACAAAGAAATAAATTTTAATATTATCATCATTATATATTATAAAACAAATTCCTTTGCCACATTCGTCTGTTTGTTCGCGATAAACTCAAAAACTACTGAACGGATTTTCATATAATTCTCATCAGTAGATTTAATCACATGATTCATGAGGAAGGATTAGGTATAATTTGTATAATAGGTATTGTTAGAACGGGATAGTGTCCGTCGCGCCTGTTAGTTAAAAGTATAATAGAAATTAATCGTCGCATGTAATAATGATTTTCTTTAATAAAGTCATCAGATCAGTCTGTAAGAAACCCATTGCAGCGCCGTAGGCATCTTCTCAAAGGAACGAACAAGTTATTTTAAAGTCTGAAAAATCCATAGTTCTTTATTTTTCCTTTTTTTTTGAAATGGAAACGCTGTTGACCTGGAAAGGTTCACCGAACTACCGAGACGAGCGCTGAGGGCACTCAGCCGATTTGGGATGTTTGGGCGACTAACTCAAGGGTGCACGGCACACCTCGGCTTGGGCTGTCGCCTGTTTTGTGCAAAAATCGCGAACTATCTGAGCTAACCTAAGCTAAGCTATCTAGATATACGTATGTGAGTTATTGAAACATGCATGTGTACCAAGTATGCGTGCCTCAATAACTCCTATATGTATTTTGTGTCGTAAAAATTCCTCTAAATTATATAGGATAGGATAGGATACGGAAAAATAAGGGTAGAACTCTTTGTCGTTTATTTCTCTGAAAAAGAAAAACAGCGTGTAAGCGTGTAGGCGTGCACGTGTGTATAGGTGATGTTATAGCAGTGATTTAAGGTTTTGTGTCACTGTATCGCGTGAGCAGCGTGCTCAAGGGCTCCACGCTGAGGGAACGGACCTAGGCTTGAGCCGCTACCGAGGGAGGCCTAATCTGGTGTGCGGGAGCGAAATTTACCCCCAGACCACGGCGGCGTGATTTGTGGTTACGCGGACGTGGGCGTGAACACGTTCTGTTTGAAGAGACAGGCTGATACTGATCGTTCGTTGACGTGATTGAATCAGGAGGGTCGGTAAAAATGTGTCGCGGTCGTCTTCTATACTGCGCAGCGTTGGGTACGGGTTCATAGTTCGCGGCGGATACCACTAACGGGCTGGTCATTTTTTTCCTACATCCAGTAGCACTATGGGAATATCTCTCAGGTTTAGGTTTGCTCACAATGTTTTACTTCACCGTTAGCCAATTGTCTTACCAATTTAAGTAAGATATATACGCCAGTCCCGAAAAATACGTCAGTAAATGCCACAACTTACGGACATCAAATTACCATTCCGTTACGTTATCATAATCGAAGTCTGCTTTAAATTAATGAATATTTCTCCAGAATTATAATAGAAGGCTGCGTTTTATCTGGTTTCACGGTGGCTACTCTAAATGGTCCTTCTGTGAATTTGGGACACGATAACTTTAAAATTTACAACTGCCATTATAATTTTGAGGTAATATTTTATATTTCATCATTATCTTCTTATGCTTATTCCGCCTAAGTAGGGTCGGCTCAACATATTTTCCTTCTCTACTCTCGCCCATCAGATGTCATCTCAGTATTCACACCTTTTACCCACATATCATTTTTCATACAATAAATACATATTTTTTTAGCTTGCTTCTACTCCTATATCTATCCACCATCATACTCTAAACTTTTCTAGTTACATGCCCATACCATGCTAACCTATTAATTACTCCTCAACTTCTCTGTCACTGTTTATGGTATGGTTTATATCAGTCTGTACTATATTTTTATAAACATAATCTCATTTACGAACGTGATTTATATAGATAATATAATATAAAGAAGTAAAGTTTGTGAGTTTGAAACGTTGGGATGTTGTGACGTTGTAGGGGGTAATCTCAGGAACTACTAGTCCGATTTGAATAATTATTTCAGTGTTATATAGCTCATTCACCGAGAATGGTTATAGGCTATGTATCATCACGCTAAGACCAATAGGAGCGGAGCACAGATGAACAATGTTTCAAAATCGGGATGTTTTTTCATTTTGAGAACTGCTGCGTGTTAGTGTATCTATTCCACGTTAACGAAGTCGTGGGCAGAGGCTAGTAGTAAATAAAATGCATATTCAAGGTTTCTTTCAATTACAACGACCATTACAAAATATCATCTTACTTTACTCTCGTAAGATTTAGTTTTGTACAGTCCTCGTTAAAGTTTATGACTGCTCTAAGTGATCGTGGCACAAAACACAAATTTAGGTATAATTACATATTATATTATACTAACTGTCCTCGCGACGTCGTTCGCGTGGAATAGTTACATTCGGATATCGCTAACGCGGAGCGAAAGGTCTCAAAAGAAAAGAAAAACAATTTTGAAATATTCTTCATTGGTACTCCGCTCCTATTGGCCTTAGTGTGATGATATCCTTTCTCGATAAATGAATTAACACATAAAGAATTTTCCAAATTTGACACTAGTAATTCCTGACATTAGCGCAATCAACCATAGATATATAATGTCGAGACAACTTAAGGATAAACAAATACAAATTCTTGATCTATATAATAATATTTTACATTTGTTTTAAATTAAAATCTTGAGACTATATTCCGCACAATCTAACTCTCACAGCTATATTCAGAGCACCCATAAAAATTGACGGGAACTCTTTATATAATCTCTTACATTACTTAAACAACATGACATTGCTGCAATTATCTCCGAAGTATGTTTTTTGAAAGGATATAGATATATACATAGTTGACAACTCTGAGATAAAAAAGTGTCTATTATTCCCATACAATATTAGTTATTAGGGTGGGTCAAAAAAATCAAGTATTTTTTTTTGGATCCGACACACGAAAACTTGTTTTTAGCTATCTCTAGAAAGTGCTTACTAAATCTGAGCTCTTAATATTAACGGAAAGATTATGCTTATCATAGTTTTCCATTTTTAATTTAGTCTCATATGAAAATGGTCATATCTTTTCACCAATTGATCATTAAACTAGTTTCATCGTCAATATTTATAGGAAATTGAACGCTCTACAAAAATGGTTTCTTATATTCTTTTCATTAATCGAACCATTTAAAAGATATTCATGGTCAAAGATTGAAGTATTTTAAGGAAAATCACTTTTTGTTTTAATTTTGTTACTTACCAAAAAATAATCATTGTCAAATGAGTTTCAATTATTTCTATAGGGAATTTAACGCTCTACAAAAAAGGTTTGTTGTGGTTAATCGATTACTCAACCATTTCGAAGATATTCGCTGTAGAATCCCAATGCCTGATGATTTTAATAGTTTAACTATAGATTTAATGATCAATTGGTGATAAGATACATTTTTATACATACAACATTTTCATATGAGACTAAATTAAAAATGGAAAACTATGATGAGCATAATCTTCTCGTTAATAATAAGAGCTCAGATTTAGTAAGCAATTTCTAGAGGTAGCTAGAAACAAATTTTCGTGTGTCGGATCCAAAAAAAAATCTTGATTTTTTTTTGACCCACCCTATTAGTTATGTATGTTATGTAGTTATGTATGTTATACTGTTATGTGAATTATGCTGAAATAATAACTTATTTACCTGAACACTTGATAATAATCTCGGTTGTTAGAAGTATAATGACGTAAGTTTTAAATGGTTTTATGCAACTTAAGCTGTTCTATATCGACGGGAGAAAGCGGAACTTGTATTTCGGGCTAAATCGGTTTTTAACACATTATTGTATAAAAAAATACCGCTTCAAATGGTCTGGGTCTCGCTTTCTTACGGTTCAATCTTTTATCGATACGACCCTGGTTTCTTGCCTAGTTTAAGGGCGACACACAAAAAAAAAATTTGAAATCGTTTTTTGGCTTTGGTGTAAAGTTGGGTCTTTCAAGTTACGACAATTCTGCTTTCTTCCGTCGATATGTTTCTGAGGTGCAGATATTTATGTCTTGATTTCAGATATATAACCGCGGTATACAATCACCTCCTGTTTTTGCTAGTTATTATCCTGAAGGCGAAGGTAAGAGATATGCTTGGTTTATTTTATTTATTTATTTACACGTTATGCGTTACACACGCAACGGCGGATTTAATGCCGAAGGCATTCTCTGCCAGTCAACCATTAGGTGATGCAGAGATAAATGTTGGTAGATGTAAAAGGTGAGGTGTTTATAAAATTATTATTATCTATTAATTAAGTTAAATTAAACAGATTACTTTAAATGGCGTGCTTTAATTATGTGAAAAAATTACGCAGCATAAATTACAATTAATTACGACGTTATATGGTGTTGCTACTGCCTATCGACGGTGGTGATCACTTAAAATAAGGTGATCGACCTGTTCGTTTGCCTTCCTATAATATAAAAAAAATTCAATCGTCGATTAATTTAATGTTTTATACCTTAACACAATTTTTAACAATGACACGATAATTAAATTAATGTATGTTAGTCGTATCGTAACTTTGAGTGTGGACTTTCACATTTATAGGTTATTGCATTTGCTTGCTTTTCAGCACGGTGCGATAACCCCAACATGCTATTAGACATGACCGACATCAGAATAAAGATATTTTCAATTATTTGTCATACATTGCGTAGTAATAATTGTATTATTAGCTGTTATATAAAAATGATCGTCTTCATTATTCAGTATTTACACCCTCATTTTTACAAATTTTATTAAAAAGGTGAACATATATTTTGGATTATTTAAGGTTTAAATATTGCACAACTATTGATGAACCCTTTGCGTGAAGATTTAATGCCGAAGTTACAGGCTGCTATGTTTTCTTATGTTAATACAACTGCAATATTTGGCAAGGATTTGCCTGTTATTCGGTAAGTATTCTAATGATAGTTTAGAATATTTTTTTATACTATATGGGTTTTAGGGTTTTATCACAGTTTTATTTGATGTTAAATGATGTCTAAGATGGTAAACACGCTCGGTGTTATTACAAAAAAAGTTAAATACGTATTGCATTATCGGCTGAGTGCCTTAAGCGCTCGCCTTAGTAGTCCGGTGAACCTGTAAAGGCCTTGCAAGGCAAATAGCGTAGTCAGTTCGAAAAAAAAACGTATTGCATACTTGTTTTAAAAAGGTTTCGTATTAAATGCACCGCGGTAGTCATTTGAATTTTTTTTTCACAAAAATCTGAAAGTTTTACACACACGTTAAAATCCCATTTTTCTTATATAGATAGGTTTAAGATGAAAAAAAGTCGCAATTTCTTATTTTTTAATAATATTCAAAATTATAATACCAAGTGGATTGTATACACATTAACTGGTTTATAGTGTAAAGATCACTTATTAATTATTCAACGTTTCCATTAGAGGTAAACAAGAAGATATATTCCGTGAAACTGCAACTTTCATGAATGACGTCACTAGATACATGAACCAGATAACAGCCGAAAAAAATATAGCAACGATCTCTATGGACGATTTTAAAATCAGTTGGGATGATCTGGTAAGACGACATTCGCATTTTTTATACCCTTGGTGGCAAACGTACATTTTGCCACCCATGAACACCTGCGACACAAGAAGATTCACAAATGCGTTGCTGGTCCTTGAGAAAGGTTTAGGCTCGTTGTTTGAAAGATGGTAAATTGTAATGGTCCGCAAAAGGTGACGCTGGGAGTTTATTCCAGAAAAGAAAAGAAGAATCTCAATTAATAAAACAAAACTTTTAGTCGACGTTTTACAACAACAAATTGTTATGAGGATTATAATTAATTAATAATCAAAATAAAAAATTGACCTATCCTTTTTTTTTTTTATATCAAAGCAGGCAAACGAACTGGTGGGTCACGTGATGTTAAGTGATCACCACCGTCCATAGACACTAGCGACATCAGGGACGTCGCAAGTGCGTTGCCAGCCTGTATATGGGAGAAGGGAGAGGGGAAGGAAAAGGAAAGAAGGAAAGAGGAAGGGACGTGGGCCTCCGGCTCTCTCACTGACCGAACGAAACACAACAATGCAAGCACTGTTATTTCACGTCGGTTATCTGTGAGAGGGGTGGTACTACCCCGGAGGAGCCGACCCATTCATGCTGAATGAAACCAAAATAGGATCGGGAATAGTACATTTTTTCTAGTTAAAATGTACCCTATATAATCTTGTGTCTCCCTGACAACGTGTGTATAATTTGATAATGTCCAATTAAGTAGTTAATTTGTCAAAGTATAAGAAACGAATAAACACATTCAAATTCGCATTTATATTATTAGAACAGTGATTGCTCACTTATTTTGGGGGTACTGTTTTTTAAATTCAATATATCATATACTCTATGACAATTTAGAAATCACAAGGAACGTTAAAAAGAAACTACGAAATTTTGCAAAGATTTTAAGTCCAATCAAAGATCTAAAAATACATAAATAATGACATACATATATAGAATGTTATATATTCACTGTCGTTTAGAGAATTGACATTTACTAACACAATTTGTATGGACTCAAAATGTCTGAAATAAAGATTTATTATTATTATTTTATAATAGATCATTTGCGGTTCAAGCTGTACGTCCATGGAACGCACACCCTTGCGATATTAGGCAGGCAAGATCCGTGATACTATTTATAAAATATCTCCACTGAAATTCCCTCTCGCTGTCCTAGTAGAATTGTTTTATGGCGTTATTTCTTTTTACATTTTCTATATATCATTTATTATTTTTTAGTTTTTTGTAAGAGTGTGTCTATTTATTTTGTCACCCGATATTTTAAAAAATTGAATGTATCCTTAGGGTTGCCTGGAATATTGTAATTGAATGTATAATTTTGTGTAACTCCAACGTGTGTGCAATAAAGAGTTTATTATTATTATAAGAGGGAGTTTTCGGGCGTTACCATTGTCAACACTGGTAAAATATTATGAAATACATCAAAATAGTGTAGTAAAGAATTGTACCTTAAAAATGCCTACTGAAAAGAGATTGACGTTATATGGCTATCTCTTAAGTATAACCCTTTTTCTGATGACCTTATTTTGACCTATGTTAGGGTTCGGATGTTGGTATGAAATAAAATAAATCTTTTTTTTTACGACACATATATTTACAAAAAAAATTAGATATATAAATCTACAAGTCACTTGTTGAGGTAATCATAATAATTGGGTATAATAACCAAGGATCATTGAATACACCCACATTTATTTCCCTGCAAAGTTATTTAAGTAATCTAATTTTTTGCATGCGGTACGATTTCATTTAAGTCTATCAAATTAGTCAGCCTTAATTGAATAATTTCATTAGTTAAGTTAATTTAATTATCGTTCATAATTTGTTTGTATTTTACATGAAGTTTCAGTTTGCTAAAAAAAGATTAAGTGGTAATGTTAGAATTTTCATAGGCATTTGTTATTAATTAAATACATTAAGTATTTGTTTTTGTAACAGTATTGGTACTCTTTTCAGCGAGTGCTTTTTGGTTTAATGCAAATAAAAGCATGTAGCCAACATACTTAAAAAAACAGGATGTGTCATAAAGCCACACGATAGAAGTGAAACTTTTGTACTACATGGAACCATTTTTTTTTATCCTCGAACTGACTACGCTATTGGCCTTGCAAGGCCTTTACAGCTTCACCGGACTACATGGAAACATTTTAATTAAGAGGAATACAACAAAAATCCAACGCCACACAATATTCTCAGGTGGTCATCCATCTAAGTACGAACCGCGCCAGACGTTGCTTTACTTCGGTGATCGGACGAGAACCGGTGTTTTTAACACTCTACTCGACACTGTGTTCATCTCCACAACTACTCGTTGCACATAAACGTTGCCGATCAAAATTTGTAAGCCCTCCTTGAGAAGCTTAATTGCAATATTTACATTACTTTGTTAGTTATTGTCATGTTGGCTCGTTCTCATGAACTCTCAATGTTTTAAACGATGAGTGATACAATTTTTTCCAGTTACCAGAGTGCTTATTCCAAGAAGTTGAACTGAACAATATGGTTCTGACAGGATTAGATACGGCCTTTTCGTCACACACTGGTGGACCCATTTCAGTTCCAATAACTTGTGTAAGCGAAGAGATAAGATTTGAAACATTACAGGTATGTTATTGATATTCTCTTATTTTAAGCTTTATTTATACTGCCCAGGGTAACCACTATAGTAATATTTAATAGGCTTCTTAAGATTTCTAGGGAACTGAAGATATTGTTCCAATTATCGTATTACTGTATAAGTTTAATTAAAACTCAAGCACCATGTCAGGCAGGTGTTAATTTTGACAGATTATTTATAAGGGAGATCATTGGGTGAACAATATCGACGTCTGGAAATTACTTCTGAATAACGATTTTGTATATCTCCTATATTATAGTAGAGGCTGCCATTGTCCGAGGCTCTGTCAAAAACTACTCAGTAAATGTCAATCAATTTTTTAATTAAGCTGTTAAGACACTTAATCAAATGTAAATGTAAATACAATTATTGCACATTTAACAGTTTTTCTCTTTTTGCTTCTCGCTTACTTTAATTATAAATTGGGATAAACATGTACCAAAAAAAGTACCTGGACGACCGAGCCTAGCTTAGTGCTTTAAAAAAATATTTCTAAATTAAAATAAAGTAACGGTTGCCTTACAAAATTAGCACTTTTTATAACAAAAACATAATTTTGGGGTGTAAGGGGTGTCAAGTAACATCTTAAGACTTGAGACACCCAAGCCAACCTCACCTGCACGTGTTGCACCCTGCTGATCAACGAACGAGGCAATGGCGATAGCGGGGTGGTAGGGCTTAACAGCCCGACTGGGTCGCAACCGCCATGTACATGGCGAAAAAGCCCATCATAGTGACTCGCTTTTGTGCGTCGCGTTTCGGGATCAGCCTGTGTATATCCAGTACCAGGTGACTTTCGTCATTATGGCCGGCATGACAGTGGCGACTGACGATGGATGATCTGTCTTTCGGTGGTCGCCACTGTTTTTGGATGGTATTATGCTTACCATCAGGTATAGTGCAGTCACTTTGTCGTGGTAAATAAAAAAAAAAATTGTTTTACTCATTCGGGTTCGTACTGGGGTTATACGGATTTTCGATGCAGTCGACTCCCATCTGAGCTATTCTTGTTTTGACAGCGCCGGCGAAATTTACCTTTACATTCTAGCTATATTTTTTCATTGCCTGAAAACTCAGATAAAAAAGTTTTCTTTGAATGAAATCTAGCTAGATCGGTTTATAGTCCCCGAAACCACCTTACCTACTAAGTTTCACGGAAATCGCTGACGCCGTTTCCGAGATCCTGAATATATAACAATATAAAAATATACAAGAATTGCTCGTTTAAAGGTAGTAGATAGATAGATAGATTTACTAGATCGAGTTTCTTGTCAGTTTTTTTGAAAACTAGAATGTTTTTTGAACCCATCGGCATTTTTGATATAAGCAGTTTTATACCTTCTCGGAACCTAAATTGAATATAATATTTGGGTATCTTTTTCATTTTCTAATTTTTTTTTTCTGTTTACGATTTATCTTTGCTACTTTCGTTGTAGGTTTACGGTGTAGTTGAATTTAAAGGAGGCAAGTATGCATACCATAATTTCTCTGCTGAAATAAAGGATACCGCGGTGTCTGTATTGATGGAGTTGAATATGCTGCGGACGACAAAACGGACAGACACTAATTCACCGATGAAATCTATAAAAGTACTTGAAGTTACAGGTTGGAGGTACAATGTTGTGTTTAACCTCATTTTTTATCATTTTATCATTATGTCTGGCATAGACGTAGTAGTAGTAAAAATATTCGTTCAATAGGACTGGCGAAGGAATTAATCCATACTGCCAATTCTGAAGTTGACAATATAGGTAGTTCTTTTGTATTCTTTAGTCAGTTTTCTTCTAAGTTCAATTTAATGTAAAGGCATTTGCGCCAAATCTTTTTTATAATCTTCGAATAACCATAAAACACAATTGTTCAAATATATTTGAAAGTGGATATATCCAAGCGTGGAGTTGATAATGTTAAAGATAGGTTTAAAATTATTAGAACAAGTTACGAGATCGAACTCTCTCTAGTAACTCTTGTCATGGAATATCTAAACATTTCTTTATCGATACAGAATAAAATATAATGAGTAATTGTATAGTTCAGTAAACAATGAGTTTTTTTATAGGTCTTTTGATTTTTCTGCTTCCGGCGATGAAATAATTTCGTTAGAAGCGTTGGTGACTGGATATCTTTTAAAAATCTTACCTAAACACATAGATCAGCACCTCAGTCGCGTTTACTATGAAGCAGTTAGAAAAACAAATAGTAAACTACATGAAACGGAGACTTCTGATATAGATCAGGCTGAAAATATGGCAGGATTAATAGAAAACGAAGATAATCATAGCGATTCACAAGGCATACAGAGACCCCAAACAAAAGAAGAATTAGGTTTGAGATTTTTAATTATATAAAAAAGTTTCCTTAGCTTATACTCTCATCTCTTGCAATTAGATTAATGTGTAACTAATTTTGTATGATGCATGATGTAGGTTCGAATCAAAAACTTATTTTATGTGACATATATTAAAAAAGATTTTTTTTTATTCAAGGAAGTGTTCTTTTTCTTATTAGTGCCAATCTATAAAATATTTTCAGAAATGTTGTGAAAAAAGAATAAGCAATCAATAAATGTATTGTCAACATTTGAATACCCAATCGACTGATGAAGACTTTTATAATTACTAAATAAATTTACAGATGAAAACGTAAATGAAGAAAGACACTCTCTGAGCTCACAGCATGTTTCTCAAGAAAATATATTTCATAATGAATCCTTTGTTAGTACCAACGAAGATAAAATTAAAGGAAACGAAGAAGAAAGTTTTAAAGACTTAGACGACAAGATCAACGAATCTGTAAATTTAGAAGGAGCTCATAAAGAAGATGATATATCCGAAAATAATAAAAGAGGCAAGTTGTCCTCAGAACAAGAGGTCTTAAATAGTGGAAATGAAGGTCCAACTGAAGTTGAAACTGGAAAAAGTGATAAAGAAAATAATACACCTGAAAATATTGAACAGGTTAACTCTTCAGAACAAGATGTGGTAAATGGTGAAACAAAAGGCGAAAAAGGATCTCCAAATGAAGTTCAAGCAGGAGAAATTGATAAAGAAAATAATACATCTGAAAATGATAAACAAGATGATTTTTCGTTGAAACAAGATGTCTTAAGTGGCGAAATAAAAAATGAAAATGAATATTCCAGTGCAGTTCATGTTGAAGAAATTGGTAAAGAGAGTAGTATATCTGAAGGCGATAAACAGGTTAAAACTTCTTCAAAACAAGAAGTTTTAAGCAATGAAGCAAACATTGAAAATATTCCTCCAAATGAATTTCAAGTCGAAGATATTGGTGACATTAAAGGATCTAATGAGATTGAAAATCATACAAACGGGTCTGAAAATATATCCGCAGAAACCGCTTCAGATAAGACGGCAATTATAGATTCTAAGAACAAGTTACGTGGAGATTCATCCCATTTGTCTGATAATGAAATTAAATCTGATTTTAAGAAATAAAATTTATTGTTTATATTAATTAGGTTGACTAATTATTTAATCTGACTAACAAATACAGTAAATAATATCTATACTACGTTAACTGCATCGCTTAGAGCATTTTTTATACTTAATCTGTTTATGGATGTATTATTATATTCATTTTCTCTTTGGTATGTGAAAGAGACAACGTAAAATAACAAAAAAAATGTTTGCGGTCCTAGTATACCTTAGTACCACGTTAGGAACAAAGTACCTACGCTTATTCTTCAACGCTCAATGTATATAACAAAAGTTTTCATTTTTTTTTTAGGAAAATTACTCCAATATTTAATAATATTCTGCATAATTCTTTATAAGAAAAATAGTAGTTAAATAAAACAATGAACTGAAAGATTAAATGAATTTTACACACGTAGTTTAGTATTGAAACAATATAAATGGCAGCTCACGATGCTTGTCTTCCCGTATTTCGATACCCTCACACACATACACTTGTATACAAAAGAAAGAGACAAATATGGAGAGAAATTGACTGATTTAAATTGAAAGAAGGTATACTCTTTTTCCCTACGTGACAATTTTCATTAGTCAATTGCTGTTGGGAGTAGCGCCAAGGAAGCTTATTCCAAAATTACTATTAACTTGAAATAATATGCATAAAGTTGTCGTCAATAATAACCCAAATCGGTTACTATATCAGGACAAAAACGAACACTCTCCTATAAATTTGTTAGTTTAGGAATGTGTACACAGTCATATGTTATGTTTGTGTGGTTAGTAACACGATCGAGGGTGCACATTAATGACTACTTTATATTCTAACTAGGCTGATGTATAGTCTTATAATAGCATTTATAAACAAGTTAAAGTATTCAGTAATATAAATTCATTCATCAGTTTGAAACACTGTTTCGATTCTGACAAAGTGTTAATACAGTAGCCGGCTTTTGATTTGGCACGTCGGTAGAAGACTGAGATAGTCGGGTAGTTCTGTTTCGTATGGCGTTAAGACTTTATTATGATACTAGAAAGAATGTTTTGGTCAAAACAGGAAAGAAAAGGGTATTTGGTATAGAACAAGTAGTATGAGTGTAAGTTACCAGAACATAAGTAATATGTATTTGTCACAGCATTTCAGCAGAAGCTAAGATATTGTATGATTTGGTAATAATATCTAATCATGACTGGCTTTTTCGCCATGTACATGGTGGTTGCGACCCAGTCGGGCTGTATAACCCTACCACCCCGCTATCGCCATTGCCGCGTTCGTTGATCAGCAGGGTGCACCACGTGCAGGTGAGGTTGGCTTGGGTGTCTCAAGTCTTAAGATGTTACTCGACACCCCTTACACCCCAACTGTTTTTACTGTTTTGATATAATATGTAACGTAAAGTATAGCCAATCTATTGTGATTATGGGACCGATTTCTATAAGTTTAAGTACATAAATAACGCCAACGAATGCAAACGATATTTATTTTATACTGGTTTGTGTAGTACACTGTCTTCATCTATTTCTTCTGTAGGATAGTCTAGAATCCGTTGATCATTATAAGTAGAACTAATTGGCATATAACTGTAAAAAAAGGATTATGATTTTGATTTAAACACAACCAACCATTTGTATGAAAGCTAATCTTGGTATTTCAATATATATATATACATATATAGTTATGTAGGCAGTACTGTCAACTATAACAAAACAAAATGAGATATTGTTAGTAAGGAAAATATAAATTGGTTTAGTACTTTCAAGAACCGTGTATAGCAATTGTATACAAATAATTAAAGGCAAGACTTATCGCGATTTCTGTTAAGCATACTAAGTGCGAAAAGATTTTTTTTTTCATGTGAGTTAAATGTTGCTATAATTATAACAATATAGTAATCGTATTGTAGTGAGTAATTGCGATGTATCAATTTGCTGTTAATAGCTACGAGGTATAACAAACAACCAATCATTGCTATATCATCAATTGCATTTTGCAATAAGCGCTAAAATCAACGAGATTTATAAAAGGAAATGTTTTGAACCAATGAAATTATTTCAATGTAGTTCGTTTTCATTTACGGAATTAACACATAATTTTATTCGACCAATCACAGTATCCACGTTCTCAGTGTCTCGTTACAATTATAACACGTTCATTTTTTATACAGTTATATCGAATAAAGTTTTTTTTCTATATCCATAATAGGCAAACGGACAGGTGGGTTACCTGATGTTAAGTGATCACCATCGTCCATAGACACTTGCAACACCAGAGGAGTCCAGTGCCAGCTTGTGTTGGGAGGGTGGGAATAGGAAAGGGGGAGTAAGGGAGAGGAGAGGGAGAAGGGGGTAGATGGTCTTCCGGCATTCTCACTAACCAAACGAAACGCAACAATTCAAGCACTGTTACTTCACGTCGATTTTTTGTGAGAGGGTGGTACTACCCCGGAAGAGGCGAACCATTCATGCTGAAACCTGTAATAGCTTCAGTCTGACTCTACCACTTATAAAAAGTTACGATATATCAACTACTATTATTGATAATACCGCAGAAATAAATATTTGTAGAAGTTATACCGATTTGTTTCCGTCGTTCTCATTAATAAATGTATTTTAGTTACAGGAATAACAGATTTTATTTTGTCGTTCAACTTTATGGCATTATTCTTCGAATTTACTCTTTCATCTTTATCTAAACGGTCATAATCCCTTCCGTTTATGTTGTCAGAAATGGGCAACTGTTCCATAGGCCTGAATATTCTCATAACTATTTGGGACGATCCACTTTGCCACACAGTAGTCGCGAGGCCTGGTAGTGGTTTTACAGATATAAGTCGCAAATGCGGTTTAGTTGACATGATATCATTTGAGTCTTCGACTGAATCCTAAAAGTAAAAAAAATAAATATATGCTCATTGATTGTTCAATGTTGAATTTTGAAAATGATTCACCTTAAAAGTGACTAATATACAGTATAATTTTATAAAGCAATAAATAAAAAAAAAATTATAAAACGTAACCTTTTTAAAGCAAGTATTCAATACGGATTTAACTTTTTTGTAATAACATCGATAATTGATGAATAAAGATATAAGAATTTTCAAAACGTGCTAAGCGATTGTAATGTATAGTATTGTATGATTATGGCTACCTCATCTATGTATGGGTTCTGAGTCGAGTACTTTGTTAGCTTTTCCGCGTATTTTCTTGTGTCTTTTGTTTTCAACCACATGTTAGGATCTCGATTGGAGTCATTTTTTAAATCATCTTGTTCATCTGCTAAGGTATTTGTCAAAAACACTGAAAAATAATACAATTAAATATGAAATAGTTCAATAATACTATAGATGTAAGAAATTGCTAGATTCATCAAAATATACAGTTTGAAACAATGATTAATAAATATACATATATGTACGTTAGAAGCATATGGACACGACATCAAATTGCAGATACCAGATCCCCCCCCCCCCCCCCCCCCCCCCCCCCCCCCCCCCTCGGCAGCGGCTCAAGCCTAGGGCTGTTCTCTTGGCGTGGAGCCCTTGAGTGCGCTGCACGCGATACAGTGACACAAAAGCTTGCATTACTGCGACAACATTGCACATATCACCTCCACATACGTGCCCGCATTTATGCTTACACATGAGGATGGAACGGTTTTATTTTTTTTCCTTATCAGATAAAAGTTGGTGATGTATGTGTGCTTGGTACACATATATGTTTCAACAACTCATATGTATGAATATAGGTTAGCTCAGATAGGTCGCTCATTGAACGTATCAATCAGGCAACAGCCCAAGCCGAGGTGTGCCGTGCATCCTTGAGCTAGTTGTCAAATAAAATCGGCTGAGTGCCCCAGGCGCTCGCCTTAGTGGTCCGGTGAAGCTGTTAAGACCTTGCTAGGTCAATAGCGTAGTCAGATCGAGCAAAAAATAGAATTGCAGATATTATTAATACACTTATGCTTCCCATGTACCTTACCGAATAAAATTTATAGTGACTTACTATCGTCGCCTTGATCAGTTTCTTCGTTCGCCGGAAACGTCATATCAGGATTTTCGAATAAGTGCCCATGGCGCATAAATGCAGTAACGTTGGATTCTTTTAAAATATTATGATATTAAATTATAAGTATACAGAAATGATAAAAATAAAATATATAAGCGTTTTTATGTATCTGTATATTGGTAAGTAGCTGACACGTGCAACTTCATCTGCACCAAATTGGTTGTCACTGGTTTCCATTAATACTCGAAATAATACTATTTCGCCTTTATAATAAAAAAAAAGTCTTAACAAATTATATACCTAAACCTTATCACTTAATCTGAAATCTAATGAAAATCGCGTGAAAATCCTTTCAGTAGTTTTTGAGTTTATCGCAAACAGACAGGCATACATACAGACGTGGCAGAGAACTTTGTATTACAATATGAAGTAGTTACATACGTGTATAAGGCCTGCTAAGGTGCTTCTTCTTGTCATGCTGTTTAATGGTATTCTGGCTACCGAGATACAGTCTCTGCTTAGTTCGGTAGCCATTGTAGAAATATTTAAAAAATGGTAAATATTAATAAATACATTTTGAATTAAATAATATCAGCTCGTAAGTGTACTGCAGGGTTATACTTCTCTACATATGCACATAATTAAGGACAAAATTATCACATAGATTCACGTCTTCTTGGCCTTTATAGACGAAGAGAAATTTATATCTCTTTGTTTTTCTCACATACCATACGTGAGGTACCGAGAGAACATTTCTGAATATCGGGTTTCCCATCCTTTTTCGTCAGCTTAGATTGTAACTGATTTAAATTAGAAAATAAGTTTTCAAAAAATCCTTCAAAAAAATTGGGTTCGATTATATCGAATGAACGACATAAAGTCCAATCACTCGACTACCACAACTACGATTTCAAAAGAAATGGTGGAATAAATGTAAATAAATGTTTTTATTATTTAAATCACTCGAAGAAATTAACTAAGTACTAACTTGTAAAAGTGAGAAACTCTGCCAAGGAATAGTTGTAACCGTAAGCGATGCCAGCGAGTATGGCAATTGACATGCCAGAGCAGAGTGCAAACACAATTAAGCACGACAATGCGAATGTAATAATTCTGTAACCATAAAAATGTCTATTATTTGTCATCGTCATGAAACCATGGCATGGTGGTAGTGCGTTTTACTAAGTCTCCCTGGCTCGCTACCACCCTCAAATTGAAAATTTGTCGTAAAGAACCTGTTGATGTGTTCCGACAGATGCACTTGAAAGTCAGAAAGCTTTTATTTCCCGTTAAAGGCTTGAAACTTTCAGGTTGTTACAAAAGTAAAATAAGGTAATCAAGTGTCACGAAATCACATACATTTAATATTAAAAAATGTATATCTGTTTTTATGCTACGTCTTAAAAAAGAATTAGAAAGAATAATATAATACTTTTTATCCTTATAAAGAACTAGGAGGCCGGGCGCGACGTTGTGCTGCCTTGATAATAAAAAAAATCTAAAATCCAACCGCAGCGCCACATACCAGGTCCAATCATGAATCTAATCCATTCTCAGACCCACTGGAACACGAACCCAAAATTTCATTAAAATCGGTCTGGCCGTTTAGGAGGAGTTCAGCGACATACACACGTAAAGCAGAAATTTATATATAAAGAAGATTAAAACCCCATACAGATTTTTAGACTTTTACAGATTATCCCGAAATTTTGTAGTCCGGTGAAGCTGTTAAGACTTTGCTAGGTCAATAGCGTAATCAGTTTGAAAAGAAAAACCTGAAATTTTGTGATTAAAATTTATTTAGGGACTTTTATTGAGATGATTTCATTGATCAGCTCCGTTATAATATATTAGGAGAATCGCTGATGAGATAGTATTACCAGGTTCATAGAACATCTTGGCAAGATGCTACTAGAATGCTGCCAAAATTGTACAACAAATACTTCTATTTTGACAGATTAATTTAGTAAAATTCAAAAACGACTTTCTTTGAAGTGTGGATTTTTAATACCTATGTAATAATACTTGTAAGATTCAAATTGTAAAATGTATTATGATATTTGTTTGAATGTAAAAACAGATCTGTTGAATATTTTTGTTCGTTTTATAAACCGAAGAGGGACAAGTGTATCAATATTTTTTTTAAACTTTCGTTGTAAATCAATAGTTAGTGATTGATGTACTACTGAAGATATATAATTTACAGAGCACTTATCTAAGATCGAAACCATATCAAGGAAGACTACAGCTTAGATAAACGATGTGTTGACGTTTGGAGGTTGCGATAAATCAGTGATTTAATGCAAACTGTGTGTAAATATTGCATTTGGCTGAAGTTTTATGCCGATTTATGTTTATCAACACAATTTTATTTAACCCGATTGCACTTTTTGGTTTATGCATGATGCGGTTCAACATATACAAAGACTGCTTAAGTATTAAATGTCCGCAAAACTGTTTTGTTGTTTATAGTATTCAACAAAAGCTAGTCAAAGAGCGTAATTTTATTAGGACAGTATGTTTTCCAAGTTTTCTCTAATTACAGCGTTATTATCAAATTTTATGCCATAATATTTCGATCCTGCAGGAAGAATTTTATTACATCCTTTATTGTATTCAAGATACTATATCGTCATTTAATATGGACGATAGATGAATAGCGCGTGGTGCGTCTCACACATCCTTATTCATATGTATTTAGAGATGGTAGAGCCACACTGAAGCTATTGCTGGCTTTAGCATGAATGGGTCGACTCGTCCAGGGTACTACCTCTCACAGTAAACCAAAGTGAAGTAACGATGCTTGCATTGTTGTGTTTCGTCCGATAAGTGAGAAAATCGGAGGCCCACCACCCCTCCTTTCCCCTCTCCTTTATCCTCTCCCACTTGACATCAGGTGACCACGCTGTTGGTTTGCTTCTTATGGTATAAAAAAAATTAGGTAACTATTAAAACTCTTTCAACTTTCCTTGCGTATGTATATATATACATATATCTCTGATTTAGATTTGATATATCAAGGGCTCCGATGTAACGAAAGTAAATGGTTCTTAATTCTAAATTCTTAAACTTAGTTAACATTTACGTAGAATATATTTAATACACACATACCTTTGTTTTCCGATAATAAATATATGAAGGAGTTGTTGAGGCGTGTATGCTTGGTACACATATACGTTTCAATTACTCAATACATATATGAATAGTTAGCTAGGTTAGCTAAGATATGTCGCGAATTTGCATGCAACAGGCAACAGCCAAGCCGAGGTGTGCCGTGCACCCTTGAGTTAGTTGCCAAAATAAAATCGGCTGAGTGCCTTAAGCGCTCACCTTAGTAGTCCGGTGAAGCTGTTAAGACCTTGCTAGGTCAATAGCGTAGTCAGTTCGAGAAAAAAAAAAACATACCTTTGTATCAAATCCAGTGTAAATGCGAAGCAACTGCATATGTAACACATCCCGATTAATTATAATATTTTTCAGTCTAAACCTTCTATAACATACTGGAATTGCTACAGAATTTCCTTTCAGTACACTTTGAAATTGAATAATCTAAAAATGTAAAAAAATATTAGTACTATTTCTCAGTAGACCCGTGAAGCTGTTAAGAGCTTGCTAGGTCAATAGCGTAGTCGGTTAGGAAAAAAACACTATTTGATTGGTTAGGTCTTGTCTTGTGGCTACCGATCATTATTAGCCGTTAGTGTTAGATTGAAATATACACTGTTGAATTATTACTTAAAATTCTAAATATTACTACTTCTGGTAGCAATAATGTATCCAGTTTGTTCTGGAACTTTATATACGAAGCGTTGACTTCCGGCACTAATCAAAATGTATTGGTTGTCTCACGGAAGTCGGTAGACAAACAGGATGCTTCGGTATTTAATCTCGAGATTTTTCCATATTGTGTGATGGAAGTGGATTGAAAACCTGAGTGCGTGTGAAATCATGTGTGCGTAGGTATATATATCTTAATTACAAAAAATTGCAGTCTCTGATGTTTGTCCACAATGAACTGCGAAACTACTAAACCGATATTAATGAAAGTTGGCATTTATGTATAATTTGCTCCTACTCGAGAGATAGGATAGTTTATATTTCGATGAATGTTCTCAATATTTGTTAATAACATAACAAACGATTGTCAGTGTTGATTATTGTTATTAATTTTCATTTCAACAGTCTCGAACAGATGGCGTTTTGAATTAGTTTGTTGACAGAAGAATGTAGGATCGACTGTTAAATATATGTCATAGATGGCGCCACGTTTTAAATTAGAATTTCTTATTCAACTCCAGTTTATTTCTGTTCCAGTTCTGTTAATCTATTTACTATGTAACCATGTATTTTCTGTGTCATGTTTTTACGCAATCTCATTGTCCCATAATAGCAAATACTTTATCATAATTTTAATTCAACAAGTAATAACTTTATAGGTGGTAGAGCCACGTTGAAGCTATAACTGGTTTCAGCATGAATGGGTCGGCTCGTCCGGGATAGTACCACCCTCTTATAGAAAACCGACATGAAGTAAAAGTGCTTGCATTGTTGGGTTTCGATCGGTCAGTGAGAACGCTGGAGCTCCATCTCCGTCACTCTCCCTCCCCACTCTTCCCGTTTTCCTTCCCCTCTTCCCCACCAACACAGACTGGCAACGCACTTGCGACTCTTTTGGTGTTGCTGGTATATATGGATAGTGGTGGTGATTACTTACCACCCACCTGTTGTTTGCGTCTTATGATATAAAAAAAGCTACAGCAACGCGTGGTTGGGTCAGCTAGTAGTTAATATATATAAATAAAGATGGGAATATATTACAAGTTAGTATTGTTTAAAAAATGTAAGAATGCAACATTAAACCCTTTTTAATAATAATACACGTAAAACTCAACACAAGAAACCTAGAATCAATATCAGTATTATATAAAAAAATAAACTTTATTCATTTTCACGATCTCTATAACAGATGGCATTATTACATGTTTTGACGTATAATGCAATCCGGGAACCGTCAATAACGCAAGCTATTGATTCGAGCAAATACAAGCTCGTTAAAAATCATCGTGAGAACCGTTTCAGATGCTTTATTCTGCTCGCTTCAAATGTCGAGTCCCATTCGGGATGCTATATTCATTCAGGCGGGTAGCCACGTGATTTAGGTTAGGTTTTAGGTTATTAATTGTAACTAGGTCATACTATTCGGGAATTCGTTTTATTCGAGTATAGCCCTTATTTACTATTTGAATACTAATGTAATCCAGGTATTCGAGATTTCTGAGTTCTTGGAATTGCTATCAAATCCTAACGCAAAAGTAATAGGCGCCTACAAAACCATGTGAAATTTAGTCATTCAATATAGCTGGAGAAGGCAAATACTAACATCTTGTTATCATCGACATTTTTAATAACCAACATAATAAATCATAGGCGAGACTCAAAGCAATAATGACAAAAAGAAAATTGTAGATGGTAGAAACACGCTGAAGCTATTTATTGGTTTCAGTATGCATAGGTAGGCTTGCCCGGGCCAGGACCACACTCTCACAGAAAACCGACGGGATGTAACAGTACTTGCATTGTTGCGTTTCGTTCGGTCAGAGAGATCGCCGGAGACCACCTCTTTCCCCTCCGCTCTCCTCTTCTTTCCTCAATCCCCTTTCTCCAGTCTCCTTCCAAACACAGGCTGGCAACGCACTTGCCTTGTGGTGATCATATAACATCAGGTGATCCGCTTGTTCTTTTGCCTCCTATAGTATAAAAAAAAAGGAATAAAAATAACTCGAATAGTAAGAAATTCGTAAACTTGTATAGTAAAATCGGGCAAATATTACATGCCCTAGCTGTAACTAACTATTCCATCACACTTCGATCGGTAGTTACGTTTCTAGGTTAGATCTTAGCTTAAAGTGAACTATAACTTAAAATTTTTATAAATATTATTGCTCAGGCGCCACCTTGATAACACCCATGTACAGTTACAGTTAATGTGTTTTGATATATATTAATGAACCGATTATTATTGCGTATCTATGTTTTTGTTTTAAATATCGTATTCTGAAAGCAACAAAAGAGGGATGGTTAACTCGGTTCATTTTTCAGTTTGCTTATTCATTAGCGACTATGATAAATCGATTGTAAGACGGAACACGACCGAGGAAGGACATTTTCTTTACTTAATTGGTTGCCATAAATTAATATTAGGAAGTATGCACAACTGTAGAAATTTTTCAATTTATTTGTTTAATAAACAGTAGCAACAGTCTACGACGCCACTTTTGAAAATATAACACTTATGACAGTTCATTATTTTTTTATTATTAAATATATATTTGTATTGTATCAACTATTTTGTAGTTTTTTTTTTATACTACGTCGGTAGCAAACAAGCATGCGAGCCGCCTGGTGTAAAGCGGTCACCGCAGCCTATGGACGCTTGTAACATCGAACAAATAACATCGAAGTTACGAAAAGAAGATTACTTATTTATATAAGGCAATTATTTCGTTATTCCATTCCATTGTTACAAAGATCCCAGTGTGGTATCCAATTTAAACAATTTTTTTTTTTCAGTCGTTAAATGAATGAAAAATTAACGTTCAATCGTTATTGTTTGTAAGCAAGAACGGATGTTAATATGAATTCAATATAAGCCATCGAAAACTCCTTTTACGTTTTCATTTGAATATATCTATTTATCTTAACCTATAGTAACTATTCAGTGCGGAAGAAATCATGGACAGAGGCTAGTTGTAACATATGGAAATAAATAAAAAAGAAATAAATAATTAAAGAAAGAAATATTTTAGTGTAAATAGTTTTAAGTTGTTAACTTGAATTCCGTTAGTAATACACGCCTTACGCCAATACGGTTGAGCTGCCTGAAATACGCATGAAATATGCATGCCTTTAACGTTTAGGACGTTGCCATCAATAAAAATCACTGTCCTTTAAAACTTTATATTTAGCGAAGAAGCCATGGTTTTTTTAGATAAGAACCAATTATCTTACAAGTAAAACTCAAATTTTGATCGACACAAATCTAGTAGTTTTGGACATAGCGGTAGACGTCTCTAATTTTGTCTAAAAGCTCACAACGTTTGTGGTAATCTCATTTGACTAATTAGGTTGCTTAAATTACATCCATAAAAGTTAGAGTTTAGTTTTGATGTAACACATTACAATCCGTAACTATAGAAGAAAAATGCACTATCATCTATACTAATATAATAAAGAGGTAAAATTTATGAGTTTGTGACGTTGTGATGTTGTGACGTTGTAGGGGGTAATCTCAGGAACTACAGGTTCGATTTGAATAATTCTTTCAGTGTTATATAGTTCATTCACCGAGAATGGTTATAGGCTATATATCATCACGTTAAGGCCAATAGAACCGGAGTACAAATGAAAAATATTTCAAAATCGGGATGTTTTTTCCTTTAAAGAACGCGAACGAAGTTGCGGGCAGAGGCCAGTACAATATAAAGCGGGCTGGTCTGTATGGATCTCGCTGCTTAGAATAGAATAGACAAGTCATATTGAAACTACTGTTAATTATCTACAGAACAACAAAACGAAAAGAACACAGAGGATAAAAAGATGCATGTGCGATTATTAGTACTAAATAAACATTTTATCCACCTGTTCTAGGAAAGCGTACATTTCGGATGATTTTAAATTTGACATTTACGAACGCTAGGAACGGCTAATTTTACAAACAATTCAATTGTACGTACAATAGCAAACAACATTCAAACAAACAATCCAACATAAGTTGTTTAATGTTACAAAACGTTTGTAACGTGTTGGCTTTACTATGGACAATTTGAATAAATAATTTAATGAGTCGGTTTGTATTATTTATACAGCTAGTTGTATGAGAATTTTTGTATGCGTTACTTTTAGGGCAGCCATTTTCACAGCATAAATCGAGTTTGTTTTCGAGTCTCACTTTTACATACAATATAGCAAAATAAATTTGCTTGGTTGTAGGCCTTTTTCTAAGCTCGCCTAGCTATATACCATCGTCAAGTTGAACATTTGTCACTAAACACCAGCCGTATTATTACAAAAAAGGTAAATATGTATTGAATAGTTGCCTTAAAAAAGGATCGATACTTTCGTATTAAATGCATCGCTCTCGCCGACTGATGCCGACGCAAGTTCACGTTATCCTTTTCTCGTATGTGCCCCGAAGGGGGAGGGGGAAGGGAAAAAGGAAGAAGGGTATAGGGAGGGACCTAGGTCTCTGGCGCTCTCAGTGACCAAACGAAACGCAACAATGCAAGCACTGTTAATTCACTTCGATTTTCTGTGAGAGGGTGGTACTACCCCGGACGAGCCAACCCGATCATGCTGAAACCAATCATAGCTTCAGCATGGCTCTACCACCTACAGCGTGGCTCTACTACCTACAGCTTGGATCTACTATCTACTATTGCTAGGTAATTACACAGTTGGGTGGAACGTCATTGCTTATAACTCATTTCAGCATCTGCAGTTCCATTCAGTTACCTATCAGCTTATTAGTGAGTGACCATAGCTTATACTGCGACCTCTTTGCAGTGACTAATTTAGATCAGACAGAATGTCTGCCTATTTGATGTCTCGAATGATACTGTCTATAAATATGACTTCAAAGACAATAACGTATTTTAGTCTACAAATTTAATATTTTATATTCATACCCGACGGATGTTAATTGATTGAAAATGAAAATAAGCATTTTACCTTTATAGCAGCTAATAACTTTTCAAAAGTTAATAGGATTATATGCAGATGAAACGAAGCAACTATAGTGGTATTTATTTAAAAAATCATAGCAACTAATAAAATGTCAATAGACAGATGTCAAGTGTATATAAATACGATGCGTTCAAAATTTTTCTTTGTTTTTTTGGTTATTAAAAAAAACACTAGAACGTCTTTGACCTATCGAGTCTTCGACTGTTATAAATCTTGCGACATCTTTGTCAATATGCATTTTCTATTTGATTTTAATGTGTCTACTGGTGCATATTCGAAAGGTCCAGTTCCAAGGTCCAGTGTTAATTTAATTAAAATGGAACTCCTTAAAAACATTCCCTTAGCAATAAAAAAGGAAATTTCCAAATCCTGACGACTATTATAGATGCGAGTATGAACTTATTTATTTGTATGTTATGCCGTCACGCCTAAGCTACCTAAGCGATTATTATGAAATTGCTAATGGTACAAAAAATATTTATGACATCTTTCATTTAAAAAAAGAATGTATTTTTCCGAGCAAAACCGTGTGCAAAAGCTAGTCAGTTTATAAATGACGAAGTTCAGAGGTATTAAACGTAAAAAATAGAACAGAATGCAGAATCTTCTTATTTTTGATCTCTGTTAATGTGTAAAAAAATAACAATGGACGCATATTTAATTTTATTCTAAACAGGGGGCCTAACAAAGTTGCTTATCTACAATCCCTAAAACAAATAGAAAACGAAAAAATGTATAGAAATGACATATCTGAACTCTTTATCACGTGATTATCACTTTTTTATTTGTGTTAGTGATTGTAGATAAGCAACTTGGTTAGGCCCCCTGTATACCTATTATTTTTATTTATTTTTTACGTTTGCAAATATAGTGTACGAAAATTTTGTACATTTTTTACCTCAGCATGGTAAAATAATATCACTATGTTGGATTTATAAGCACAGCTTATAGATTTATAAGTATAAGAGCCATATCATCAGGTATATATAACTGAAAAACAAGCATCACAATGCTTGCACTATTTTTCTACGGCAGGAAAATACATCGCTGGAGGCGTAGTAGTTACAAAAATCATACTTTCTTAAAATTTTAATAACTGTGTATTGAACCTATCGTATTATTTTTAGATAAGGACTAAGTGTCTGAGAAATGAAACAAAAAGAATACAGAAATGTATTTTGTAGTTTTATCGTGAACCGCCCACAAAAGCAGACCTGTCATTTTGTTTATATAGAAGATAGCTATGCTCGCGACTTCATCCGCGTGGAATGTAATGTAAAAACTCAAATAAAAATAAAATCATCTGAATGAATTAAATTCATTTACGTATTTACTTTTCTCTCGTATTTAAGTCGCGTCGTCATTTAAATTACAATAAGTTTTGGTGGAGTGAACCGATTTTAGTGAAACAAAGACTTGTTTTTTTATTGAAGCACGACATAGTGACTGCACTATGCCTGATGTAAAGCATAGTATAATCCAAAAACATCGGCAACCACCGAGAGACAGATTATCCATCGCCGATCGCCGCTATCATGCCGACCATAAGGACGAAAGTCACCCGGTACTGGGTATGCACAGGCTGATCCCAAAACGCGACGCGCAGAAGCGAGTCACTATGACCGGCTTTTTCGCCATATACTTGGTGATTGCGACCTAGTGAGGTTGTAAAACCCTACCACCCCGCTTTTGCCATTGCCTCGTTCGTTATTCAGCAGGGTGCACCACGTGCAGGTGAGGTTGGCTTGGGTGTCTCAAGTCTTAAGATGTTACTCGACACCCCTTACACCCTCAAATGTAAAACAGACTAAATATTATTTGAGGACATGATTTGTGGTACTTTAGCAGTGATGCATGTTCAAACATACAGACAGACGACAGATAGACAGACATTTCTAAATGATTAAAATGTATTTTATTACCAATTCCAAGACAAGTGCAACAATTTCTTTCACAATTTCTACAAAATATAGACATGTTACATTTACATTCTTATATGTATAGATATAGATTACTAGATATAAGAATCGTGAAGTATGCCGAATAGATTCTTATAAACAAAAGACAGAGATAAATCGTCAATAGCAAGGAAAAACCACATGTTTCCATTTTTTTATTAATAACACTAAATCTCGACAATATCTACTAAATAATAAAAAAAATATTGACCTGTTTGGTCTTCGTTTATTTATATATAAATAAATACCTCTGAAATTAAAACTTAGATATATTACAAAAGAGTTTTTGTCATAAAAAAAATATTTTTGAAAAGCCAATTCTTGCTAGTAGTTCCGCCCTTGAACTCACGTAGCTAATCTCTTAAGATTTATTGCAGTATGCTTCAACAAAAGTTTTAAAAATGACTCTCGATGCTTGAATGTGGTTGTTCAGTCGCACGAAGCGAATCTCACTGGGCGGTCGTCCGCCCGCCCTTCGCGACTTTGACGACCGCGGCGTCGCGAGTGTATTATACTATAGAAAGTTTTACGAAACAACGTGACAAATATAATACTCTGGTGATAATCATAGTGTTAAAGAAGTCAGCGGAATTATATCGGATTTTCTATTTAAGGTAATTTAAAATATAATGGTATATAATTTAGGTGCAGAACGTTTCTGCACAGTGGATTTCATAGTCCATCGTAAATAATAGAAATAATTCACTGTCAAAATCTTAAAACTTTTACGAAATCTTGCGCGTTATTTTCAATACCTGTAGTAACTACATGACATTGGATTAGATGATTTGTTTATAACGCATGTTTACATATTCAATGTAAGCGCCTGCATGTTTAATTTCAATCATTATTCACTAAATGAGATTTATTTACTTATTGTAACACAAACTATTTGGGATTCGCGAATCTCATGTTCTATAGTTTATATGTATATTATAAATAAACAAAACTCTTGATAAATATTATGTAATCGTATTTCCTGTATGACTCCTCTATGTTTAGTTTAAAGCATAGTGGATAGCAACTCATTGTATCTCTAGTACATGATCTTTAATTATATAAACATTTTAAAAAAATTGTGTAAATGAAAATTGAAATTAATTATAAAATTAAAACAAAAACACGTGGTTAAAGCTCTCAAATTTTAAGCAAACATAACTTTACGAAAATTAAGTAATTTATCGCAACCCATGACACAATTTTTTAATTAATTTTACACGACACCACGGATGGGTGGTATTTCTGAGTGATATTGAATTAAATGTAGTCTGTTCATTATGAGAAATAGTGATATGCCCAGTATCATCGTTTGGAAAAGTAATGGATCCACAATACAATCAAATGGTGAATTCAAGACGAAGATGTTTTTAATACTATCATTAGCTTTTGAAAATAAATTCTTTTTTGTTGCTACATGAGGTTGAATTGCAACATTGTAACCGCGGAGGTCTAAGTCATGGATTACTTTTATGAACAAAATTCTTTTGATTATACAAAGTATTATTTGGCTCATTTTTTTATTAAATCATTATTTGAAGTGAGTTCACCATAAAAATAATAAACATTACAATAATAGTTATATTTTATAATATCATTGTTGAATGTAGGATGAAAAATGGTAATTGGAACGTAAGAGTTCAAAAATACTTATTGACGGCTGTCAAAATGTCTTTTTTATTTACATGTGTGTAAATATAATAGTGTGTAATATGTTGTGTAAAATTCAAGCAGTAGTGTGAGTAGTGCTTATTTTAATTAATTTAATGTACTTCTAATGCATTTTATATAAAATAAATAGCTTTCTGCACTTCTCCGCCATATAAACTTTAACTATGCCAAATTTCAAGTTCACACGGTCACGGGAAATCGGTTAAAAAGGTGTACAATTTTTTTGCTTCACTTTTTAATATATAAATAATCGTGTTACATAGTAATGAATAAAAAATTATTCAGTTAAATACTACGGGGTAGTTATTTGGAGTTATAGGAAGATTTTATTTTGTAGTTAGCATACTAGAAGAACTTTATACATTTATTAAACAGGGAGATGGATTTAATCATTGCAGTTTCGAAGCAAAATTTCCTCGAAATGTTTATGTACAACATTTTAAAACATAAACGGTGCTATTACAAAATTTGTATTTTTTTGTATTTGTATAATTTAAGTCCGTATTGAATACTTGCTTCAAAAAGGTTACGTTTTAAATGCACCGAGATAGCTGAATGTTCGCCATCTTGCACTTTTGTCTCGCTTTGGTTGTGTTATGTAAGACTTGTGAAAAAAGGATAACGCGAACTTGCCTCGCGCGAGCGCGGTGCATTTATTACGAAACCTTTTTAAAACAAGTATTTAATACATATTTAACTTTTTGTAATAACATCGAAAGAGTTTCTACTAATCAAGGTGTTTCTATAAACGCGGGATCTTTAGGATATGTTAATTCTGCTGTATATATCTGTAGCCCTGCATTCGAATCTTGGGTACAAAGAACGTAAATGCTTATGTAATTGGCTCAACGTATGACAGTGATTTGCAAAACTTATTATGTCATGAACCATTACTACAATAAACACCAATGTTTATCACCATAAAATGTTATCATATGATTTATGTATCATTTGTTTTACGTAGTGTGGGTATAACTGTAACATATATAAATAAATTAAGAAAAATATTAAAATTACTAAATATATTTAATTCTTTCAAGACATTTAGTAAGACAGGAATGTAAATGGTGTAATTACAAGTTTTTAATTTTTAAATGTATGTATAGAAATTTGGTACTACTTGGAATCAATAGAACATCAGTGCGTAGGACATATTTATGCATAGCATAGGTTGATAGACAAAACTCATTCATAGATTAACTTAGAGAACAGACATACATTTTATTTTACTCCTCAACAGATAAGACTAATGAATGTTTAGGTTAATTAGTGGAACACCAGGGACTCATTTGATAACCTTACAGACACCTTAAGAAATTTGGACTTGAGACAAGACATGTGTCTATACATGTAATAAGAGTGTTAATCTGTGTTTGTTCTTTTCAGATGTTTTTAAAACAAATTGTTGCAGGTATCTTGGATTAAGTAATAACATTTATTTCAATCATTTTTAGAAATGACTGTCAGTGTGTCTGTCTGTCTGTTTGTTTGAACATGCGTCACTGCTAAGGTAGTGCATTCACTAGAAAACCTTATCAAGAAAATCATAAAACATATGAGTGAGCAACATTTTGGTGTTGTTTTCATTAAAAATCAGCTCACTCTATCAAAAGTTATTGTAACTTTAATGACGATACGACTTAAGTACTATAGAGTATAATACTAACTAAAAATATACTACTACTACTAGAGAGAACTAGAAATATTTAATATATTCAGATGATTTTATTGGTCATTGTTTTTTACATTAGTTCCACGCGGACGGAGTCACGGGCACAACTAATAGTCAATAATAATATATGTTATTGGAGTTTTTGGCGGAATTTTAGTCTGTCATGTATTGTCATGGATTTTATATTTTATTCATAATCGTGTTATTTGACTCTATATTTTGTAAATTTGGTGGTTTTTTACGTAATATAGTTAATTCATTATGCATAAGTGAAGTGAATGGAAAATAATACCACGGAGCATGAAATTCTTAGATGCCACAAATACTCCCTGGAAGGTTCTAACAAGGGGTCCACCATCTTGTTAGAATATTGATTCACACTACGCTTAATGATCGTACGACGCTTGAAATATTATTGACTACGTGACAATGGCAGTAATAATCTGAAAAGTTGATAGTCAAAAATAAAGTTCAAAATATATGTTCTTTCATGAAATTGTCAATTATTATCGAAGTCATAGTTTTTCATTTTCACACTATATGTATAATCTCATCTGTAAAATGCCGATGAAAAAACAACAATGCTGATATAATCTTTTTCCATTACATATTCTTTTGCCTATTCCATAAATAAATGATTACTATAAATAATTTACGTTATATCGTAATAAATATAAATTAGGTTAGCATAAATAGTACTTAATATTTGAATACTAAGGTGGATGCTACTTTGCACTTCCGCCTGGAATTGAATGACCACTACTACGCCTAACTACAACAAAAAGAAAATCAATTATTAATAAACATATATTTTGTATATATTAATTATATTTTGTAAAATTAATATAAATATAATAATTCTGTAGGTGGTAGAGCCCCGCTGAAGCTATTTTTGGTTTCAGCATGAATGGGTCCGCTCCTCCGGGGTAGTACCACCCCTCTCACAGAAAACCGACGTGAAATAACAGTGCTTGCATTGTTGTGTTTCGTTCGGTCAGTGAGAGCGCCGGAAGGCCACTTCCCTTCCTGTTTCATTCTTTCTCTTTCCTTCCCCTCCCCCTCTCCCATATACAGGCTGGTAACGCACTTGCGACTTTCCTGATGTCGCTAGTGTCTATGGACGGTGGTGATCACTTAACATCACGTGACCCACCAGTTCGTTTGCCTCCTTTGATATAAAAAAAACCGAAGGAAATTCGTATACACACACAGATAAATAGTTATATACCACACAATTTTGGAATAAATTTAATTTACAGATAGAATGTAGATAAAATGAATATGCAAGCAGTTTATCTAGTATATATTTAATACCTCGGCTTCGTGTACCTTCAACCGTAAGCTTAGCGAATCCAGTAACAAAAGAAACATCCCGATATAGTTTTATTTTAAAATATAAGTGAGCCTATTCTCACGGGAATTTCGTAAGCTTTACGTAACAAATATGTATAATGCTATGTTGAATCACTTCGAGAGTTGGCAGACATATGTTAACAGTTTGTGCTCGATCACCTCTTGTTTCGAAGGGTAGGTTCCGGTTATTATGTTTGTATATGTTTTTAAATTGTTTGTTTTCTTGATTCATTTCTTCAGAAACGGATCTATAAAATCTTGTAAATAGAGGTAAATAGAGGTAGGTGGTAGAGCCACGCTGAAGCTATTTATTACTGGTTTTAGAATGAATGTTTCGGCTCGCCCGGGGTAAATCCGCCCTCTCACAGAAACACCGACGTGAAGTAACAATGCTTGCATTGTTGCGTTTCATTTGATTAGTGAGAGCGCCGGAAGACCATCTCCCCCCTCTTCCCTTTCCTCTCCCCTACTCCTACTTCCCTATTCCCAACCCCCAACACAAGCTGGCAATGCACTTGCGACTCCCCTGGTGATGCAAGTGTCTATGGACGATGGTAATCACTTAACATCAGGTGACCCACATAAACAACAAATTGCTATTTATTATACTAATATTATAAAGAGGTAAAGTTTGTGAGTTTGTGATGTTGTAGGAGGTAATATCTAGATTTTACCAATAGAAAGTCACGTTATTTGTGAGCGTCATAAGCTATATATTAATCTGAAAAATGAAAAGACTTTTTTATGGTAGTCCGATCTGCAAAGTAAGTCGGAGAAAAAACAGTCCAACGAAAACGTTTTTTACGAACGCTGCCTGAGCGATGAGAGATTATGATTGAGTTCTAGAAAAAAGTTGTAGAGCTTGACAATGCCTACAAAAAAGTCACCGACAGCATATGTCTAACTTTTATATTTAAGTCATTTTAGTAGCTTTTTTATTTAAAAAATAATTTAAATCGTGAAGTGATTCTTTATTGGTCATATTATCAACAATTCTTATTAAAGTATATAGCACTCAGTACTAACCGAATAACACTCATAATTGCATTACAAGTAAAAATGTTTACCGCCCAACGAAATGGCCATGGCAATAATAAATGCGACTGTGAGTTTGTCTATTTATTTATAACGCTTTCAGGCCTTAACTACTTAATCGATCGGCATGAAACTTTGCGTACTCGTTGTCAGATATACAGACAATGAATTTTTTTTTATATCGTAGGAGGCAAACGTAGGAGGCAAACAAACTGGTGGGTTATCTGATGTTAAGTAATCACCACCGTCCATAGACGATTAAAACACCAAGTGCGTTGCCAGCCTTTGTTTGGTAAGGAAGGGAGGTGTAGAGGTGGGTCTCCGGCGCTCTCACTGACTGAGCGAAACCGCAGGTAAAAGCTAGTACACAATAAGAATGTTTGACGGAATGCGTAGCGTTTCATTGCTAATTCTTATTGATTACATAATCTACAAAACGGGAATTTACTTATCATTGATTAACACATTTCAGGATATAATCTATTCTTAAACCAAATTTCTTAGACTTTATCGAGACGCCTTAACGTTATTGAAAGACAATTTTTCAAATAATCATGTTTGTAATGTAAAAACAATTGCCCGAGACTTCGTTCGCAATAAAGTGAATAAAAATAAATGTCCATTGTTGTGCGAACCTCATGCAAAAATATATGCACGGAGTTGTTAATTCACGATTTAAAAACAACAACGACGCTATTGTGTTTTCTCCTCCTCATATTGTGAAACTGTATATTAAAACTAAATATTAAAAATTATTATCAAAAACGCATTATTTCATTACTATATATATTCAATGTCTGTCTCCCTATAAAATTAACTGTCCAAGTTGAGTATATCTATTATGTAATTGGTTTTTTGTTTTTATGTTTTTAGTAACATTGTGCACATAATATTCCACGCTGTATCGCTAAAAATACTATTAAAACTTTAAGAGCGTTCTGAATTAAAAGAGTTTGAGAACCCCTGGGTAAGATTATAAAAATTTCTTATTGTAAAATGCTCTTACCATAAATAGCATAGATATAACTAATTAATTTATAGATATAATTACTTAATATACTGTACTAGATGTACTGTGGTAGAGCCACACTGAAGCTATCACTGGCTTTAGCATGTATGGGTCTGCCCGACCGGAGTAGTATCACCCTCTCACAGAAACACACGTGAAGTAACAGTGCTTGCATTGTTGCGTTTTGTTTGGTCAGTGAGAGCGCCAGAGGTCCACCAATCCTCATCTTCCCCCTTTCCTCTTCCCTTCCTCCCGTCTCTCCTCTTCCCTTCCTCCCCCCTCTCCACCAACACAGGCTGGCAACGCACTTGTGACTCCCCTGCTGTTGCAAGTGTCTATGGACGGCGATGGTCACTTAACATTAGGTGACCCATCAGTTTGTTTGCCTCCTATGATATTAAAAAAAAAATCGAATTATTATTTTGAGGATATTTTGAAAATCAAATATACTTTATTCAGTTAAGGCCTAAAGAAGGCGCTTATGGACGTCAAAACAACCACCGGTTCGGAAAACAATGCGGTCATTGAGAAAGTTGTTATAAAATTTTATAGCAATAACAATAGATAGAAGGTAATCCAGTTAGTAATAAACTTGTCGTATAAAAAGTTCCTGCAGTATTCGTTGTTGGTATTAAATGTATTTACGTACTTCAATGCCATGGTAAAGGGCACTCCCAGTTCTGTCTATGTGACGAAAAGTTGAAGGGTATAGTCGATCGAGGAAAACTATTTATGGCTATTGTTACAAGTGGTGTTTATATTGGTATATTTAATAAAGCACTTTTATTCTTTTACTAGCTGTGCCCGCGTCTTCGTCCGCGTGGAAGTTTATGCAAAAAACAGTGATTAATAAAATCATCTGAATGCATTACGGCCATCTACTTATCTACTTTTCTATCGTACACCGCGTCGTCACTACAACTAGAATAATTTTTTATCGAGCGGACAGATTTTAATAAAACAAAAAAAAAAAATTGGTTGCCTGTAAAGTCGGTATACGGGCGAAAGT